>CM045561.1:4282315-4726638 GCA_024721245.1 Mitragyna speciosa | reverse complement strand
TTTTATTCAAGAATGTTTTTTTCTATTTTCGCTTTGTATTTCTTGTATGTTCATCAACTTTATTTAGCAACATTTTCACAATAAGATTATTCTTGTATCAATTTTTAGGTATGAGAAAAGGGATAAAAGCAGCAGGTATATTGTTAGATTCTTTTGTGAACTGAATTGTTTCATATTTTATTCTTTTGAAATAGTAGTGTTATATAAATGTCTCATTACTTTTCTTAGTTTCTTTCTTCCCTCCTTCATCTTCCAAAAATCATAAACAAAAAAAATGAGTATTATGTTTCTTTCGGACGATGTTCTTTCCAATGTGAAGGTAAAAGTGAAGTGCAAAGGCTTGCCAACAGAATGAAGAATGACTAATATTACCTTGTATTTACACAAAACATATATGTTAGAAAGAAAATATTCATTATTGACATCTACATAAATTACATTGGTCAGAAAGGAAATATTGAATATTGACATCTTTAAGGTGAAAGGGTCTTTTTATCTTTAGTATCTTATGATATTAGAGGTTCCTACTGTCTGCTACAAATCTTAATACTAACGGTACATCTATGATATGAATCACATCATTTCCATATTATTCATACTATCACTCCAATGGAAATCAATTTCGATATATTACCCAACCAGTATGATCTTGAACCATTTGTACAAAAATGTAGCCAAATGGAAGGTTTTTTTTTTTTTTTTTCCTGAAAAAAAAAGGGTAAAGGCTTGGACAATTTAAGAATATGCAGGAGTACAATTCAAATGTAACTACTATTGGGCCTCTACTTGAAGCCTAGTATATGAGCCTCATTTTGTGCTACGAGAAACAAAAGGAGAGTCTCACACAATCACGCAGATACTGGAAAAAGATGTGAAAGAATTCGTCTAGTCCCTGCTTTGGGAGTTTGAAAGACCATAAATTTCGCTCATGGCAAAACTAGATTTCTGGCTTATAAAACACAGAGAAGTGCAAAAGCGAATAACAACCAAAAGGTTCCCAAATCACAAGGAACAAGCTATTCTTGCCTTAATGATCAAGCCAAGGAATGATTTTTCACCCTTCATGTCATCTTTTCTCTTTCAATTCCTTTTTCTGTCCCTCCATACACCGATTCTTGAATTTTCCAGCAATTTTTGCCATCATTCAATTCACCTTTTCCCCAGCGTAAAACGAAATCATAGAGTCGTGTAATGTCTAAATCAAAAGGGGTTTTGACTCCTTTGGTTCTAATTTTAATTTCAACTTGTACATTCACACAGGATTTGCTAGTGTTTGCCTCCCCAGTTCAGGAACACAGTTTGAAAAGACCTGATCCCCTGAATCATTTCAAGCCTTATAATGGTGTTTATGATATCAGAAACCGACATTACTGGGCTGTAAGTTTGGTTCACTAATACGTAATATTTCCCATTTCCTAGCCACCCCTAGGAAAAGGCTAAGGTATTATATTTGATGTTTCCTTGTCTCAAAAATTTTCCAGTCTGCAGCTTTTAAAGGAGTCCACGGTTATGCTATTGCCGGCATATGGTTCTTGTTTGGCTTGGGATTTGGGAGTTACGTGATCCTAATGAAATTCTCTGGCAGCTCTTCTCGAATTGTAAATCATACAGATTCGTTCTACATTATAATGTTCTCATTGGTTGTTCTGTTCACTTTCCTTGCTATGTGAGTTCCTTTTCTAGTTTGTAGTTTCTTTAGTTCCATTTTATTTCTAAAAAATATCCCACCAAAACTTGTTTAATGTTCTTAATAAATTATTGATGCAGAGTCTTTCCAATTCTCCTTTGTAATTAATCTACCGAACAATTTAGTTGAAGTGCTCTAAGTTGAATAAGGAACTTAGAATTTCACCACAAATGCATGTCATGAAGTGATCGTCTGTACTAGCAAAAGTCATAGTACGAGAAATTTCATTCTGAAAATCTGATGTGTTTGGCCTTTTTGGATTGAAGAATTGCTAGCGCTTTCATTTTTGCTGCAAGTAAGAGCAGTCAAAAGAAAGCCAACAAGCTTATGGATACTATCTTTGGTGCCGCAAGTGACACATCCAGAGCAATGCGCAGAGTGATAAATTCATTGGTAGATATGCAGACCTTCTTACGTCCATATGATCCGGAAACATGCAATCTTTTGAATGTAACTACTCATCGGCTTAGAAGAGAATCACTACTCATTCAAGATTTTGTTGGAAAAACCAAGCATCCAAGCCATGAAGCAGTTGAAATCCTGTAAATTATCAATCACAATATCAAAGTTACCTTCAATGTTGCTTTTCAGTGGATTCATTGTTTCTTATTTCCAACCTAATCTTTTAGGTACTCCACAACTGTTGCAGTTATGACGATCAATTTAGTATTGCTGGTTGCTTCATTAGGTAAGGTTTCTTTCTGCAATGCACATTTCAATCATATTGTGCAATGAACCAATAATTAACACTTAAATCAGTCCATTCCCAAAACGAAAGTGGGTGTTTTCAATATCAATCTTTAAATTTGACCTTTCCAATCAAAATCAAAATGTTAATGAATAGTAGCTATCTTTTTCTTGACATACTGTTTAGAGGGTTCAAGTGCACTTTTTGAAAGGAAAGAAGGGAGCCTTTGGGGTTTATTTTGTGGTTCAAGTTCTTAGATTCTCTATCATTTTCAAACAATCATTCAGGTTGGCACTTGAAAGTAAACTAAAAGACATAAACCACAGAATAAGTTATTTCTTAGTACTTAATCAATATATTGAAGAAGCAACAAGAATACTACTGTTATTTGCATTTGTTGTCTGTCAAACATCTCCCACTCCTGTTGTTTATATGTAAAAAATGTGACAAAACCAAGTTGGTTTGACTAATGGTTTTGTCTTTGGCCCAGTTCTGCTTATTTTGCATTGGCATCCAGGAATTATAGTGTAAGTGGAATTTCGGTTCTTCACAATTGGAATATTTCTTTCTTACTTTCTGATCACTTCTCCATTTGGCTAAATAATGTCTCTAAAATTATCTTTGCTCATGTATTTCAGCATAATATTTTGCTTCTGGATATTGACAACTCTAAGCTGGGTCCTGACAGGCATCGATTATTTCTTCCAGACGTGAGGATCGATCCTTTCCTTCTCTCACTCCTGATACATGATATTTTCATATTAGAAGGCAATTTTTCCAGCACAGCAGCTGCTGTTTTGTTTGATGCATTTTCACTGACAAATGATTGTTGATATGCAGTTTTGCAGAAGATACATGTTCAGCTTTTAGCAAATTTGAGGAAAATCCTGATGACAGTAGCCTTAGGTTTATACATCCTTGTGCATCACCTGCTGATTCCAACAAATTATTGGTCCAAATTGGCCAAACTGTTCACAATTTCATTTCCCAGGTACTAGGCTGGTTGGAGAACATTCTGAATATGGATATCCCTAGAAAGTAAAAAAAATTTGTCTCTTTGGTTATTGGAATTGCAGTTAAATACAAGGCTGACAGAGTTAGAAGCAGTTCTTGGAATTGAAGAAGGCAAGGCTGGTACACTAGGATTTAGAGAAATCTGTGACCCTTTTGCTGGTGCACCTAATTATACCTATGCACCGGAAAATTGTCCCAAGGATGCTATTCCAATTGGGGATCTATCAAATGTAAGTTATCAGAGGTGTAAAAATGCTTTACCTTTGAGCATATTACATTGAATTACGTAAGTAGATCGATTGATGTTGAGGTTCGTAAATTTCTCTCTTTGGATGATTTAGATTCTTTCAAGATTCACTTGCTACAAAGGGAATTCTTCTGAGGAATGCCAAGTTGATGGAAGATTTCTTCCGGAGGCTGCTTATGTGATGGCTGGAGCCTACAGCCACTCCATTCAAGACTTGATAAACGTGTTTCCTGATCTATTGAGCTTGACTCAGTGTACCTCTGTAAAACAAGCATTTTCTGATGTTGTTGTGCGCCAATGCAAGCCATTCAAAGCTTCAGTAAGAATGCTATGGTCATCAGCATTATCCCTGTCAACGATCATGATGGTTTTGGTTTTACTTTGGGTTGCAAGAACTTGTCAGGATAGACAACGATCCTTTGCCAAGTTTTCCATAGTCCCCAAGCCTGTATAGTACTGTGGTATTAGAACCAAAAAAGAAAAAGAAAAAAAGAAGAAGTATATCTGCTGTAGATTTCGTACACAGATAGTAATAGATACAAAAAGATGTAGGTGATGTGAATTTTATTATATGTTCACGTAAATTTTACTCCATGAAGTCGCAAGACAGATTGAACCATGGAGTTTAATACAGAAAATTCAGAATAAGTTGCCTCTATTAGGTTGTCATGACTGCATAAGAGATTGTACCTGCAGTTTATTGAAAAGTTGTGATTTTATAGTTTTGGAAAATTTTAATGTAGATGATTTATGTAAAGGCTATATATAGTTTCAAATAACAAAGAAATTGAAAAGATTACGCATTAAAATATTATTATGTTTCTCTATAGGCTGAAGGCTATCTCCTTGTGATTAATAGTACTCTGCTTTTCTTCTTTTATTTTTTAAAGAATCAGGTTCTCTTCTTTAAAATTAGGGATAATTACATAAACCTCCCTTGAGGTTTATGATAATAGCCAGCAGCTCCCTTCAGATTTCAAAAATTGCATTTAGCTCCCTCATATGCCAAGTTTAGACAGCAACTCAGCCTCAAAAACATGACGTAAGAAACTAACTCCAATGTATCTAAAAGAACAGAAATATATTTTTTAAAAAAACATAAACAAAAAATTCTTTTGCAATTAAAAGCCATCCTAATCCTAAATCCATCCCAATCCATCCAGCTCTTCTGTAACTCCTAATCAACACTTGAATGCCAGAAATTTTTTGCACTACCATATTGTCGTTAATTCTTATGCACCATTAAACACAATCAAAGCCCAATGTTCATAATATATCCTTCTCTACCATAGCCTCCAATCAACATAAACTTTCTACAACCATATTATATTGATCTAGAAACCTGATTAGAATAATTGCGTAGTTCATTTAACAAATGCAAAATCCTTGATTTGAGAAATTCAACTGAAAACATAATATGTACAAGCCTCGTTGAGGAGTTGTCTTAATATGTTACAATATAAATTACACCACCGTGGACAGAAATGGCATTTTAAACTATTTCAGAATAATTCTTAAGTTAATGGAATCCAAAATTCCATCATCCACATCAAAAGAAAACTTAGAATCACCAACAAAATTATTATGCAAACAAACAAAAAATTAGTACATACGTAAACTTCCATTAGACAAAATCACCATATTCAAATTTCTTCATCAAAACTACAAACAAATTCAAAACAAACTTTCCAATCAAAGAACGAACTTACAAATCAAATCTGTATCTTTTGTGAAAAATGTAAAAAAAAAAATGTCTAACTCAACTCATCTATCATAAGAAATATTGATCAAGGATTTAATAAATGTGAGGAGTCATTATAAGATGGAGGATAATAAGAGAGATATTTTTAAAATTTTGACGGTCTATTCTCTCTTTTCCTCTCGTGTCATGTGTTTAGAGACGAAGGCAAGGTGTTGATGGCAATGATTGTAGTAGGGATGGTGCAGGTGGCAAAGGGATTGGTTGGTGGTGGTGTCAGGTGGATATAGAGATGAGTGACAATTGTAGGAAACGGTAATGTATAATCACGAGAGAGAGAGAGAGAGAGAGAGAGAGAGAGAGAGAGAGAGAGAGAGAGAGAGAGAGAGAGAGAGAGAACGAGTAGGGCTGAGGAGTGGGGTGGTGGCAAGCTAGGCTTGAGAAGGGCGGTGGGGAATTGGTTAGGAAAAAGTGATGGCTGTTGATCGGGTTGATCGTAGGTCAGGATAATGACGGATGATGGGATAGGAGGTCAAAGAAGGAAAATATTTTTTTTGTCACAAATTATTTTGTCTAATAAAGGCGTCTCAAAAAACGATGGGAGAAATAATTGTTATTATAAGGGTACTATAGTCTTTTTATACATTCAGGGGTGCTAAGCGTAATTTTTGAAATCTAAAGAGAGTTGTTTGCTATTATCATAAATTTCAAGGGGAATTGTGCTCAATGAAATTCAAATTTTTGATCTCTAGAATGAAATTGTAAAGCTCTAACCGTTCGAACTTTATTTGATTCCTATTAAGACTATATAAAGACTACTTGTTCACCACTTTGAAGTTTCGAAAGGTCAAATGTAACATAAATGTACTAGGCATTTGAGAGTGTGTGCACAATAGAAGTCTCTGTAAAACAAAATTATTGTCGTCTGAAAATGGTAATCATTAGACAAAGGTAAATTCGAAAAGAGTCAAATAAAGAAAACAGTGTTGTACCTCCAAACCGCAAAACCATGCTCATTTAAAACTAACCACTAATTTCTTTCAAATAAGCTTAATATAGTAGATCAATCATGTGCACTGTTCACATACCCTCTCCTCTATCTTTTTCAAAGCAAACATGCATGCTGGAATATCTCCTTAAATTAGCCCATATAAAAATTGGATCACAGCTATCATTCCCTATCAAAGATGTGTTTAGAAAAATTTGATGTAATAATACACAAATAATCCAAGTATGGTCAACTCAACCAACGTCCCAATTTTCTCGTTGAACCTCATCTTAAATTCCAACTAATTCTTTATGTGAGAGAGAGAGAGAGAGAGAGAGAGAGATATATATATAGATATATATATATATATATAATAATAAAAATTATTATAATAATTTTTTAAAAATTTTTAAATTTTTTTCTTAATATAGACAATCAGTCCAATCGAGAACATAGAATCATTAATCTTCGAGAAAGTAGTACAAACTACTGAGTACCATTTGTTAATTGGAAGTGAAGAGAAATAGAGAATAGAGAGAGCATCTGTGGATCGAAGTCATAGGTTGTTGTCGTTGTCATCATTTCTCATTTACAACAGTCACAGGGTCAACATCATCACCTCAACTCAACAGCAAAGATCCAACAACAAACTATCTAACCCCTCCACGCTACCTCTCCATTTACTACCTTTTTCTGTAATTTTCCTTTTCTTTTATTTGGGTCTCTTTGGTTCAACTCCTCCTTCAGTTCCGACCATTTTCTTTTTCCTACTTGTAGAAAGGAAAATAAAAAATAAAAAATAAAAATAGAAAAACTGATTCTTGGGACCTCAAAGGATTGAATTTTAGCTTCCCAAAAGTCATATTATTAAATTGGGACAATTGTGGATCAGAGATTTTCCTAGTGCATGAGGTGAAAGAAGAGCTAAATCCCATGTCCAGAAACTTCGCTCCATATCTGCCTGGTTCATCTTCAGGTAAACTTTTATTTTGACTTTATGCACACTTCATAAATTGCTTTTTGATTTTTTTTTTCGGTGGTTGCTCTTTTTGGTTTTGGTGTTGTTTGTTGCTTTGTAGAAAAGTAAAAATTAAAGATTGTCTTAGAAATTCTGTGAATTCCTTTGTTGGCCTATTGTGTATAGATGTCCAATTATTGATCTTATATTATCTTGTTGGGCTGACTCCTGAGATTCTAGACTATTACTAGCTCTAGTTAATCTTCAAGCTGCATTCAATTTATATCTGTAGTGGTTGATGTTCACTTTCTGTTAGATTGTTTTGTAAAGCTTTGATTTTTATACTAAGATTTTTTCTCCCATTATTAGCATTAGTTAATTTAGGTTGAGTTTCATTGTCGAATTTTATGTCAACTAGAACTAGCCATCAATTGAGCTTGAGCCTTCACAATATTCACCATTTTAAGAACCTGGGGTCTTGTAATTTTTTCGGTGACCCCAGGATTGTCTTTAGATAAAAATTGTACGGTGACTGAAGCATTATCTTTGATTTTTCATAAACACCTATTCTATATGTGAAGGCAAAATTCAATAGTGAGTTAAAATTATTTTAATCTACATCTTTCATGAAAAGATTCAGTATATTAGCTCCATTACGAAACCTGTAAGGATCAGTTGATTTTCTTTAATTCAAAGGTATGTTGCAACAATGAGCTGGGATAGTGCCGTTAAGCATTCGTTGCGAAAAATTTCTGTTCCTGCTTTCTTTTACATGTCTATATGTTTGTTGTCATGTTAAAAAGTAGAATTTGTGTGCCTGTTACATTAGTTTTAAATGTTGTTAGGTTGGATCACTGCAGTGTTATCTTGAAGATTATAAAGGAAACAAAATGAGGATCAGGAACAAATACCGGAAACCAACTACTTTACGTTGCAATGCAGGGAGCAGATGCTCACTGTTGGTGTGGAGCTTGGTGGGGTTCCTTATTATACTTCATCTGTACACTTTTTTCCACGACACAGGTGTCCAGAATGAAGAAAATCAAACGCGCATAAGCCACCGCCACCGCCTGCAATTGCATGAGCTTGAAGAGGTTGAGGAGGAGAACATTCAAATTCCTGCACCAAGGGGAAGACGATCTCCTCGTGCTGCTAAAAGGAGGCCTAGGAAAGTCCACACTAACTTGATTGATGAATTCCTTGATGAGTCGTCCCAACTCAGGCACATTTTCTTTCCTGATGAAACTACGGCTATAGATCCTGTGAAGGATACTGGGAATGATAATTTCTACTATTACCCTGGTAGAATTTGGTTGGATAGTAAAGGAAATCCAATTCAAGCCCATGGAGGTGGTATTCTCTATGATGAAAAGACCGAAACATACTATTGGTATGGAGAGTTTAAAGACGGTCCGACTTATCATGCTCACAAAAAGGGCAGCAGCTCGGGTAAGTTCAAAAGGATGGTTATACATTATCTGTATTTATACCTTGAACAGTGAGAATATGTTTTGTGCTTCTTTTTAGGAGAATATTGCTGAACATGCCTTGGAGAATTGCGTTTGGCTACTGCCTTTTGTGGTGATCATTCTTCATGAAATGTAGAGACGATCGTTTCAGTGCTTCTGATATGTCTGGCTATCCTCTATTAATTTTGTAGATAATATACCATACTTGCTTAGAATCATGGATATATCTTTACAACTGATCCACACTAAGTCAGTTTTTCAATTTACTATACATCCTATCCCCAAAGTGATGGAATAGAATCATGGATATATCTTTACAACTGATCCACACTAAGTCAGTATTTCAATTTACTATACATCCTATCCCCAAAGTGATGGAATAGAAAACCGCCCACCAAAAGGAAAATACCTTTTTATACCTTGCTTCTTTTACCTTAGTTCATGAGGCTTCATCACTGGCAGTTAGGTGTACACCTGTCTAACCAGTTGCCTCTGTAAATAGAGGTTTTAGTTCTGTTAATAGAACTTGTGATCTTCTAGGTCAAAATGGAGTATCCTATTCCTTGTGTGAATGCTTGATATTTTTCTTTGCTTTTTAAAAGTAACCGTGGAGCATTTCTTCTGTCTGATGTTCTTAAAGACAAATTTTATCAGGTCAGTTACAATTGCTATTGAAAATGTACATCACGGTTGTTTAACCTACTCTTGGAGGTACTTATGTTGCATCTGCAGTTTGTAAGACTCTTTTGTGTGATCTACTTCATTTATATACTCCTGCTTAATCATTCAAACAAACTATTGATATAATTATTGGCGTATAAATTTCTTTCCCCCATTTGGGCATAGTTTTTTCACATGTTCTGTTCTTGAAATGAAATGCTTAAGAAAAACTTGAATTAAATTCAAGCTACGTGCTTTAGGCTTTTCACAAAATACATTAAGCATGCATTTCATATGAACAGAAAAAAGCTGGTGAATTGGCGGTGCACTTTTGAAACCACTCTAATGTCAATTTACGGCCGATCCCAAAGAAGTTGGATTAGGAAGAAATTCATTAAGGAATACAGGTTCTAATCTTTCTCATCTTGGAAAATTTTGAGGAGATGGAGGTATGAAGAATTCTGGCATTTTAAAGAGTTAATCAGACCTAGAACAAAGCTACTAAATGCAGTACAGCCTCAGATGAATTCAATAATTTCATGCTGTGGGTGTAGTCATCCAGGTAGGTTGTCCCTTTTTAAAGGGACTTGACTCGAACTGGACCTCAATTAGGTGGACTATTCATCCTTGACAAGCTGGAAATTCTTCTTGGATTATGGCAAAAGCAAAAAAACAAGTTTTCATCACACAGTCCATCCAATCCAGGTAGTTTTGACAATCTTCTTTGATATTAGAAGAGACAGAAGGATATGGCAATGCAAAATTACCTTTTTGAATGTGATGAATGATAATTTTCGTAAATTTAAAGAAACTAATGGTGAGTGTTTATGAGCACCAAGTACCTCTAAATATTTATCAACATGCATCATAACAGCATAATAGGTTACCATATTTCTTGTTTTTCATTAACCAAAATACCTACTCACTTTCATTTCGTTGTTTGCATATTTTAGACAGGAGGTTGCATTTTGTTGAAAACTGAGGCACAATGTTTACCTCTTAATATATGTACATATAAAATCAGGCATCATGGACATTATTTTGAACTGCACATCGCAGCTTTATGGCTCAAAAAAGTGTGTAATCTCTTTGTTACAGGTTGATGTCATTGGTGTTGGTTGCTATTCATCTAAAGATTTGAGGACATGGAAAAATGAAGGTATCGTACTTGCTGCTGAAGAGAAGAATGAGACTCATGATCTTCACAAGTTAAATGTTCTAGAGAGGCCAAAAGTAATTTACAACGATAAGACAGGTAAATACGTAATGTGGATGCATATTGATGATACGAACTACACAAAAGCCTCTGTAGGAGTGGCCATTAGCAACTCCCCTTCAGGCCCTTTCAGTTATCTTTACAGTAAAAGACCACATGGATTTGATAGCCGGGACATGACAATCTTCAGAGATGATGATGGTGTGGCATACCTCGTATACTCCTCATTGGACAACAGTGAGCTTCATATTGGACCTCTCAACGAAGAGTATCTTGATGTGACAAATATCACGAGAAGGATTCTTGTTGGACAACACCGGGAAGCCCCAGCTCTATTCAAGCATCAGGGGACATATTACATGATTACATCTGGCTGCACTGGTTGGGCTCCAAATGAGGCTCTAGCCCATGCTGCTGAATCAATAATGGGACAATGGGAGACCATTGGAAACCCTTGCATTGGTGGTAACAAAATTTTCCAACTGACAACATTCTTTTCTCAGGGCACATTTGTGCTTCCTTTGCCTGGATTTCCGGGCTCATTTATTTTCATGGCTGATCGATGGAATCCAGCTGACTTGAGGGATTCAAGATATGTATGGCTCCCGTTAACCGTGGGAGGGCCCTGTAGATGAGCCCCTAGAGTACAGTTTCGGGTTCCCTTTGTGGTCAAGAGTTTCAATATATTGGCATAAGAAATGGAGGCTTCCTCACAGATGGAGGGGAAAGGAATGACAAATTAACTCTGAGAGGTGTACCGTATATCTCCGTGATCCTTTAATTATTTTTTCCACTTTTTTTCTTGCATTTTTTGTGATACAAAAATATCCTTCTCAGTTCACAGAACAATAAATAGATGTAAATTGCTATAAGCCGAAATGGTTTTGAGTTGAGCTAACAGATCACTCTGCTTATTTAGGCCCTGTGGGTATTGGATTATTATTTCAACTGTGTTGAGTTCTTGAGTGAATTGAATTCTGCTGAACAGTAGGAGGCTTCTGTGAAGCTCACCATTTACTCTGTTATGCTTTGAGAAGTGTAGTCCTCAAAAATCATAGTCTTAAGGCTCAAATATATATTGTTGAATTCATAGCTTTGAGCTCAAGAAATATGGGATAAACTGATTGTAAGGAACTTAGAATAGACACGTATCTCCAATTCCCAAGTAACGTACTTAAAGCTCATCAAGACGCTCCAGCCCAAATATTAAATAAAAAAAAAAAAAATCCTCTCCAGAAACACGAGAGGCCTTAACCATGCCCAAGGGCCAAACTCCATGGCCCATCAATTTGATGGATAGATAAGTTTAGCGAACGTTTCTGGTCCACAATCGAGTGCAGTACTATTTCTCTAACCACCCGCTTTAGCATTAGTTTCCGCTGAACGTCTTTGCCTTTTTAACTCCAGAATTTGACGGACCGCAAAATAATAAAATCGGGTATTGCCAAAATTAAGTTGTTTTTTAGAGAAAATAAATAATCAGTCCAAAAAGTGCGTAATGAATAAATACGATCGATGACTGTCTGATTATGTCTCTAATAATCTGGGTGGAGTTAGTAAATACATTTACCTAGGTACCAAAGATGATAGGTTCAGATAGCCTAATCCGTCATTGTATACAAAAAAGCATTTAACTAATGTGGTGGACTCTGACAAGAAGGGTAGAATAACTGCATAGTTGAAAGGGCATCCTGGCCGGCACTATTTAGAGCTGAATGGATATAATACAACTTTAATTATCTGTTGGCCCTTTCCTACTGTTTTTAGTTCTCATGCGTTTGATCTAAAATCTGGCCTACACAGGCGTCTTGCCAATAAATTATCAGGTCATGCTGGTTCCATTGAATGCAGTTAATATCACTTGTTTCTTTCCTTTCACTCCAACACGAAAAAAGGGAATAGATGGAGAAGGTTTGTCTTGAGACTGGAACAAGAATCCATTCCCTGAAAAGCAAAAGAAATCAACAGTTTACCCCATCAGCCAGCCAGCCAGCCAGCCTTCAATTGCACTTCTTGCCAACTTGCGTTAATCTGGTCCCATGTTTCAAACGAAGCGTTCAATAGACAACCGGTCTTAGTCAATGTTTAAAAAGACAAAGCCAAAAGGGCAAAAAATAAAAAATAAAAAAAGGGGAAAAAATTGGAAGACGAACATGAAGCACGAGAAGAGCCTCATCAATAATCAATAATTAACAAATTAATGGGACCAACATCAAGCTTTTTAAAAGGCTTAAAGCCCCGGATCAAAACCCACGCAAAGGAAATAAATTATTTGCTAAAGGGTTTTAAAAGGAAGACCAAAAAGTTAGAAAGTTTGTGTAAATACTAACGTGGAGGGGGCAAGTCTCATCAAAAGATTAAGATATGAAGTCCTAAAAAGGAGTTCCCACTACTAAAATGTAGCATTTCTTTCTTTTCGTGGGCCAAAAGTACACAACACCACCATATAGATGAAAGGGAATTTTGGATCACTGCCAGAGGAGGTGGAAGTGGTGGTGGTGGTGGTGGGGGCCATGCCATTTCCATCCCATTGCAAAAGAGATTTCTTCCCTGAAAGTGATGGACAAAAACATAGAAAAATACAATAAAGAAGAGAGAGACACACCCTTTGTGATAGCAATACAATGGTTGCTGGTACCTTTTGTTAGATTCCCAAGCAAGAACTTGGCCGTCCTGGGATTCTACGGTCCCAACAAGATGACGAAGCTTTTTCGAAAGTAAACTGAATTTTCTTTTAAGTCAATATCCCCCCTCCCTCTTTAACACCTCAGAGCTGATATCATCTAAGCGTACCTAATACCAACTCCATCCAAGTTAATTAGTACTAATTAATATGGACCCTTAATTGAAAATGCTTGTATCGATTATTGAGGTCAAGTGATGACTTGTTTGGATTGGACAGCCAATTTTATTAATGCTAATAAACACGGGTTGTATTTGTATGTATGTTATTGTCCAAACATATTGCAGGAGATTACAATAGATGATTTGGAGTTTCATCAAGGTCTAGCACTTTCCTGTGTTAACCATAACCATATGGACAGTTTTATATCAACTATGTTACGCATATCTGAAATGGATAGTTAGATCCATGATGTGACCATCATTGATAAGCAGACAAGTGATTTTTTATGTGGAGTGCAAAGAATATAGTATAAGAATATATTGCTGCTAAACCTATAATGCATAGATCCATAACAAAGCTAGACGATGATCAAGAAACTTGCAAAATGGTCAAATTTACCAATAGATAAGTTCTTGTAAATAACAAAAATATCACAAAATGGTAATAAACTAACACGATCAATTAATGAAATCATCTTACTTTGCTCCAATTGATTAATAATCAAAAAGCCTTGGTGCGTTCTTTCTTTTCATTTTATCATCATCAATTTCTTTTTCTCCCCAAAACTCCAAAACAAACAAATCCACTACTATCTTCCCCACTCCAACCCACGCTGTGCACGTGCCAAAAAAACCCGCACTCACACGTGTGTGACTCACCACCATTTTCAAAATTTTAAAGTCGCCATCACACACCACCATCAAGGCCTCCACGCACTAGCCCAAACTACCGGCTGATCTTTCCAGGACAGGAAAATTCCGGCCGTGTCATTGCACTGTGTCATTGACCAACCTTCCTTGTACCTCCTCAGGAGAGCGCGTACATCGTCACACACCTCATCACCTAAAGAATGCAGGAACAAATCCACCTGCATGTAGGCGATGTGACCAGCGCGTGGCAGTCTCTCGCCTCTCTATCGACTCTGCAGGCGGACACGCCACGAGGTCAACGATTGCACGTCCAGCTTGGCGCTCCAACATCAAACGTTCGTTACTTGTTCTTGGAAAACTGTCGTCCAGTGATTCAAAGTAAACCCTAAACCATCTCAGACATTCTTGAAAACCTTTGACAAAATCGAAACCATCAACTCCTACATCGAGATCAGCTTCTTCTTCCACAACAGCTATGATCCTAGGCTGCAACCTTCTAAAAATAGAAATGAGAAAGTCCCTGCGATTACCAACCGTTGAAACCGAGTGTAATGCTCCTACACAATTGATTGCGAGCGCTTCATCTTCTTTAATATCCAATTCAGCTAAATTTAGTTCAGATAAATCACCTGCATGATGTACCGCGTTAAATTTGAATGGTACCCCCATAAGTCTAGCAAACTTTTCCATTCTACTTCCTATCTCTTTCATGACTTTTTGGACCGCGGCTGCTCCTCCTCCGGTAGCGTCAGCTTTGCTGACAACCACCGTGGTGAGGCGGAGATGAGGGGTATCGTCGGTTCTTGTTGCTAGGGCTTCTAGCAAAGTAGGCCATTGCGTGCAAAAAGTGTTGCTGATATCAATTATATGCAACCTGGACTCTCCTTCAACAGCTTCCATGATCGCCCCATTGCACGCAACATGACCAAAAGTTGTCCATGGACTAACTTCTTGGAATTTCAAAACCATTTTTCTAGTGGAGTCGAAAGAGCAAGTTTTTTCGGATGCAGATACTAAAGTACGATGGCATCGCTCGCCGGAGTCCGTCATGCGGCTGAATAACGCCTGGAGGAAATAAGAGGCAAGCTTTTGATCAGTGTCACCGTAGGGTGAGCTGAGCTCATTGAGCATCCACATGAGCTGTTGGATGCGAGAACTGTTCTTATCCTCAATGGCTCGGGCTGTTTCGAGGAGAATATCGGAAGCCCACTTGCCAGAAAATGAGGAAGCGAATTCTTGATTTATATCACGGACTGGAGAGAGAGAAAAATCAACTGATTCATAGGCATGGTGTGTTGGGGTGCTGCTTGTGTTGGTCGTGGTTGGGGTTGGGGTGTTAGAAGTTTGCTGCAGCTGCTGCTGATGATGATAAGGATGGTAGTGTGGCCTGGAGGAAGAAGAAGAGAAGTCTTCATCATCCATGAAAAAGTTGAAGCATTCTTCTTCTTCTTGTTGGTGGTGGTTGAAGTGATGGCTTTGTCTAGAAGATCTGGAGCTGCTTGAAGTTCTGCTGGAGTTGAAAGACTGATCAGATTGTTGTTGTTGGAGGCTGACAAGTCTGAACAAAGTATCCATTTAACAAAAGACTCCGCATCAAAAAATTAAAAAACCCCTTTGTTTTGCCTTGAATGAGATTCTGTTGGGTGTATCGGGTGCGAGAAACAGATATTGGAGTTGGTTTTGCGTTTAAAAACTGTGAATTTGAGCAGCGAAGAAATATGAAAGGAGGATCTTCAAGTTGGATTTTAGCTACTAAGTAGTGCCAGTTAGTTAGCTTTTCTGAGACACAAATATAATTGGAGAGAGGGATAGGATAGGAAAAGGGAGTGGGGAGAGAAAAAGGGGGACATATTAAGAGAAGAATCTAAGAGATGAGTGAGTATTGCGTACACCACGCGCGCCATGTGGCGTGTCACGTGGTGCACGAGAACCAATCACATCTCGCCAAATAATACAAGATATGACCCACCATTGCCACATGGCGATAAATTATTGGTTCTAGTACATCACGTGGCAATGCACGTGGTGTATTGTATACTTTTCCCTAAGAGATGAGTAAAATTAGCTTTCTTTTTTTGAGGAATCGATGATGGGAATGGAGCACAGTAGTGGTGGTGGCCTGGTGGGCTGGTTTTGTTGTTTAATTTCTAGTTAATATTTTTGGGGTGCTTGTTAAATTTAACTGTGATTGACTGAAATAGAAATTCTTGGTAATACATGGAAGCTGGCATGGACTAGATAGTTAGTTCTTTTCTTCTTCTTCTTCTTTTTTTTTTTTTTTTTGGGAATTTGTCTGACAAAAGAATAGATAGATATAATAAAGATAGTAAAAAGGGTGGAGAAATGATCATATCCTCAAATGGGCTTTTAGTGGATTAGCTTTTCATACCTTAGGAATGGAGTACTTTTTTGAATGGAGTGCTTTTTTAAATGGAGCAGGCGTGAGAAATGGTTCGTCGGGAGGAGAGAAGAGAGAGAGACATGAGAAAAGCTGCCGGCGTGCATCATCATCATCAAACCCACCACCATCTCCCAACCGAACCATATATTTTCACTTCAAAATTTATATTCCTTGCCTCCTAATCCCTCTCCAAAGTCTGCAAGAATTCCGCACTTTTTCTTTATTTTTTTTTAATATTACTTAAAAAACCCATACAAGTATATCATATAACTTCGAGTCAAGATACAAATTTGCAACCTTCCCCCAAATCTAGGGCATGCTCTTCACTCTTCTCTCACCCCCATACGTATATATCCTGTTCCATAATTAAGCAAACACGAAATCAGTAGGATAGCTAGTAGGCAGTTTCTCTAGATAAATGAATATTACTTTTTTTAGAACAATATAAATGAATATTACTAAATTGCATCATTTCACAGTTGGCAAATTGTGCAAAAATTATCCACACAGTAGAAGTAAGTGACTTTAATGCATGAGTTTCTTAAAGCAATTTATATTTTCCCAAATATCTTACTTCAACATTCATGAAGATCAAAAAGATTGCTTCTATTACAGCATTTGCTTTGAATATCTTACAGCCAATATAGAAAACCTTGTTTAGATTAGAAACTAGGAAGACCATGTCTAAATGAAAACATGACGCTAATTTGACAATCGCTGATCTCCACCTCCGGAGACCTATGATAGACCGTGTCTCTAACGAATGAAAGTAATTTTTTTTTTCTTTGGTAAGAATGGATATCAATTGATGCATCACCATACACGCTTGTTCTGATTAGAAAATAGGTTAGCAGTTTCTCTGACGTGTTCCGTTGCCTAACTACTTGATAATAGTACTAGTTTAATATTGTTACAACATTTGAAATAAATAATTTGAGATTAGGGGTTTCAAGGGTCTTCTATTTGGTTTCTTTACATAGGAGTTGTCTATGAGGTGAATACTGAACCAAATTGAGAGTAATATGTATCTCTGCCGAGTTTGTCCAAACCAAATAAATATGATCACAATCTGATGTTTCTTGTGGGATTTATTTAAGGTCATATACGTTATTTGACATTTCTTGGGGGTTATTTTGTGTTTTTATTGCATAGATTATCAGTTACGGTTAAGTTAATAGTTGAACAAGAGAAAAGATGATAACAGAAGTTTATAAGAGGGTAGTATAAGAAGGAAAGAAAATTTTGAGGGGTAATTTATACTTCCTTAACTCTTTCAATTTAAACTCTTGGCCATGTCCATCAATGATTGAAGAAAATTCCATGTTTGTACTTATGCTGTTCCTTTTCGAGAAATGGGTAGTTGGTCTTGGTTTGTATTGGAAGACAAATTAAAGACCCTGGACAGAGAGGGAGGGAATTGCCCTTTCCTCCATTCTGCAAAGAAAGGACAAGCTGGTCATTGTATTGGTCGGTCAAGTTCCCAAGAAATATATCCTTTGTAGGAGTCCAAAGTACTAATTACTTGATTATTTAAAGCATTATTATAATGTTAGCGACCATACAAATTAGATTAATATCCCTTTCTGAAGTTACTTGCTTAACAAAAAGTCTATGATTAAGGACTTCCGATTTGTAGATTACATGGTGCTATAATGGATCTGTTGGTCCTACAAATTCTATAACTTAAAGGACATCTTGTAGTAAAAGAATACAAATCGAAACATCACGACCCCAAACACGATAATGTTTTTGTATTAGACTGAAAAAGTAGACAGCAAGTCTTCTTCATTCAAACCTCACTTTCGAGTAGTTTAATCCATAAAGTAAGATTAACATTTTTCTAATCCTGGACAAAAGGCAACGGATACTAAATTATTCAAGTTTAGACACAAGTCCATCGACTTAGTCCTTTATCAAAATGGGCATTAGGTAAGTACTTTAGACTCCATTCATCTAACCTTATGTCTTCATTTTCTTCGCCAAGTCATTCTTGTTTGCCGCTTTCTTTCTTTTGTCTTATTTTTGCCGGGGCTTAAGGTTGATTGTACGTATGTAGCTCTAAGTTTAATTTGTGCGAGAAAACTAAATTCTTCAAAAAGTTATATTTAAAGCAACAAGAAAGACGGTTTTACACAACAAAAGATAATCGTGAATGTTTTGCTCAACAAGCATCCTTCGAACTACTTGGTTTTTAAATTATTGCGCTCGGTCCTTGAGAAGAAAGAAGGAGAGAGAGCAGACGGGGTGGTGGAAGAATAACTTAGCTTCCATTCTTTTCAATTTTTATTTTCCCCTTCACACGGTTTACAACCAGCAAAGCCTTGAAAATCTAATAAACGTACTCGACAAAGATAAAAGGAATTATTTTTTCTTAAGACTTCATGCCAGGCACTCATAAGACAAATACGGTTACAATTTAATAACCCCAACAATTCCCTACAATTCGCATTTAAAAGATAGAATTGTTCTAATCGGTTTGTATAATTCGAGTTACATCCAATCTGAATGTTCATTTGAAGTTGAAGCTACAGACGAAATATACCCAAGGGAAAAGAGACACAGAAATAAGCCACGTTTACGTACATCAGCACGCCCTGGGAACTGAATGATAAGCTTTGCAGAAGTCATCGTCTGTAGTCCAAACTTTATTAAGACAAGCTTCCGGTCCAGGGTGAGTCAGGTGACCCACCACCCCGGCTTTTGCCTACTAATAATTGGAAAAGTATACAATACACCACGTGCATTGCCACGTGGTGTACTAGAACCAATAATTTATCGCCATGTGGCAACGGTGGGCCATACCTTGTATTATTTGACGATATGTGATTGGTTCTAGTGCACCACGTGGCACGCCACGTGGCGCGCGTGGTGCACGCAATACTCACTCCTAATAATTGAAGTATACACGCAGATCCAGGCTATGTTCAGTCCATAATAACTTGAGTGGCATGGGCTCGTAAAAGGGTAGGAGGTGACCATCCGCAAAGAAATTCAGGGAACGATGCTGGCAGGAACGCTGGCCCAACCATGCTGGCTTACTCATCACGTTTTGCTCCTGTCAGCTCCATCATGACCAGACCGCTACTCGATATATCAAGATTTTCCACAGGCTACTAGCTTGAGAACTGTTTTCACAGATCCGCCATTTACTTCCAATCCAAGAAATTCAACCCCCAAAATACCAGAAATATAAAGACAGTAAAATTTCAGTAGAACCCAACCTAAAAGTTCCTAAAACCCATCAAAACTGGGAAAACCAAACTATGATGAACGGATCAAGAACCACGGTCTTTGGTGACCAACAAGATATCCAATCGCTAAAGATTTTCTACTAATATTCTTAATCGCATGAATTATACACCATCAAATACAGATTTCCTGCATTTACAGGGTTAAAATAGTCCATTGTCCTTCCTCCTTTACTTTCATTCTCCTTGCAGCTAAATATATATCAACCTTGGTAAACCCATTCAGCAAATCTACTTCTGTAAGCAGCCAAGCTCTGATCGCAGTTCTTACCATGAAGAAAAATCTTTAAGTTCTCTTGTTGAGACACCTACTTTTCTTTTCTTTGCTACAGAAACTGTAGGTAGAGCATCATCACCCATACCTTGACTTCCTAAAGTAGTTGCTTCAGCCTGTGAACTCCTCACTTTCAAGTACTTACCAACACCGCCACCCAAACCTTCTGAAGATCCGGTCCCCGGATTGCTGTACCATGAGCCAATCTTGTCCTGAAATGCATATGATGAAAAAAGCTATTTCAATAATGGACTTGAAGAAAACAAATAACTAAAATACAGGACAAAAGCGAGAAGGGAAGGGGGAAGGTGAATTGAAGGGGGGAAGGTGAATTGAGACTGCTTGAACAACACTGGATCCAGAACTAACATTTTCTTCATCTTCAGCTTTGTTCTCAATAGTGCTTTTATTCTCGTTCTCTTCATCAGATTCTGTATAAGGATTTACATACACTTCCACTTCAATTATCTTGATCTCTTCCTGCAAGACAACAGAAGAAAACAGAAAAATCAGAAGTCCTGAGGTACGGGAGGTATTACACCCAAAAAAAAAATGATTACCTAATAAGCAGTTTGATCAAGATCGACACTAAAAAGCAAACAAGTATGCGCACTAAATGTCTTAACTTTTAAATTATATCAAAAGAACTCTTGTAAAACAAGAAGTTTTGCGACATTTTCCACTTGGATGTTTGGGAAACACAAAATGTCTAAATTTTAATAATGCAGGTACCACAAATACAAATACTTAGAATGAGTGGAGACCAAAAAGGGAACCTACTAACCATAGGCCGGTCATCGTCATCAACAGGAACCTTCTCCATCGTAGAAAGGGTTGTCAAACCCCCTACAACTCCACCAAACACCGTATGCTTGAAATTTAAGTGATTTGCAGATTTGTACAGAATGAAGAACTGTGAACCATTTGTGTGAGGACCAGAATTGGCCATGCTAACAACCCCCCTTCCGGAATGGAGCAATTTGGAGTTCACTTCATCTTTGAAGGGCTTTCCCCATATTGACTCACCCCCTTTCCCAGTCCCAGTGGGATCTCCACCTTGAATCATAAAGTTCCTGTATATTGTCAAAAAACAATGTCAAAAAACAATGTCAACAAACATATTACAACTCCGTAAGCTGTCTTTGACATAAACAATAAGACTGTACCTTATATTTCTGTGAAATGATACTCCATTGTAATAACCACGTTCACATAAAGTGATGAAGTTCTCACATGTCCTTGGAGCTATATCACAGTGTAGCTCAATATTGAGATCACCATGTGTTGTATGAAGTCGGACATAGCCTTTCTTCTTTGGGTTCTTCTCAACTTTGATGTATTCAAAATCATTTTGAGTAACAGGATCATAAGCAGTAGAAGTGAAAGACCGTGAAGCAGCACCGGTGGTAAAACGACTCTTTACCTGGAGCAACAAAAAAGAATAACATATTGCATCATGCTGATTTAACTATCATTACTCAACTCCTCAGGTCCATATTATCAGAGTTTTGCCTAATCAGACCAATGTTAGCAAGAAAAGCGTCTCATATTGGTTGATTTACGTTCTTTTAATACCCCAGAAGAATTTACTTATTTCCAGTTTAATGGGACATATTCAAAAGCAACAAACAAGAAACCTTGATTAGCCAACAGCTTAACCTCATCCATCCCACAACACCCACCCCTTGAAATGAAAATAAAAATATCAGCGAGGATACTTTCTAGTAGAGTAGAGGTATGATTCTATTTAAGTAATGGTCAACATGTTGCATATCATTACAAAAAGACGTGTTCATTTCTTTGAACCAAGACAAAAGCATTTGTGTATTTTTGCAGTCATGAAATACTAACCAGCTTGGCATTGACTGGTGTCCTGTCACCTGCCATGTGCAAAGCAATTCTAGCTGCTGCCTTATCACTTGAAGCAGATTTTGCAGCATTTGCACTTCGTCCATGAACAGAGGCAGAAGCAGCATCTACTATACTAAAAGCCTGCTTGGCTGACTCACCGTTCCCATTGGACTCATCCTTGATGCGTGACCTTGCAGCCAATATGGCCTCAAGTGCAGCAGCTCTTTGATTTCTTGCCTTGCTTCCACCTCCACCATGCAGTGCAATCTCCTTTGCTTTTTCAGTGCCAAGCTCCTTTAGCATCTGCTTGATATCCCCAGTAACATTTATATTATAAGTTGGATCTGATTCTACTCTTTTTAATTCTGCGTAAGTTGTTACAAATCAGTAAACAGAGAGTATGTAGACCAATTAAACAGCTTAAATAACAAGGATAATAAAGTAACATTTTACCTTCATCATCAACTTTCAAACTATTTTTCACGTGATCAAAATCAAGGAGAACCCTGCTGTCAAGTGCATTTGGATTCTATAAAAGACAACAAAATAAACCAGGATAACCACATTAAAATCACACTTCCATCAGTTTAAATCAACTGCGCATAGCAGACAAACAGGAGAATTATATTGGAAACTTACTTGTATAGTTATAAGGTCTTCCCTACTGAAAGGTTCATCAGTCAGAAGCTCCTTCATGTTCTTGGTTTTGAGGTTTAGTTCTTTAATAGCCTGCAATAAGCTAAGTAAATTTTATACACAGGCAACAGGTGTGTCAACATCAGGAAACAGCCAAATAGTACATAAAAACAGACCTCGTAACAAAAGACATTCCCTGTAGTCTTCACTGCAACTATGTGCGTGAACTCTGTAAAAACCTTATTCAACACCGGACAATGATACTCACCTGCACGAACACAATAATAAATAACAGTGAATATCTCCTCAGATACCTATATTGCTATACAGAATAAGCAAAAGACTGAGAAGCCAAATGCTGAAGGTTGGGATTCATATCATCCATGTGTCAGCAGTGTATATGACTATTCTATACATAAATGCAACATGAGAAGTTCAGGTAAAACGATGGTGGATAAGTAATAAATGAAGAACTAGTGACAATAAAAATCAATGTTCATTCGACTTGTTGCCACTTTCTATAACTGCCACTCAGGAATATATCAATCTCTCTCCTGCCATTAGTTTTATACAAACAGTCCACGACATAACTCCAGTTTTACGAACAAATATAGTCTCCAAACAACCCCCCCCCCCCCCAAAAAAAAAAAAATACAGAAGATTGAAATATCAGCTAAATGCCTACAACGTTCAGAAACACCAAGCCCTTAACTTTTAATTAGACAAGGCAAGAAAGGTGAACAAGTTTTTCAATTTCTTTTTCACTCTACCATTTTATATGACAAAATAAAAGTTTTCTCAGTGACAAATGCAGAAGAATTTTGATATGTTTTCAGCTAAATATGAAGTTCTATCGTCACGAAATTCAACATTTAAATTGGTATATTTACACAATACATCAATCAATCACGAGTGTACAGGCATTGAGTAATCAACCCAAGAGCAATTAAATATCTTATCCAAAATATTAGCAGCAAAGTTCATTATCAGAAGAACAGAAAAGATAAATTGATTCACCTTCAGCATTCTTGTGGAAAATAAGTGGAATTAAGTCCTCTGTCTTGAGCGGAGCGCCGGTGACCGGATTCTTCCCATACTTCCTAATGTACGGAATTATGTTCCTAATTAAAAAAAAAAAAACTTTACTCATTAATTTCTTTTATTTCTAAAAAATTTAAAAAGAAAAAACTATCACAGCTGAAATATTACGAAGAACAAGAATTCTCACATGATATCAAAGACGCTGCCATCTTTGGTGCAAACCGGGTCCTCGAATGGCGTAAATGTAAGGCTGCAATTAAAATTGAATCAATTAAGTAGGAGTAAATAATTCCGCAAAATCAAATTAAGGGTATGAAACGGAAATAGTAGTAGGAGGGAGGGAAGGGGGAGTAGAAGTACGGACGCGCAGCAATAGAAAGGGAGGCGTTTGAAAGAGGTCCGGATTTCTTTGGATTTGGCACCTCCCCACTCCGTCGCCCATTCCGTCTTCGTTATGAACAATCGATCTTTGCTGTGCTGTTTCTTCCCCATCGACGACTGCTGCTATTATACGCCGATAAAATTGAATTGAACTGAACTGAAGCTGATGCTGCTGAGAAATTAAAAATTAGGGCTTGGTTTGTAGATGTTCCGACGGCTGGGTGAATGGTTTTACTTACAGCCGGTTTCCGGTTGTTAAGCTCCAATTACCGTATCCAATATCCGAGCTTTTGACCCGGAACCATAAAATCCTCATGCTAAGGCGGTGTTCCCTTTTTCTTTTTTTCTTTTTTTTTTTTTTTTGCCTTTTTAAATTGTTGGTAAGTTGAATTGTTGTTACCCTGTAGAAATAAGATAAGTCATGCGGAGACGGAGAAGTTGACGCGAATAATTTGATAAAGCGGTAAATGTTTTATCTGGGTTAAATGATATAAATAAAGAGTTTTGACCCCAAAAAATAAATATTTGTTAGACAAGCCAAATATTTGCTTTTAGTTTTCAATTTTGCTTTGTAAAAGCCCTTTATTCGAATTAAAAAAGTTGTACCTTATAATCATAATGGCAAGTTGGGTATAAAATTTTACATTCACTTAGAATTTTTTTTTTTTAACAAAACATATGAAAATAACGGGTGTAAGTATAATATTTCAAATTAGGAAGTATCAGAAACCTCAAGTGCAGTACGAGCAACTTATAACGATGAGTGTTTGAATTTGTTTCGTAAATTATACACTCAAATCAATTTAAATAAAATGAAACAGGATGTCTTTAACCCCTTTTTCAGTTTTTCTTTGTTCAGTTGTTCGTGTGGATCTAATTACACATTAAGCATCAATTAGTAGAACATACATCAGCCCCTAGAGATCAGCACTTTTCACTCATCTCCATAAGTCAATGCTAATGTGCATCGCACTAAGCTCAACTTTCAACGTTCAAAGCACAATTTAAAAGCAAACTGCCAGGTATTGGCTTGGCTCATGCTAAAGCTAGTAAGGTGCCCCCCCCCCCCCCCCCCCCCCCACCTTTTTTTTTTTTTTGAAGGAAGGTGCCTCATTTTGTTAAAAATAATTAAAAGCCTCAAAAGGTTATTCGTTCTTTAATTAACAAAAAAAAAAAAAAAAGTAAACAGAACCAATTCCTATGATTTTAATTATAAGTTCTACGTAATTATATACATTGTGACTTTAAAAGTTATAAAATACATACAAATTTTTATTATTATTCTCTGATGCATGAGATTTGAAAATGAGGCGTAAGTATCTATTTGGGTTGTTCATCACTAAATCGTTATAATAATGATGGATAACAACTGTTTATTTTGAGAGATTGATGAGATTGTTTGGTAATATTTGAAATGTCTATAACTATCAATAACGCGATATATGTAATATTGCTATTTATTTTTTTTGATAATGCTATTTTTCTTTTAAATATAGAAAGCTGTTTTGCTAATTAATGTATGATTATCGTTAACGACATGATTCTCTATGATAGTGGACATAAATGAATATTTAAAAAAGTAGGTAACAAACTTCAATTACAATGAATTCTTTCCTGTCCTTTGTCCACAAATGAATACCAAGTCACCTCGCTACAGTGTTCTTTTATCTATCGGACTTCATAGTCAACCTTCATCCAGATGCGTGTAAAGAATCAATAAGTAGGGAAGAAGCGCTTCACCTGTGGCACCTAATTATAGAGACTCTGTGCACAGGATGGCAATATTGTTGGCAGCGGTTGTCGGTGCTTTCGGACGGTGCATTTCGACAATCTGGGGTCTTCAAGAAGTGCGTTTTGCTGTGGTTTTTGAGGCCGTCACTGCTGTCGCCAGGTCATTCACGGCGGGTCTTATGGTCTGCTTCTTGATGGCCTATCAGAGGCGAAGTGAACTGGGTGTAGCTTTTCTTTAAATCAAAATACTGCCATTTGATCGATGCTAGTTTCTGCTTTTCTGCATGAACAGGCGAAAGAGATGAAGGGAATTGACATTGGATAGTGTAATTATATGTAATTAGAGGAAAGAGATCAATTATTTTGGAAATGTTTCCAAGATTGTGATTATGCTAATTGACTACTACATTAGCTCTGCTATTGTTCCTCTAATCCAGTAGTTAGTACTTAGTAGTAGCAATTAGTTATCGGAATGGATTAGTATTTTTTTTTAACTGCCTGTAATGCTTAATGTTCAGATACTGTGTCTTAGGCAAACTGGGGGTCTTCTCTGTCGTTGTATTTTATTTTATTCTTTTCTTGGGTAGTATTCTATGAAAGGAGTATTCATGGATTATGAGATGCTATGATTGTTCAATAAATTAGGCGTTCTCGACAACATTTTGTTCTACTAAATCAACCTCACACCTGCCACCTGCATCATGCATCATTCTGCTGGTTTAGGACTAGAATGAAATCAGTCCAGACAGGGGAGTAAATCTGCAATTCTCTATTAAACTGATGATATCATGTATGCCAAGTATCCCTTTTTTTTTTTTTTTCCACTTTGATGCATAACAGTTAGCTAGAGGTCCATTTAAGTTAAATGAACTACTAAAAAAAATTAATTTTGTTAATTTTTAAGTATTATTTTAAAAGTTTTTCTTTACTATGGCCAACAGCCATACACCAAACTTAGTGCTCGCAGTATTTAAGAAGAAAATTAAACTTAAATTTAAAGTAAAATAAACAGTTTATCATCCATGACAAAAACCTGGTTTAAAACAATACAAGCTTCGTTATAATTTCATCTCATACATGGCAATCAAGTTACTAAAAGATGCAATACATTACTTATTGGACAGAATATGAATGGTTTACATTCAAAAACAATGATAAAACAAAATTTACAAGATATATGATAAACTATGCAGAGAAGATACAAGCAGTTTCCTTTCGAGAAAGCTTATTATTTGAATTCTATTGCAATCAATGGCACTCTAATCCAGCTGTCCATGGAACAGGCAAATGCAAATTATGGCTCCAGGTATCCTTTTTCCTCCAAGTATGAAATCACTATTTCAGCAGAATCTTGTGGAGAATTACACAGTCCAACCTTTTGCTGTAATACGATCTGCAAGATGAAAACATATGGCATGAACCCCCGATTAAGTTCTGAAAATGTGTAATACCAGGGAGGATGAACAAATAACAGGCAAAATCCTAAACAAGCAATACTTATATTTCTCAGGTTGGAGCACTTGGATAGTTCATATGCCAGTGAGAATTAAAATGTTCGTAGAAATAACATATTTAAGTTCATCTCAAAGAGAAGACGTCCAACTGCTTTTAGCATGAGACTAATTTGCTTACTAAAGGGACACATACCTCTGAAGTAAGCGGTGGCTCATATGGGTCATCAATCCCTGTAAAGCCTGCAAAACAGCTTGTTACACGGAGGGATAATAAATATTTGTACAAACTGATAACTATCAGAAAAAGAATCCCATGGATGGTTCTCTCTTAATTTTTGACACTAAGAAGCTTTAACCAACATCTGTAAAGGTTAAATATCGATAGTCAAAAAATCAATGAAATTTTAAATGAGCAAACAATGAAGAAGTAAAAATAGTACTTATAACCCTTGCGACAAACATCCAATTTGAAATTCAATCTATATACCCCTTCTCCAATTAATTAATCACAAGAAGATATCTCCAAAACAACACGTCAGGTGATTGGTAGAATTGATTTACTTCAGGATGACAATAGATGTAGTCGACATACTTAGATGACCATCTTTGATCTACTACGCTTCACACCAAAAAGTTAAAAAATCCCAATCCTCAAAAGAAAAAATGACAAAAGAAAGCTGATAAGGAAAAAGGTAAGGAAAAGTCCTCATGTAGCATCATCACCATCAACTTCAACAACTCTTTGGGAAAGTACCTTTAATTTTTCCAGCTCGTGCAAGCTTGTACAAGCCCTTAGGGTCCCTGGCCTCACAAATTTCCAAAGGCACATCCATGAAGACCTGTAAAATCACAATTTCTTTTAGTTTTAGTGCGTTAAAGCTGATAGGCCACAGTCTGCCACTCGTCAGTAGACCAATTTCTCACAAACCACATTCAAAAGCCCCACAAGCATACACTCTAACCTCAATGAAAGACCCTTCTGGCAGCAAAGCACGGCAAGCATCTCGGTCTTTTCTGTAGGGAGATATCAAACTGGCAATGCAAATGACTCCAGCATCAGCAAATAGCTTTGCAACCTCACCTAGACACAATTAATGAAAATGTAAAGAAAGGCATCAAATATAACTTCTGAGAAGATGGCAAATGAAAGTTGGCACGATCATGTTTATATCATAGACCAAACAGTAAACATACCGATCCTTCTAATGTTCTCCGCTCGATCTTCAGCTTTAAAACTAAGATCACGGTTTAGACCATGTCGAACATTGTCACCATCAAGTATGTAGGTCAGCTTTCCCCTGGCATGTAAGCCTCGACATAGAGCACACGCCAAGGTGCTTTTTCCTGATGTAGATTTCAATGTTAAAAGAGAAGCTTTCTCAGACAGAAAAAAGAAAACCTTGTAGTCTAAGCAGTTGTAACTACAAGATATGGTAAAATGAACACTTTGACACAGATGTAAATGAAAACAAAATATGAATTTAGAAGCACAAAATATCAATATGAGCATAATCAGGTAGCAGATCAATTTGCAATATGTCAACCTATAAAACTGACTTCATGATAATCTATGATCAACAAAAACCACCAAGAATAGCTCGTATAAAAAATAGTTTTTGTGGTTTGTTTGATGCCAAAACAAAAATGAGAGCATTTAACCATTACTTCATTTATAGATGGACCAACTATCGTATTCTGAATTTGAATAGAGAAGCATGTGGTTTTCTTGAGTGGGTAGCGCGTAGAAACTTGCCCCAGCAGTAAACATACAGGACAGAGAACATCCATAAAGCCAAATTAAAGATTGGTATGATTCAAGAATTTTGAGTAAATCTACCAATCTTGGATGGCGATATGTAAGTCCCGTAAATTCTAGCTTGGGAAAGATGCCTATGCTGCTATCATTAAGTTTGAAAGAATCAAAGAACAGAAGAATAATACGGAATCACAAGAATGCATTTAGTCATAAATTCCCTAATCACACACCTGAACCACTAAGACCAGTAATCCATATAACACAACCCTTTTGGTGAAGCAACTCCTGCCTGTCACTTTTCTCCACAGAACATTCGTGCCAAGCTACATTTGTCGAATTCCCCACTGTAGACGTTTTCAACGTATCTTTACCTGTCAGAATAATTAGTAAAAAAAACTCTTAGCCATATAATTTTCACCTACAGGAAACGGATGACAACATAAGTCCATCAACCTTTTCAACCGAGCTTGAAAAAAAATTCAAAAAAAAGGAAATTAGAACAAAGAATTTGGAAAATTTTAAAAGAAATATATTCAAAGAAAACAGCAAAAATTGGACCTGCACCTACATAGAAGTACATCTTAGAAAAATGTAAATAAATTGATGAAAAAGAAGAGCGAAAAAGGAAACAGATTACAATAATTTACGATGATATCATTGTCGGAATTGCAACCAGGAAGAGGAAACGCAGGAAAGCTGGCAACTTTGCCATTGATGTAGGATGAAGACGACGTTGTTCCGGAACCCTCCATTGCCTTGATTGGCCCCAAAAAGCTCAATCTAACCCCGGGACCAACACTCCCCAAGCCTTTATTATTATTATTTCGATAGAAATCAAAGCTCACCGGCAGCTTCAGGAACCCTGACTTCCAAGACGATAGCCTTGTCGATTCCCCAAAGTCAAACTTGGGGGTGCCACGGATAATCAACGACTTATTTGCAACCCCAATCATTTTTTGTTACTATTGAAATAAGGCCCACTAATTCTTTAATGCGTAAAACGAAAAGAATAATAATAAATAAGAAAGAAGGGAAAAAACCCTCTTGAATGTATACTAACTAGGCAAATAAATGCTTTTAAGAGTCGAAGAACGTGGCAGGGACAAAGACAATTCAACAATTGCACAAGTACTAATATATTAGTACATGAGAAAGAAAAATGCTTTGCATAGATAGTGTGTTTTTGTTACAACAGGACAGGTGGGAGGGTTCGTTAGTACTATGTATGTAGTAACTAGGAGGATTCGTATTTTAAGGAATGAACAAGGTACAGAAAGACGGGAAGGAAGGAATCGCATCTTGGATATATAAGGTGCTGGGTTGGGTCGGGTGTTCTGATTGATTTGTTTTCTTTGAACGGCGGCTTTATTTGCGGAATGGGTGTCTTGGATCTGTTAGTAGCCTGGGTTCGATTGGGTGTTCTGATTGATTTGTTATTTTATGGACGGCGGCTGTTTTTGCTAAGTGGGTGTCCTGGATCTGTTAGTAGCTGGGTTGGATTGGGCGTTTATGGACTGCGGCAGTATTTCCGAAATGGATGGAGCGTCATACCGAAAACTCCTCATTCACGTTTTTATACAGTTTTTATGCACACTAATCTATAGTACTTTTAAAATCTTATAAAATTTATACGTTATTTTAGTAAATATATATGCAAATTAATATTGACAATTGTATAAGAATGAAACCGAGGACCAAATACAAGCTTTTCAGGTGAAGCAGGAGTGTCAAATGGTGCACTACGACAGTTGGGGAAAAAAAAAAAAGTCGTTGGGCAATGTATGGCACTTTTTAGTCCAATCGTGATTCAATACTTATAGATTTTCTCAATTTTAGTTAGACCCTAAGATAAGTTAGAAATAAATTAAAATACAGTTAAATTATGACCCAAAAAAAAAGAAAAAGAGAGGAGGAGGAAGAGTGTCGTATGCGACCCGTCACACTTCCAGTCATCATGACATATTTGTATTTCGTCCTGGGTTGAAGTGGACTATCCTACATTAATGTTGCCACGCTGGATTGCTAATAGTTAAAATAGTGGTTGGTTAGTTAGTACCTAGACGTGTCATCCACGCGCCGACGATCGGGTTTTAGAGTTTGTAGACGATGGTGTTTTCATTGATGGGACAAAGGGGAGTCAGTATTGGGAGGAAGCTTTCACATCTGAATCCGGCTCACGTGCTCCGCATTGGTTGGATCAGGGAAACGTAGCGAATGATATTTCACTGTTATAGTTTGTGGATTTTTTTTTTATATCCTCCGTTATAATATATGTTGTCTCGTATTAATGAATTGAGTCTTTCAATAGTGTGTTAGATGAAATATCAAATTGTTTGTCATATATAATAGGGAGTATAATTTTTTGATCTTAACTCTAATCTATTTTTTTTCCCTCCTTTCTAAATGTCAGGGTCAGAGTTTGACCTTCCGACCTTGGCATTTAGGCATATCCCGACCATTAAACTAAGGACAAGTGGCTTGGTTTGTGGATTGATTATGCTTCCCACTGTGATAATAATACTATGATTAAAAGACTTTATTATCCTAGTTTAAATTCATTTTAGTTTAACCATTTCTGTAAATGAATCTGTTTCGAACTACTTTGTTTATTGTTTACTTTTACTTCCAATTCATGTTGGAGTGACTGTGAAAATCAACCTTTACATTTAATTAAAGTTTTATGGCAGCAGCCATCCGAATGGTTCATATTTGGGTGGGCTTTGGCTTTGGATAATGGGTACATGTTAAAACATCAATCTTGCAGAAACTTCTATTTGGATTTTTGTTTAACTGTCGTCTTGGGCTACCCTCACAGTAGCTGTGAGCTACCCAACTCGTATAATCCCTCAGCCCTGATCCATAAATGAACATTACCTACATCAACATGAAGCCACATTTAACATCGGCCCGTTTCCAATATTCCTTCAAAGTATTTGTAAATTGCCTTTTCTTTTTGTGTGCGCGTGTTTTTTTTTTTTTTTTTTGGCGCATAAATTGGCTTTTTGTTGACCGCGTTTTTCTTTGTTGTCTTTTTTACGGCTTGATTCCAGTGGCAGAAAGAATTTTACGAAATTGATAAGCTATCAATGAATTGCGTATCACTTACATAGTTGAGTTTATGTACTAATTACTATGTTGAAAATTTGACAGCAGTTGCATCAGTCCAAAGCATTTAGATTCCTAGTGCATCAGTTCAAAGCATTTAATCAAAGGGTAATGCGGCAAACTTTCCCTTACAGTAATTTACTATTAGTAAACGTTTGTACACATCATTTTTCATCAGGAAAACATTTTTGGGAGCCTTCTAATTACTTGTGCACTGCTACATTTCGGGGCAACATTTTGAGATTTTATTGAGATACTGAAGAGTATTACAAAAGCCAAGCCAGAAGCCAAACTATAAATTAATGAAATACTCCATGGTTCAATCATCATTCCAAATCCAGCAATCTATTCTCCCTTGTTCGCTACTCGCTGATACAATATCTCTCTATTATCTTGGGTGTGCTCAAGCGACAAAACGTCTGGCACATGAATGTGTTCAAGATCTGTTGGGTATGTGTAAATTTTCTCGCTACTCAAAGCATACAGTATGTAAGACATAAGTCAAAATTTAGCTGTTTCATTAGTCACTTGAAAATCTCACGTTCCCCTTAGCAAAATAGAGATCTAGGTAGGGAAATTTTCACACTTGAGTAACAAAATTAACGATGATAGGGTAAATCCTTTTTTATGACTGTGACATCTCCATCCCCAACTTCATATTTTTTAGTAATATTCTTCCCATCACCAAATCTGCCAGCACCATTGCTGTCCACGTTCTTCTTTGACACTAACTTCGGTACTCGAAGTGCACTCTTCAATCCATTGATTAATCTCCTCCCTAATTTCTTTTCTGCCAACGGACTTCTATCAGACAATTCTTGATCTGATGAAGATAACCCTGCAGCTGTATGATCTTTACTTGATATAATACGAAAGCTTGCTGAAGAAACAGACCCTACTTGCCCTCTTTCGATCTTATTCTCTGAGCTAAAACGAAAACTTTGTGATCTACCCGATTCTATTGAGTTTCGGCTATTTTCTGAATCTTGCAAACGCTTCCTCATACCACTCAGCTCTTTCTCCAAGCTCTGAATGCGCGAGTTTGTGGTACTCATGGCTGCCTTGAGCTGTGCGACTTGACGCAGTGCTGCATCACGTTGGATAATTGCACCAAGGGTGTCAGGGTCTTCATTTTGATGCTTACGATTTTGTTGATCAGCTGCAGAGAAGATAGAACGGCGGGTGTTCAGCTGCTCAATAAACATGGCTTGGACAACAAATCTGAGTGGCATTCTAGGATTCTGCACTGCATGCATTAGAACTTGAGAGGACAGGATGGTACAGTCAATGTAATTGCACATTCTGATTTTCTGTTCTTCAGTTATCTTCTTCCCATTGTATTCCTGCTATAAAGTAATTGAGAAAAACAGAAAAGGAATGTAGCCTGATCATAGAAGTAGGATTTAAAACACAAATCAAAGATTACATCTGACTGAGTATAGTACAGTTGGAGTCACTTTTTTTTAGGCAAAACATTTCGAGTTATTTTAGTTTGATGTTTCTATCAGACAAATAAAATCACGAAGCTTTTCCAAGAGAAATTTATATATTAGCTACCAAATAAAATGTGGGCTAATTTCAATTTTGTCCCTTACTTTATTCTTTGATTTTGATTTTGATCATTCAAAAACATTTATTCCAAATATATTTACCTTCTATTGAATTTACATTGTGCAATTCATACTAACAGCTAAGTGAACTAAAAAAATTGAACAATAAAATTTAGGTAAAGACCAAAATACTAAACTGGTTTTCTGCAAGAAATGAGGTTGACTGATCGGATTGTTCCTATCACAGGGTGAAAACTTTTTAAAGCTCTAATCAAGACATGACTTTGAGCTTTCTCAATCTTCAAACGTTCAAGAAATAGAAATGCAATTAGCATTCAAAATACAGAACAATCCAGTATTAACGTGTTGGATTAATTTTATGTAGACGTTAACATAAAAAATTTACACTAACAAGTCTAGATACTTAACATATAATCACATTTAAATATTTATGATTTCTTTTGTACGTATGTTCAGAATCTAAATCTACCAGTGTAAAAGAACATTTACAATAACATTGTAAAAGATTAATCTGTATGTCTTACGTGCATAGTTTTTATTTTACACTAATAACTACTCAACATGTTGGGGCTAATTGTATTATATATATGACACTAATAACCTTGAGCAGCCACGGATGCTTGAGATGAGATTTCTGCTTAGAATTGGATTAAATTTGATCTGTAAATTAAATATTTGATTAATGATTTAATTACCTTGATATAAAGGTCAACTATCCTGTAAAGAAGGTCATGGTTAGTCAACCGGTGATTCATTGACTCCACTAGCACTCGAAAATCATCAGGCCGCAACTTTAGAACGTCGTTCAGGCAAGTCAAAGCATTAGCACCGGTGCCAGCACCGTCACCGTCATGCATCAACATCAACGCTTCAATGCATCTACTTACAAGACACGCCGTCGTCTCTGCCTCAGGGAGGAGAGACACACCGGAACGCAGTACAATTGTGGCGTACTCCTCGTTAACGGCGACAACCCGCCGGAAATAAGTTTCCGTCTTCTGCCGCAGGTTATCATCTGGAGTTCCGTTAGCCTCCGTCATTTCCAGCAATTCCGCTGCGATTCGAAGAGGCGCGAGGTTAAAGGGGGTTATAACTATGTGGGCCCCGTAACAGAATTCCGTTATTAGAGAAAAAGTTTCGGCCGTTATGTTTAACGGAGGAGAGAGGCTTAATTCTGAGGACTCCTTTAGCTGCCGTTTCATATAGCCACTCCGCGCTCTTAATGGAGCCTACGCAGAAAAAGTGATAACTAGAGTAAATGCCCCTGCTTTTTCATTAATTGCGAAAACTACCTCACTTATGCACACTTATTTCAATCAAAATTATAATAGGCATAAATACCCATAATTTTTGGGTTTGTTCTCTATAGCTTTCAATTGGGTTTGTTCTCCATAGCTTCTGATCCTTGAAAAATCTATTTTGTGATGTTCTCAACTATTTTTTTTACTATATTTTTTTATTTTTTAAGCTAAAATTAGGAGCAATTAATTTTTAAAATCAATTTTTATAAAAATCTGAAGCTATTGAAAAATAGGCATCGATTGAGGAATGGGGGAAAAGAAAGAAAGCCCCTTATCAAAGAAAGAAAATCCTTCTTGAGTTTTTAAGAAATAGGCATCAATTGAGGAATGGGGTTAAAGAACACAAGCTAGCTGGTTACTTCAATTAGGAAAAAAACATGTGATATTTGTGATACAATCTATATGGTATTGCAAACAAATCAAATCTTTGCAAATCAGGATCATTCATATATTGGCCGTATAGGGTTTGACTAGTTGTAGATTCATGCCATTATTGTCATTGGTTGATAAAATTTTCTTCATAATTTGGACTTTGGGACCATTCATATTGAAAGCAGGTATAAAATAATTCCAATACTAGTCATAGAAGACTACAGTGTGGGAGAAAATTTCTCCAATTACAGGTCACGTGATGGTGATGGGAAGAGAATTGATTGAAATCCTTAATTTCTAAATTTCTTACCTGTATTAGTTGTCCGATAACAATCAAGTCTGCATTCAGACCTCCGGAAAAACTAGTAATAGGCTAAATAAGATAATAGCGAATTGGTATAAAGATCAGCTTAACTATCCTCAACAAACCGCTATCATTGCTTTGTCTTCTGTTTAATTTCTATTGACAAAATTATTGATTGCATGATCACCATTGATTTTTCAATTAGTCTGATAAGATGGATTCCTGTTAACTAATCATTAATCAATTCTTCAATGCCATAGCCGAAAAACAGGAAACTGAACAAAAAAACACGACCGAAACATCACATCATCATACCTTGTGCAGGTAGAAACATGAATCCTCAACATGTATCACCACATCTATTTCATCTCCTGAAGCCAATGACCTGATAGGAGACAAAAAAAAAAAGAAAAAAAAAAAGAAAGATATGAACAAATAAATTGAGATTAGATCACGTTCTGAAATACCCAAATAGTTATGAAAAATGAAGCAAATTAAGACGCCAAAAAGAACACAAAGTTAATCTGCAGTGTACCATGCCTCTACTAGAGAATGGAGAGGTGTAGTAGGAGATGGCGAGAGTAGTGGGGAAACAGAAGGAGTGGACGAGGGGTCTTCACCTTCTTCTTCAAAGATAGTGTCGACAACCCCTAAATCTTTCCATACCCTTAAGCTTAGAGCTGCCATGGTATTCTCTTCCTTCGCCATTGCTGCTCTTTTCTTGAAGATTTCTGGAGCTGTTGTTAAAGTTGTGCCCTTTATGGGGTAATGTGAAGGTGAGAAATTCTTGGCAGGGATATTACTTTGTTGGTGCATTAATTGCATGCAGGTGAGCAATCATAAATGCGCTGTTCATTCTTTTTGGTGGGGGTTTTAATAATTTCCGTTGATGGTGATGCTAGAAATTCTCTGGGCTTTAAGATTTGGAATAAATATCTAGTTTATGGGATCAAACGTTTTTCCTTTAAGTGTGCAACCAACCAGAGCAGATATACAGACCGGCAGAAGCAATTAAACGGATAAGATCAGTTGTGGTGATTGGTGAAAATGAAACCATGAGTTTCTCAGCAGTTGCTATATTACCCACACTGACTGCATAGTAGGCGTACAAGGATGAAATGAAGAAGCAAACGATGACTATAGAGATAGAGAAGAAATTAGTCATCCAAAAATCAAGAATTCCACCAAGATAAGAATGAGATTAACTGAAATGTATGTCTAGAAACAATAGGTATATATATACCCGTTTTTCACAAAGGAAAAAAAGATCATTGAGAATTAATCCCAACCGACTTCTTAAGAGAAAATTATTACGTCTTCAACTTTTTCAAAAAAATAGAGGACTCTTGTTGATTTGCCAGTGACTGCGTACTATGCTAACTTTGGAAAAAATGGTAAGTTCGAATGAGAATCGCGTAGAAATTGCCTTCTGATCTATAACTTGATTTGTTAACCTTAGTTGTTGGGGTAATCAAATCAAGAAATGGTAATTTTTCCTCGTGTAAAATAGAGAATTTGTCCTTGTAACACCTCACAAAATTGGCCTGCAATGGCACGATGCTCCCGAAACTAAGGTCCATCAGCAACCGTTTCAAATATATTTTTTTTGCACTAGTTAGCTGGTTCTACTTCAATAACTATGAGTGACTAAAATTTTTTATTTCTGCACGCAGGCGAGCTATACCCTCATCAACTAATGCATATGACGTAGCACAGGTGACAACAAGAACAAATTTGCTGACTTTTCAATAACACAAGGACTAAGACATAATTAAAAAATGGGTTTAATCAAGTAGGCTTCAAAACAAATTGGCCCAGTTCTTCAAATTCGGAAATGCCACAACAAATCGAAAATTTTTCCATCACATTGTCAATGCAATTATAGCATTTTGGGCTTTGACCCCTGTAGTAATCTGGGTTGTAGTCCATTAGTACTTTTTGTCCAGCCCAGAAACTAAACCAACCCTAACGCGTCGCACATGTTTTTTACTTCCCCCCAAGAAACGACACCGTTAGACTCCCTTCCGTCCATCCAGATCCACTATATATTCCAAAAACCCTAGCTAACCATTTTCCACTTGCCGCACTCAACCACAGCACCCCATAGGAGGTAAGCAAAGCGACACCGTTCGTTCGGCGGCGAAGAAGATGAAGTACAACCCTAGAGTCTCCTCCTCCCGCCGCAAGAGCCGGAAGGCTCATTTCACGGCTCCATCGAGCGTGCGCCGCGTGTTGATGAGCGCGCCGCTCTCAACTGACCTGAGGACCAAGTATAACGTCCCGGTCGATGCCGGTCCGCAAAGACGACGAGGTCCAGGTGGTGCGTGGGACCTACAAAGGCCGCGAGGGCAAAGTCGTCCTAGTGTACCGCAAGAAATGGGTGATCCACATCGAACGCATCACTCGCGAGAAAGTTAACGGCTCCACCGTTAACGTGGGCATCCATCCGTCTAACGTCGTCATCACCAAGCTCCGCCTCGACAAGGACCGCAAGTCGCTCCTCGATCGTAAGGCTAAGGGACGGGCTGCTGCTGATAAGGATAAGGGTACTAAGTTCACAGCTGAGGATATTATGCAGAGCGTTGATTAAATTTGATGATCTGTTGTCGTTTTGGTATATTTTAAATTTGCTATTACTTTTTAGATTTTGAGAGAGGGAAAGAGCTGTTATGACAAATGCGTACTCTTTTGGTGATTAGGTCTGAGACATGGAATTTTGTTGCTGCTGGGATTATCATTATTATAATATCTGTTTGTTTTAATCAATTGCTGATAATTTTAGTTCGTTTGAATGTTTACTTTTTTAGAATTTGTCTATTGATTTTGGTTGATTTGAAAGTTTATTTACTTATTGTTTTGCATTGGTTATGGTTTATTCAGGGTTATTTAGGTAAATGGTTCCAAACTGACGAGTGATGAAGTGGTTTTGAGATATTTAACGGTGTCTGCTAGTATGTTTTATGAGGAAATGTGTGAAATGTTTGGAATGTTTAGCTAGGTACATCATGGAACATAAGTGTGCTACATTTGGAAGCTTGATTGTTATGTGATTTTGTGTTTGATATGAAATACAGCAGCTAGATATGTAGTTGGGTATTTGGTTTTTGTCTTTTTGAGAAGTTGGAACTGTTGTGTTCAGGTTAACAGAAGTAAACCTCTCAAGTAATAGAACAATCTGAGCACAAGTAGAAGACCCTCCCATTGGTTATAGGACCTTTCTAAAATATCTATTCTGAGTTTTTCAATCTCTGAATTGTGTTTGTGACAAAGTTACCTCATGTTTTTGGCTTGAATAATTGCTTTACGTGTGTTTCAGAAAGTTTTGTTGAAATTTCAGAAAGCATAGTTTATTGGTATTTTGGATATTGCAGTGTCAGTCGAGTTTTGAATCACTATTGTCTCACTATTGTTGATCAAAAGTTTTTCAGACTAGTTGAAGTAGAGATTCTGTTTAAACTGTTATTTCTCTTATGATATCTGTTTAAACTGCTATTTCTCTTGTCCATATCTCCTACTCAGATAAGATCTTTTACAATTAACTAATGATGTTCACAATGATCCATCTATTTGTTCATTGCTGTCCTTGTTTAGGTAGACTTTTGCTGTCATTTTTTATTATTTTCGCATTAATGCTTATTGAGCTTGCATCTCATTTACCACTTTAGATGCCTTATTCTTGTCTGAAAAAAGTAGATTTGCTAATGACTTGGTGACATGTAGCTTTTGAAATTATGAATCTTTACATTTGGTGTGCAATTTGGTTTTCTGTTCTTTAGGCCCACAATAGTAAAAGTCACTATGTGTTTCACGCATATCCGGGTTACCTGGGTTGATGCACTAATAAGGATTATGGGTTGGAGATTGCATCTTTATTAAAAATAATAAAAGAGAAACTTTGTTGTTTGAAGTTTTTGCTTGTTTAATGTGGTTGACGATAGTAAGTACCTTGTATTGCTTCAGTCTCTGTGGCACCACTTGTATTTTCTACGTTTGACATTTTCCATTCGTTTACATTGTAACATGCTTCATTCATCTATGCATCCACTGGAATTTTTCTAGACTGTTCAATTTGAGGACATGATAACATGTTTTTGCCCACTTGTGCTGGGAAACAATGTGCAAACTTGAGCATTATGATGCGGGTTTGATTGCTAAAATTCTGATCAGGATGGTGAATAGTTGTAACATTCTTATGCATTGAGTGTATTAGTTGTAACTTAAATGATGCTTTTTGTATTTCTGTCCTACAGACAAATGTAGAAATATTTACTTACCCGAACATGTGATCTTACATTGGAACATGAGGAAGTATTTGCTTATCCGAGTATGTGATCTTACATTAAAACATGGAAAGCAATCAAATCATTGGTTGAGTAAACAAATACTGTTAGTATAGCATTTTCTTACCTCGCCTAACAGGGTTAGCAAAGACATTGGACCGAATGAGGTTGAGGCATGCTTGTTTAATGCCATAACATTTATGTTTATCAATTGAAATCTAAAGGAGTATTGGCAAAGGGAAAAAAATATTCTGTACCAAAGGCTTGCAAAGAAACATTTTAAAACACGCTTGCACTGTCAATAAGTCAATTCGATCGCATAAGAGTCACTGTAAGGATACCTCATTTTCTTATAAGTTTAATTTGCACAATTTGTTAGTGAAGATAACGAGCGAAACCTGCTACTTTTACGTCCCTGATACCCAGAGATTTTTTATTAATTGCCAAATTAGAATGTTGAATACATCAGCAGTTAATAGGAACAAGGCGCAGTTTTGTAGCATGTTTATTTTGCTAAGTGATAATCTTCCCAGAAAAGTGGCGCGTAGGCCTAACTGCTTATGCTTTCAATAGAAACAATCAACGAAACTTGCACTTTGTAAAAGCTACGAGCTGCAGCAATTGCCAGAAATCTTGAAAAATACACCATCACCAACTGAAACAGAGCTGCCAAAAGAATTTCTAGGCCATGGAATCACTTGACTAAGCACAAACAAGTTGCATCACTCCCAAAAGGCCTCCTCAACAAAGCCAAAACGCTTGTTCAGATCTCAAAATGCCCAAGGACACATGAAAATTAAGAAGAGATCGGAAAGCTAGGAAAAGAACACAAAATGTCCCAGGTATCAATGCAAAACCATCCACAGTATATGAAACCCAGGAAGAAAATATGTGGAACTAATTATTTGGCGCTTGCTTCCGGCGCTACCTGAAGATAAGAAAAATCTGATGTTCTACTGTAAAATTGCCGCAGGAGTTGGCAAAATGCTATTAAGGCTTGAGAGCTAGGGCCGCTCCAAACCTAGGAGTTTTGTCCAGCGCCTTGGTGTCAAATTCACTTGATATGGTCAGAATTGATTTTGGTATGAGTTCATGCTGCAAAAGGGTGCCTAGCCTCCCATGGTTGTTGAGCCTCATTTTCACAAGTGTAAGGGAGTCAACAGCATAAGATCCTCCAACGGTGAATGTGTTCTCATTAGTGGAGAACCTTCTAGTAATCTCTGCAACAGCAGAGCTCCTCTTCAATTGGTCTAGATGCTGGACATATGATGCCTTTATCATGTCCCCTTTATCTCCCCTGAGAGAGGGTAGAGAAAAAATTAATTACAGTGACCACTCAAACCATCATATAAGGTGTCATTGTGGTTGTGGTGCTGTGGCAGTTAAAGAGGTATCAATCTCAATTACTGGTTATGGACTCACAAAATTATAGAAGCCAAAGACTCTGGTTTTGTCACACTGATTCCAGCATTATACTTGGTTAATGTGCCTGAAGCAGTCTCATAACCTGCCTCTGCACCTAAGGCAAAGGTTGGTGTACCAAGCGTTACTGACAGATCTATTGCTGGGGTTTGCTTTAGAGCAACTGCAGTACTTAAGGTTGCATGCTGGTGGAAGTACTGGATCTCAACCTGTACAAAGTTTTTGCAATTTTTTAAAACTTATAGCTTGCCATAAATTGAAAATAGGTGAAAATATGATCGAAATTTAAAACATTTATACCTTGCCAGAGTTGTAATCCGGATACTTCAGAGAAGCAATGGCCTTTGTCGATGGGACAATGTCTGTGACAGTAAGAGTAGTTGAGACCTGTGAAAGACAGGAAGAACGACAAAAGGATAAGAAAATCCACCATATGGAGTATTAAGCACATTTTTCTGTGAAAAGGCAAAATACAACCAACAGACATTTGATTCCGTATCAACTTTGACATCAATCAAGGTATTCTTATACTTGTACTGAGCTGCTACATCTCCTGTTGAAAGCGCTCCTTTTTTCACCACAGTGGATGTCAGGGCCTACACAAGTACAGTAGAGAAATTGAGTTAATACTTAATATCGCCAACAACCAAATGAATACCAAAGGAAAGCAACATAAATAGTTGCAATATTCTTACAAGGAAAGCAAGAAAAGCAGAACAAAAACTAACTAGAAGCCATTGAATTTGAAAGAATGAAGACAGAAAGAAGAACTAGAAAGTGTAGTGTCTCAAATTAACAATGGGGAAGAGTAAGATGAATCAACTGGAGAAAATCGCAGTGACATAACTCCAAAATGAGCTAAAATGATAGGAGAGCATTCACAAAGAATCAGTTGTGCAAATCAAATAAGATGTAGGGCTTGACCCAGAAAATTCTCCAGTTACCGGTCCTCTTCAATCTTTTTCTGCGAGACACCTGAGAAAGGACTTCCTACACTTCGCCAATACATCACCAACCCAAAGAAAGAAAGGAAAACTGAGTATTGCCCATAGTCAATCAGTCCTTTTTGGGTGGATTAACCGCAGTATTTAAGAACACATATCAACATTTCTTTTTTAATCAGATAAGTAAGAACTTTTGTTTTATACATCTAAGGGAAGCAATATTGACAAGTAGTGACTCTAGCCAGCTTTCCTAGAGGACACGAGTTTACCAGGATGATTTTTCCACCACCTTCAATAAATCCACATGTTTACTCCAGATGATGTTTCCACCACCTTCAGTAAGGTCTCCATTAAAGCCACACATTAAAATGAGCAGATATCCATTTAAACATTTGTGACATTAATTGTGTATTACGCATATTAACATTAGCATTTAGTACATCAACATGGACAAGTATATTAGATCTTTGCCATCCTGTGTTACATAGACCAGTTGTATCCAAGGTGTATAATATATTTCTGACAAAACTTCCAAACAAAAATTTTGCCTAATCAAAGCATTCACGAGATACATCATGAAATGATACATTTAAAGCTCCAGACATTCATGTACCTTTTCCATGCAAAAATAAACTCCATGAATCATTAACGTTTGTACCCAAATAAATATAATTGAGAGGAAAAAAAAAAACCACAATTGTTTATCTAAGCCATAGTCGTCCACCTCATTTTGCCAACAAAACAATATATATCCGAATGGCATAAGAATAACCCATCAAAAAGCAGAATAACACGACAATTAATACACTGCATCAATGCAGCTAAGTACACAAAAATTAGCAAAATTAATACAACATAGTAATTTAATATGCGTTTCATCATAAATCTCTTAATTTTTAATAAAATAACAATACTTAGTATCAAACCCTCGCTATTTTCGTTGAAAATAGAAAAATGATACTAGTACAGTATTAACGGAGTTACTGGTAGACTACAGTAATGATCAAAATTAACAGTCGAAGTTAGACTGAAATGAAGGAAGGTCATACCACTCCGGTGTAGCTGTAGGTCGAAACAGACAATTTCTGATCGGAGATATAATCCTTAGTCAACAGATCTACGAATCAAACCAGTACAATTATCAATAATATGGCGAAAATGAGATGGACTACATCGAAATTCCTATTTAAATTCACTAAAATAATGAAAAAATGTGGGAAAAAGAAAAAGAATTTACCTTTGGCTTTCTTGCCGATATCGGAGAAGAGACCTGGTCCTTTGCTCATTTTTTCCTTGCGAGATAGAGAGAGAAAAGAGTGAGAAATGGAATCGACAATTTCAAAAATGAGAGCACTGTTTTTCCTGTTCACCACGAAAATCGTTGGCAAACGGGGAATATATCAATCATGGATCTCCATCGTTGAACTGAATCGGACGGTCCCCGTTCACTTTGATTTGTGATTTAAGTCATGCTTGGGCCCGTGAATTTGTTTTTTTTTTTTTAATAATTGCTCCTTTCAATTTGTTTTTTTCTTTTTTATTGTTTCACGTAATATGAGTCATGAAATGGTGTTGGCGGATTAATGATTCAACTATTTTTCAAGTGTCAAGTAATTTTTATTACTTTTTTTTTTTTAACTCGATGAGAGAAGACCCCGAGTCGCAGTTGGGATCCTCAAGACTCCAGTGCCAATCATAATAAAATTAATAAAATAACACGTTGCGTTTATATTTTAATATTTATCTTGAATATTTGAAATTTATTAAATACGAATGCAACATGTAAGTTTATTGTGATTGGAATTGGAGATTTTGGCACTGATAATCTCAACTGCCGTCGCCCAGGGAGGTTTGCGAGCATATTCAAATGAAGTTAAAATGTTTTGAGTTAGCAAAACCTGTTATTTTGATAATTTAAAGAATTCAAGTAATGTGTCCATAAATAATATCGTTGGAGTGATAATCTAAATATATTTCAATTAAGCGTCCCTATTAAATTTCAATTGAGTAATAGGTAAACTCGCAGTGATTGGCATTGATCATACTGAAGAAAAAAATATGAAATTTTCACTAGAGCAGGAAAACGAAAATTAGATGTTGAATAAATGCGTCCAAAAAAAAAAAAAAAAGGAATGGAGAAGGAAGTTACCTAACTAAAAATTCATCAGACAAAAAAAAAGGAAAAAGGAAAGCTTGCAACAAATGCGAAACATTTTCCTGGAGTTTTCTAAGAATTTGTAATGATCAGAGAGGACAGGCGAGAAAAATACGTGTTATCCCGTGGATCTATTTCCTTGATGGATCGGACTCGGACTTTTCAACGTGAATTGTACAGGTCCGAGTAATTAGCAGAGTTAGGCAACTGTGGCCCTCATCATCAGATGGACCGCGGACAGGATACTGTTGGACCGATTACTTTCCAACAACCATTTTGGGCCATCGTTATTTCGTATCTTCTGAACGTGACAATTTTTTATTGGGATAATTTCACATATCCTCCCATGAAGTTTGACATAATTACACTCACCTCCTCTTCAGATTTTAAAATTATACTTACACCTCCTGTGTTTATATTTTTCATAACAAAACAAGTTCATTTTAATAATGTAATCCAAAAACACTAATCAAACACATTAAAATATGCTTAATTACTTTTAAAAAATAAATAAATTTTAAAAAATTAATTAATTAGTCATAAAAATGTCAAAAGTACTTATATTCTTACATCAAATTTTCATTCTCTACCAAATATTTCTTTTTCAAAACTTAGTTATCTAACTAATCTAAATGAATTTACTTTATCTGTCAAATTTTACAAACAAATATATTAATAAGAAATAGATGATCCATTTAAAAGTAATTAAACATATATTTAAGGTGTTTGGTTAGTGTTTTTGGGTTACATTATTAAAATGGACTTATTTTGTTATGAAAAATATAAACACAGGGGGTATAAGTATAATTTTTAAAACCTAAGGGGAGGTGAGTGTAATTTTGACAAACCTTAGAGGAGGTATGTAAAATTATCCTTTTTTATTAAACGAACCGTTCAACTCTTTATTCGTTCTCAAACATGACAATTAAAAACCAATAATCCTTGAAGAATTGGTTAACACGCTTTAAGTGTACTTCATACAATCATTTTTGTTTAATTACAGAAATCAGGTTCACCCTGCCATGGTGGTTAAACCTGGCCAAGAAAAGAGGCCTGAAAACAACAGAAAGCATCCTATTCCAAAGATCAGTGGTAGTCTAGTCTAGTCTAGTCTGTGCACTTTTACTTTTATAGTGAATTTCGTGAGGCAGTGTGTCTCTTGCAGAATCTTCCCCCAAGTCAATACATACAGAGAATCAAATTTTAAAATGATGTGCAATATTGTTATCAAATTTGATAACTTGTAAAACTTAGTATGTAAAAACAACGTAGATGAACAGTATACAATATATTTTGATCTCAAATTACGTGAGAGTCTCCCACGACATTGAGATGGAAGGTTTTGATAATCTACAATTTCGTTAACAAATTATAATTTATCACAAATAAGGAACAACTTGTAAAATTTAATGCGCACAAAACTATAAAATGTTTAGCACAAAATTATGGAATGTTATGCAAAATTCAAACCATTAATCGCATGATACGACCTCCTTCTTGGCATTGAGATGGCAATTTAATGGATAGATTGGTTGTATCTTCTCCGTAAAGCATGCTTAAAACGCGAATAAAATGTAAAGAAAATGTGATGGAGCATCCAGGAAACAACCCATCAACTCTAAAGCAACTACCATGACTACTAGGAGAGGTAGTGTACTAGTTTTCTTTTTCTAACATCAGTTGTAATTTTGACTCTACATTACAGGGTACTAAAAACATAAATTCATGACTTACAAAATTTTTATAGTAAGTGACATAATAATATATTAAAAAAGGTTAATTAAAAAGATCTCTAAAAATGCTATTAGTTTACATCACTTGTAACAGCTGTTTCAGATTCATGACTTAACAAATTTTCTGAATTATAGTTATCAGTCACTTGAATATTATTAGTTAAGACTTGTGAAAACAATAAAATGAGTCCCGTATGTTTCGTTCAAACTATACCTCAAAGACATATCGACCGTTATAACTGTAGTAGGAGTAGTAGCAATGCATCATCAAGCAACAAGCATTGAAGCTATAGTAAAGCACCACCAAGTACATATTTTATCGCCCAAAGAAATCGGATCTTCATACACTCCTCTTACTCTCTTCTGAGGCAGCTGCTGCCTCTGCCTCTGCCTCGTCTTCCCAATTGTATTCGTGTTTTGTTCTTTTCTTGACTTTTTTTTTTCCCTCCGTCCCATTTTAGTTTCACACCCAACCGAGTAAATGACTCAGAAACTTTCACCATGTTAAAAAATTAAATAGAAAGATATGATGGTTCTTTAATATTCCCTGCCCGCGTTTGATTTTAGACTTTTTCCTTGTAGGTTCTGGGTTCTTTTTTCACATATAAATACACTGCAATACTTATTTGCAAGAAACGTTCATTTTATGCATGCACAATAAAAGTATTGCAAGATTAGACGATAATGGAGAGTTATTTGAATGAGAACTTTGAGGTGAAGCCTAAAAATTCGTCCGAGGAGGTTTTGCAAAGATGGAGGAATCTTTGTGGGGTTGTGAAGAATCCCAAGAGGCGGTTTCGATTTACTGCCAATCTCTCCAAGCGTTACGAAGCTGCTGCTATGCGCCGTACCAATCAGGTACCGTCTTTTTTTGTTTTCTTTTCTGCTGGGATTTTTGCAAGACATGAAATTGATATTTTTTTTTTTTGTAATTTTTTAATCTTTTTGAGTCAATTGAAAGGTCATTTAGGAGGAAAGAAAACAAAAACACAAAAATATTGATGACTTTGTGCTAAAACCTCTGCTTTGTTATAATTATTGCTGAATTTGTAAGTGTTTGACGCATTACGTTCATGGCTTTTCATACTAAAGATTTATAAATTGTAAGTGATATCTAACGAACGATCTTATGTTTAATGCCTATGCCCAAAAACTAAATGGTCCTTGTAGCATTCGCTTCTAGTTGAAAGAATACTTGTATTGACACTCATATATAGAGAGTGAGATTTAATGATCTTATGTTTAATGTCTATGCTAAAAAACTGAAGGGTCCCTGTAGCATTTGCGTCGTGTTGAAAGAATACTTGTATTGACTGCTTTAGGTGACTAAATAACCCTCCTTAGAAACCAGGGCTGCTAGGCATTTTTGGAAAAATTGGCGCTTTATTCAGAAGGCTTCAGTTTTGGTTACTAAGAACGCAACTGCACTTAATATCCTTAACTTTTACCTGCCTTTTGTATTATAGGAGAAGCTGAGAGTTGCAGTTTTAGTTTCAAAGGCCGCATTTCAGTTTATACAAGGTGAGGTTTTTGTTACAACTTTCTTATGGATTCAAAAATCAAAGACTTTGAAAATATTTTGGAGATCATCCTTTTTGGGGAATTATTGTAGGTGTTACACCGAGTGAATATACCGTACCAAAGGAAGTTCAAGCAGCTAGTTTCCAGATATGTGCGGATGAGTTAGGGTCCATAGTGGAAGGTCATGACCTGAAGAAATTGAAATTTCATGGTGGAGTTTCTGGTATTGCGAACAAGTTGGCCACTTCAACTACAAATGGCATTCCTACTGATGATGTAGCCCTGAACCGTAGGGAGGAGATATATGGAATTAATAAATTCACCGAGAGTGTAGCTCGGAGCTTCTGGATATTTGTGTGGGAGGCCCTTCATGATATGACTCTGATGATCCTTGGGGTGTGCGCATTAGTGTCTTTGATTGTTGGTGTTGCAACTGAAGGATGGCCTAAAGGAGCTCATGATGGACTCGGAATTGTTGCCAGCATACTGTTAGTGGTGTTTGTCACCGCGACAAGTGATTATCGTCAGTCTTTACAGTTCAGGGACCTGGATAAAGAAAAGAAGAAAATTTCCATTCAAGTTACTAGGAATGGGTACAGGCAAAAGATGTCGATATATGATCTACTTCCAGGTGATATCGTACATCTTGCCATTGGAGATCAGGTTCCAGCAGATGGACTTTTTCTCTCTGGATTTTCCGTGCTAATTGATGAGTCAAGCTTGACAGGAGAAAGTGAACCGGTAATGGTCAGTGCTGAAAACCCTTTCCTCCTCTCTGGGACCAAGGTGCAAGATGGATCTTGCAAGATGCTGGTTACTACTGTTGGAATGAGGACCCAGTGGGGCAAACTTATGGCTACTCTGAGTGAAGGAGGAGATGACGAGACCCCTCTGCAGGTTAAATTGAACGGGGTGGCAACAATCATTGGAAAGATAGGCCTTTTCTTTGCAGTGGTGACTTTTGCAGTGTTAGTGCAAAAGATGTTTGGGCGCAAAGTGCATCGTGGAACCCACTGGAGCTGGTCTGGAGATGATGCATTGGAGATTTTAGAATACTTTGCTGTTGCGGTCACCATTGTTGTTGTTGCAGTTCCTGAAGGACTTCCTCTTGCTGTGACTTTGAGTCTGGCATTTGCAATGAAAAAGATGATGAATGATAAGGCACTTGTTCGACATTTAGCCGCATGTGAGACAATGGGTTCTGCCACAACAATTTGTAGTGACAAAACCGGGACACTGACAACCAACCACATGACTGTAGTGAAATCGTGCATTTGTATGAATGTCAAAGAGATGGGCAAGTCAGCAGATGGTTCTTCATTGTCCTCTGAAATCCCAGCTTCTGTTGTTAAAGTTCTCCTACAGTCAATTTTTAATAACACTGGAGGAGAAGTAGTGGTAAGCAAACGTGGAAAACATGAGATATTGGGAACACCAACCGAGACTGCCATCCTAGAATTTGGATTATCACTTGGTGGAGATTTTAAGGCAGAAAGACAAGCATCCAAACTAGTAAAAGTTGAGCCTTTTAACTCTACAAAGAAGAGAATGGGTGTTGTGCTGGAGCTTCCCGAAGGAGGTCTACGAGCTCATTGCAAAGGAGCTTCGGAAATAATTTTGGCTGCCTGTGACAAGGTGATTAACTCAGATGGTGATGTTGTTCCGTTGGATGAAGGATCAATCAACTACCTGAAGGCTACCATTGATCAGTTTGCTAGTGAAGCACTTCGGACCCTGTGTCTTGCCTATATGGAACTTGAAAGTGGGTTCTCTGCTGATGATGCTATTCCAATTTCTGGTTATACATGTATAGGAATTGTAGGTATTAAGGATCCTGTTCGGCCTGGAGTGAGGGAGTCTGTTGCCCTTTGTCGATCAGCTGGAGTGACAGTTCGGATGGTTACGGGAGATAACATCAATACTGCAAAAGCTATAGCTAGGGAATGTGGAATACTAACTGATGATGGAATTGCTATAGAAGGTCCTGTTTTTAGGGAGAAGAGCCAGGAGGAATTGCTCAAACTAATTCCTAAAATTCAGGTGTGGCAGACATTTAAGATAAATGAGCAACATCCTGACGGTTATTAAACCACGGCTTATCACTATGTTTTTCATATCTTGCAGGTAATGGCTCGATCTTCACCACTAGACAAGCATACGTTGGTGAAGCACCTCCGAACCACGTTCAATGAAGTTGTGGCAGTTACTGGTGATGGAACAAATGACGCTCCTGCACTTCATGAAGCAGATATTGGACTTGCAATGGGCATTGCCGGAACAGAGGTAAATGTTGCAATTTTTTTCTTGGCGCACCATAACTAAGTCAAATGCAAAATTAAGTAGTGATGCTTAAATATTTATTGTATAAAGAGCCATTCCACTTTTTATCCTTGTTGAATACATAGTTTCTAGGTGAGATTCTTGGTATCAATGCAGCCACCACCAGCACCCACAACGATGAAGCTATGGGTTATCCCTACACCCCAATTTGGTGGACCCAAAAAAAGGAATATTCGACGTTAAGAGTTTAAAATTTTGTCCAATTTTTGGCTATTGACATTTTTGGACTGGAAAATTACAACGGTAATATGAGCATTTCCAGTGATTGATTAAGTCCTCAGCTATACAGAACTTCACACAGGATTTAGATGGTAGGAAGTTCTGGCATTAAATCACTGGTTATTTGGGACTTGGAGAATGGCAAGATATAGCACTGGAGAAAGAAAAAATTAATAATGGATTTCATGTATTAATATGCAAACTGTACTTCTCAGACCACCGGCCTAATGACATGGTAGCTGAAAACTTTAGACCTGTCACAGCCAACTGCTATTAAGCTAACCACTGGCACATTTTTAAACTTGTTACATGGCAAACGTATTTTGGCCTCCAAGTGGAAGTACCAGAGTCTTGACTATTTCCAATTTCAGGTTGCCAAAGAGAGTGCCGATGTCATAATTCTTGATGATAATTTCTCTACGATTGTAACAGTGGCCAAATGGGGTCGGTCTGTTTACATAAATATTCAAAAATTTGTTCAGTTCCAGCTGACTGTCAATGTAGTGGCTTTGATTGTTAACTTCTCTTCTGCGTGTTTGACTGGTATGCAATCCTTTTTGTTTTGTCAATATAGCTTTTATCATTTATTCTTCTCACCTCAATTTCTCTCTAAAATGCCGAGAACAAATCAACATTTTCTCATGCTACTTATACTGTAAATTACTGTGGTCCAGGAAGTGCTCCCCTCACTGCTGTTCAACTTTTGTGGGTCAACATGATCATGGATACGCTGGGAGCTCTTGCTCTGGCCACTGAGCCTCCTAATGATGAACTAATGAAAAGACCACCAGTTGGAAGGACAGGAAATTTCATTACCAATGTTATGTGGAGGAATATCTTAGGACAATCCTTGTATCAGTTTCTATTAATATGGTTTCTTCAGGCATTTGGAAAAATGATCTTTTTCATTCGTGGTCCTGATGCTGACTTGGTCCTTAACACGCTCATTTTCAACACATTTGTATTTTGTCAGGTAACTTCTTAAGATTATGGTAGCAACCTTAGTAATTTTTATATATTCTTACACTGTTTTGTGTATCAAAATTCACATATTTTTATTTCATCTGCAGGTTTTCAATGAGGTGAACTCGCGAGAGATGGAGAAAATAGATGTACTTGAAGGCATACTGGACAACCAAGTGTTTGTGGCAGTTATAGCAGCAACTGTCTTCTTCCAGATCATAATCATTGAATACCTGGGAACCTTTGCAAACACAACACCGCTATCCATCGTGCAATGGTTTTTCAGCATACTGTTTGGATTCTTGGGTATGCCAATTGCTGCATACTTAAAGGATATTCCAGTCTGAAGTTTGTGAAATCCCATGAAGAGTTTTGGAACATCTGATGGGGAACTCCTAAGGTTGGCATCTATGCAGATGTGCTTCAAATGAAGATCTGAAGTCATGGAATTCTCTCCTAATGTGGTTGCCTTAAGATCCACAATTGCCTTTTGGATCTTTTGCAGAAATTGAAAAGCATGACTGGGTGCCCACTTAATATCCATGAGACCAAGTACAGCTTTACAGTAGTTCCTTTTTTGACAAGTAATTTTAGAGTAGGAATGAAATATTCATTTAGCAAAGCAATCATGTTACTTGAACTCGTTCTTGACTGGAATACTCTCCTGTAACAAATGCCTAACATGTGATGTTCGGAATTCTGTATAAAGCGTAACAGTACATTTGTCTCTTGTAAGCATGGTCACAAATACTGGTCGAAGGTATCAGCAAACTCTGCAAATAAAATAACTACATTCTATTCTCGACAGCTTTTAGATTATTACTTACTCCGATAAATTGGAAAATTCAGAACTCTATAATTGTTTGCCTCTTACTCCATTCAGAACTGTACAATTGCATGAAAACGATAAAAAAGATCTGCAATTATCTACAGTAAATGGAGAAAAACTTTTTATTGAATGTGAATACTAGTTATAGCATTTTACAAATAAAGGACAAAATCTCAACTGCATTTCTAAATTCACACTGCTTGTGGTGTTACATTGACAGCAAGATCTGCAACGCAAAAGAAAAGGAGAATTTATGCCAAAGCTACAACTTATGTTTTAGCAACTAACAGTTTTCTTTATTGTTTTAAAAACAATTAAATAAACAAAAAGCTCAAATCACAAGGCCTTAAGACCTTTTCCTTGTTATCAAAGCTGCATCTAGAAGCATTGTGCATGGGATATTTGTATATAAGGAGGACATGGGACCTGCATGGTTTTTACTGATGATAATTTTGGCATTATGAAATTTGAAATACATGATGATGTCTTGTTTTCCTTATTTGGTTCAATGTGGATAAAATAATAGTTTAATGATAGTAGCTCGTTTCTGTACTTCGTTGAGGTTAGGATTTACCATTTATGCTACATTTTCTTGCAGGAGATAATTACAATGTTGTAGCCTCTTTTGCATTTTAGTTTTGCATTGTCTGTGAAATTGTTAATTCACCAGGCACGAATTCAGTACCATCTCGAATAAATTATTTCAACTTCGTATATTTAGACACCCGGGTTCGTGTTCTGACTTGATTAAACTACAATTAATTAGGATCGGGTTGGTAACCCAATTTTGGGTTTACCTGACCCATGCCCATACATGAATAAAGGATGTTCCTATATTCCCAAGAACAAAAATGCACTCATTCATCCCTCTCCCATTTGATTCCTGTGATCACCGGATAAATAATGCATCCAAACTGGTTCAAGCAATGCCCTTGCTTTCTTCAGCATCTGCCTTCCTTCCACATTGTCACTTAACGCCTGTTCCTCCATCTGAACCCGAGGATAGATGCTTTGGACAGATGCCAACATTAACTTGAGTTCCTCCCACTCCTCTACATGCCTGACCAACTTCATGCAGACAAAATGCAGGAGACCCCATACATGTTCAAAATCCTTTCTTTCTAACCCAACAAGTGAACCATTCAAGAAAATCACTCCCGCAACGTCAAGTATTTCAGGATTTGTTCTTAACAATTGAACCATTATTCCCACAAATTTTCTGAATGCAGAAAAACGCTCAGATTTAGAACCACGAGCTGCCTCCTCATCTGAGACCATGTCTTGAAGTTCATAGAACTCAATCTTTGCTAGAGTAGTTGTCCAAAACGGAAAAGTATATGCATCACTGTCAGATGCAGTCCCTCCTGAAGTTTGTTTCAGTAGGTGCGTGGATCCTAGTGCTAAAATTAAGTCAGGTACCCATGGCTTTGCTGCTGTAATAAGACGAGCTGCATATCCATAGCCCAAGCATTCTTCAACCGAAGCAAAAAGGTTAAACAACTCATTGGCTAAGTTGCATGGTGCTGGTAAAAGTAGGGAAGCTTTGGACGAACTTTTGAGTAATAAGCTGAGAAACTTGGCTGCATAAGTGAATGAACTCCTTAAACAAACAAACGTGATTCTCAAGTCTTCTTCCATGAACTGCAACAAAAAGTTCGAATACTTTTTCAAATTGAAGATCATGAACTTTATGTATGCCACTGCAAACTTCACACATATCTCTTGATTGTCATCAGCAATTCCAGTGGTAGTTGCATCAACAATGAGCTTGAGTACAGCAGTTAGCACCATCAACATATTCAATATCCGTTTTGGTTTAATGACACTGGACCCTGTGTAAAGTTGAGCAAGAACAATAAACTGGATTCAATTAAACAATTTCATAAACTAAAACAAAGAGAAAAATAATAACAGAAATCAACACCGCATACAGAAATGCAATTGTACTGCTCTGGAGATAATGAATTCTGCATGTAAATAGCCAGGTCATCCAGCATTTAAAGAACTTCCAACTTGATCTGTATCATTTCTGCTAGTCTATAAAGTTCATCTGAAAATTTTAAGCATTGTGTACCTTGTGCAATCGACACCGTTCTTATTGATCATCCTATTAGCCAAAACACTTGTGCTAATTAATTGTATCAGCTCTTGTTTACAAATGTAGGGTTCAGGAGGGTTCAAATCCATACCAATGTAAGGATGGAAGTAGAAGTTCTAGAAAAATAAAAAGAACAATAAAGGAACTCACCATTGTCATCATCACCTGGTCTAGGCGTATTAGTTTGCAATTCTGTATAATTCTCACAACCATCTGCTCTAAATACCTTATGTGTACAGTTAAATAGATGATTGAAAGTTGAATCCAGAACAGTCTTCTGCAAAATGGACTGCACAATAAAGTGAAAGTCAGTGAAATTTGTTTGCAGTATCCATATATAAGGAAAGACATATCAAAAGATGCAGAAAGCAGTCCGAATGATTTCCTTGGCAAAACTTTTATTCTAATCCAGAATTTCGATGTTCCAAAAGTCTGGGATAATCAACAAAAAACAAAATCCTCTATTCAACTATATATTCGGCTTTAGAAGTTCTCCACATTGTTTCCAAAACAGAGCAGCCAAAAATAATAGCCAGAGTTAGAAGCTTTCTTCTTGAAAAGAAAGCTTTCCCTTGCAGGAGAAAATATGAGCCAATTTTTCACTGTGTTTCTCCAGATTACAAGTCCTTACATCAAAACAACCAAAATCCATTTATGAGTTACTACCATAAATTTCAGGATCATGCATTTAACTTATGACAACTATATGATATCTGTCTTAAGCAATCCAAGCAGAAACAAGAGCTCATGTTCAAAAGTATCTCTAAGACATTAACAGAGATAAGCGAGAATAAAATAAATAAGATAATTCAACAGAAAAACGTAAAAGCATGCAACCGAAAATCTAATTGACCAAGCATGCTACTGAGATGCAATAGGACTTGTTGAAAGAAATGTGTATATTTAGCACCAGACTTGACCAACAGTGGAAACATACATCAGAATCAACATAACACTTGCCTCAGGAGAAGAGTCTGAAGAGTCTATACATTCTCTTTTCCTGGTGCTAAAATGCTTGTATCCTGATATGCTGACATGTTGCAGAGACACATGCAGGGTGAGAGTTGCATATGCCAAAACTGGATAAGCACTCATGGTATCATACTGTAAGCATTGCAAAATGCTAATCTCAGAGATCGCCTTCAAAGCGCAAAAAGCAGCTTCCAAATTCCTAGAAGTTAAAATTGCATTCCGTGTATTTTCAGATGAAAGTAATTCCTTTATTTGCCAGGCTATTCCTGTAGCAATAGCATAATCCTCGTCAAATCTATTTTTGGAAAACTTCGATGAACTTTGCTTCTTGAATTCTCCCAACTTTGACGAGGTTCTCATGGTAGAATTAATTTTCTTCCTCTTAGTAGAGGAATCATTGCCTTTTGTTTGTTCTATCCCAAATCTTGCATGGCATTCACGTGCAGTTTTTTGGAGATGCTTTGTCATAGCATCAAACATGGAATCAAACCAACCACAAGAGAAGACCATCTTATGGGCAGACCTCACTTCAATTTGCCTGTCCATATCACTGCATACATCACTGCAATTCATAATCAGTCCCAAGCATTCTTTGAAAAGGCCATTCACTGCATCAGGAGAAATGGCTGTAATAATCTTACAGACACAAGATTTGGCATGAGTAGTAGGTGCAGCAGCAAACATTTGCTTTAGCTTTTCACCACTCATTTCCTCTTTCATTGCATCCTTGGTAGATATATCCTTTCCTAAATTTTCACAAAGGTGGGAAGCAGCAGTTAGTAAACCATCTATGTGTTGTGCATCAAGTCTGTCAGGTAACAGAGTTAAACTGACGACAACACCAAAAAGTTCCTTAAGGGACTGCAATGACGCTCCCTCTGACACAGCAAATTCACAAAATCGTGCTCCAGCTACAGGGGATCTTCTTATAAGTGCAGTAAACCGATTACATGCTTCTTCATGGGTAACTCGTGAGGGAAAATATGACGGGATTAGAAGTTTTGTGATTTTTCGACCAACAAGAGCATGATCATTTGCAAGTGAAGACAACAACAGTTCTAATTGCACCACCTGCAGGCAAACAGTCATATGCGCACACGTGCACACACAACAAACAGATTTTCAGTAAATAGGAAAAAGAGAAAGTCAGTAGTTACTGGTGATTTTACCAATTCAGCTTTGCCAGTTCAGCAACTACCTTATGAAAATGAAAGTTTCGGATATCCCTTACAAGAAGAAGGAGATCCATGATAGCGACACGCACTGAAAGTGCACAATCCAAAATCAAATGCCCCATTCTAGGTAAAAGTACTTTGAGGACTTCATGAGAATGAGGATTTCCAAGAAGATACATGATTCCAGTAACTGTGGAAAGCCTAACCTCAGTAAAAATGTCATGCGTCAAATAATCAAAAATTTTGGTAAGTATTTTTGTGATGGATGGTGAAGAAATAACTTCCCAGAACATGTTCAGGATGCGACAACCACCCTCTACAGCCACAACTCTCACATCTGGACATTCATCCATGAGTAATTTATCCAACAGAAAGAACTGTTTATCAAGCAGCGTATCTTCAACCTCCTTAGTAGCATCAGGATCTTCAAGGGGGAATAGGTCAAGCAGTAAATGAAGTGCATTGTGACGAACATTGGAGTTTGCTACCTGAAGAAGAATGGACCAGCACCATAATGTATGAATATACAATTAAAGGACAACACGCAGCTTCCTTTTACATTTTCAATCAATTTGACTGTTAAAATAGGTCCTAGAAAAGGAATTGTGTTAAGAAAACGAAGCAGCAAAATTACCTGAAGAGACCGAAAAATCACGGGCTCAGCAAGCCGAAAGAGCAATTTCTCAACCCCATCTGTTGTTCTTTGGATAATAAAGGCCCCCAGAACCGTCCTAATAGAAGCAGCAAATGCCTGGGAGCTGGCATGTATAGCGCTCTCAATCAACCCCTGCAGAAAATCATTCTCAATCTCATCCTTAGAATCTCCTTCCACAGCCCTCCACGCCCGAAAAACAATCTCCCCATAAGCCTCCAACATGGATTTTCTCCCAAATGGGATCTGCGACTTAATCATGGCCAATGCCTCCGTCACTAGCTGCCCGCTCAATCCAAATATAAACGCAATAAACTTCCTTCCCTCCTCTGTCTTAAAATACAAAGGCGAAATCACGCAACGCATTAACAAATTCTTCAAATCCTCAATACTCTCATCTTCGAAATCAAACAACGTAAACGCCTCCCGAAGACTATAAACCCTATGAACATCCACTTTCTTCTTCAAAGTCAATGACCTCGACAACAAAAAAGGCAACGACAGTGAAATTAGGGTCTCTTTTCCAGTCAAATCCCTTTTCCACCACTCCTCGCACAAATTAGCAATCTCCGACAACAATGTCGAATCCGACTCGAATAGATATAAATTATCATGCAATTCGCTAACTCCAGGGAGTAAATCAGAAGCTGAAAACGCACCTCTCGGATGTGTAAGGCAGAGGAACGCAATATAAGCGTACATCTCGAGGTTTTCGACAACGGATTGCTTTTCCTTTTCATTTTCCGAGGTGGTGTGTGAAGCAGCGTCGTTTTTCCTGAGGCGAGAGGAACGGCGGACGCGTTTAGTAGGTGGAGTTTGGGGGGAAATTTGAGGGCTCGAACTGGAAAAAGATTTGAATTTGTTAATTGAGTGGGAAATTGAGCGGTGGAGAGAGGGAGGGAGGGAGGAAATGAGGTCGGAAGAAGGGTGAAGGCCGTAAATTAGGGATTTGAGAGACGTTTTTGTAGATTTTGAAAACCCTAATTTTTTAGCCGATGAAAGGAATTCTTCTGCTGAGGTTTGAAGCGCTGAGCGAAGCCTTTTCTCCATTGAAAGGATTAGTATGTGTTTTTGTGTGTGAGGAAGTGCGCGTTTGTGCGCTCGTAACTTCAGTGCTCTGGGTTTGGGTGGGAGGGATGGGTTACGGGTTACGCGTTGTGAAGGTTATCTGGGTGACAGACGGGTGGATAGAAATGCTTGGTTTGGGATGTCGAATAGTCATGAGGCTTTGATTGGTCTGTTAGCTTGTGAATCGGGAGTAGGTGTGTAACTGTTACCATTTCAAATTTGAAACGAGTTTTGGCGGCCAGTGGGAGAGGGGAAAGCAAAACCGGAAGAAAACAAAACCTGCAATTTTCACGTATTTAATGACTTAATTATGCTAAATCCCTATCTAATTAGTGGTACTTTGCACTTTGCTCCCCCTAAAATCAATTTATCATCACATTGTCCTCTGTTATCAATGGACTAAATTTTTCGGATGATATAATGACATATATGCCTTTGAATATTAATAGTCAGGTACTCTTATGTTTCACTTTTCTTTTTGTTTTTTTTTTAGTAGTGTTCCTATGTTCTTGCCCGTTTTGACTTTAGTAAGATCAATTCCACTTCCTCGTAATAGTCCTAATTTAACATTCATTATCAAATGAAACATTTAGACCTCAAAAACACAATAATATAAACAGCTAGTGATTAGAAAAAAATAGTTACAATCGATTTGTTAAAATTGGGAAATAAATATTGCTCCAAATTTTACCGAAGAGTAATAAGACGACTTGTGAGTCAAATTTTGACCACCAATTAGGGGTGAGCAACGAATTCGAATTCGAAAATTCGGAAGTTTGAAATCAGGTAATTCGGAAAATTGGAAATTTTTTGTCCGACCGATTTCGAATTCGAAAGTACTTTTATCCGATTCGAATTCAATTTCAATTGAAATCGGAAAATCGAATTTGAATTCGGATTTCCGAACTCAATTACCATTGCATAAACGTTTGAAGGTTTCAGTTGAAATCAGAAAACGAAAATTGAATTCGGAATCCGAATTCAATTTGACATGTACACATGTTGTTCCGTATTGATAAATTGTCTCTCATTGTAACTTGATTATTTGTTGGTTCTCTCAGGTTAATACTTGTGTGAAAGACAATATGATGCAAAGCTTCTTTCTCGCAGAGACACTGAAATATCTTTATCTTCTTTTCTCACCTTCTTCGGTAATCTCACTCGATGAAGCCCATCACTTAATTTTCAATAATGCTGCAGCTCCTAAAGCAAAGTAATAAGCAGGCATTCACTTGTTTCTTTAACATCTTCGCACATGATGCAAAAATTAACTTGCGTTTTCCAAGAAGTAAAAAATTCATGACTGAAACAAAGCCAAAATAACATATAATTCATCTTTAGTTTGTACAAAAACAAACACAGGGATACTAATCTTCACTTCTTCAAATATTACAGAAACAAATGTAGATGTACCAGTCTTCGATTACTACAGAAACAGATCAAGTGATGCAACATCCACACAACTCTCCTGTCATCCCATGCTACGTGTTCCAATTAATCGATTTTTAACTAGATCAAATAAACCATGAACTTGAAACTCCAGCAGCCTCTGTACAGGAAAAGTAGATGGAAATGTAAGAGAACAATAAATAGTCTAATAAATTATCTAATTAATAGCAAACATGATAATAGAAATACACGGTATTTATTATAAACCACTTAATAACTACGAAAGAAGAAATTCCATTAAATATCAAGTACAAATGCCAACTGTAGTTGCAATTCTCCTGATATACAAAATGAACACTTTGTCTGTGCTTTAGATAAAAAAAAAAAAAAGCTACAATACATAAGCATTTTAGTAATTGAGTACATTCATTATTGAATATATTAGGATTATTGCCTATAAAGCCAGAAGAAGTAACTCAAAGTGATGAGAAAGAATTTTCTAGAATCAGTTCCCACATATGTTTTAAATTTCTAAATCAATCACACCACAAATAAACCCAAGAAAACATGATCATGAAATATTTTTGTGAAAAAGTACCTGATGCATATTGCTATGTTCACTAATGCTTCTCCAAAACTTCTGAAGATCCACCAAGATGCAAGGGCCAAAAACAGAGAGAGAGAGAGAGAGAGGGAAAGAGAGAGAGAGAGAGAGAGAGAGAGAGAGAGAGAGAGAGAGAGAGAAAGAGAGAGAGATAGAGAGAGAGAAGTGTGATCATCTTTCAAACATAAACATGAAGCAAAATTTAAGGTATATCCTTAGTCTATGTTATCTAAAATAACTTGTATAACTAAACATATCACTCGCTGGCATCCAAAATCAAATCATTTTATAGTGCATGTTACCTATCAAAAATGAAATCATACAATACATTTTCATCGTTATTTGTTTTCTAATGGCTCCAAGAGAATCAAATCACCTAAGGCAATGTAAAGTAACAAAGAGATGCATCTACGACTTCATTTTCCCAGACATGCAAACAATTCTTCCAAGAAAGAATTATAGGTACACTTCACTTCATAGATGAATCTGAAACCATTTTTTAAAGGGATCAGTGCTCTCAGGTTTTGGAAGTGGATACAGATGAAAAATGCTGGCAAACAAAGCATTATCAAACTAACAAATAGTTTCATTAAGCATAAAAATAGGTAATACCTTTCTCCTCTCGAATGTCAATTGGGGTATTGCCAAAGAACTAGGAGAAAGCAGCAAAAAACCTGCAGCCAAACAGACAAACAACAAATTAAAAAAATATACAGCAATAATCAAAGTACTTTTACTCCAAATAGGCACATATAATATGCACAAATACACACCAAATACCAAATAACTCCTCAAATATCAATGATGGTAGGTTCTACTCCACTCTTCAACAAACCTACAAAACAAATAGCAATTAACATACAAATTAATAGGGTAGTACATGCTAAAAAAAATGTAAAGAGAAACAACAAGTGATAAAATTTAAAATAGATATTATACCAGATTCAAATGCTTCAAGCTCCTCTAAAGTTTCCTCCACATTCAATTCAGGAAGTTGAAGATCTAAACCAATCTTGTGCACAAGATAAGACCTTGAACAATCCTTGAAGTTAAAGAACTTCTAAAAGTGTCAATGACACGTCCCCTAATACTGAATGCAATATTCGGAAGCAACAGTAGAAATAGGAACAGCTAATACATCACGTACCATCTTTGAAAGGAATTGAAAATCTTACACTATTAGCCTTCCTACCTATCCTAGAATATCAAATGAATCGTCATCATCTTCACAATCCTCATTTAGATACTTATCCAACTTCAGATTTGTTGTCCCTACCTCCAAGTTCCTATTTTTCTTTTATTGAACTCCATTTTATACCTATCGTTGATTTTTTTTCCAGCATCCATAGAAACTAGAAACTTGGCTACTTCCAAATTCATTAGAAGCTGAAGAAGATGAGGAAGAGGTATTAACTACCAAGGGAGAGTTCATTCTTTTATATTCACTAAACAACTCAGTAAATGGCATCTTTTGCCATCCCAGCCACAACCTTATCATCATTATCTCCATACATTTTAATAAGAACAAATTCAAGATATTCAAACTTAATTCTAAGATCAAGCATAACTTGCAATAAAAATCAACACTGTTAATATTTCAATTCTGCCCTAATATTTGTCATACTTGTCTTCAGTACCCTTGGCCATTTGGCTCAAATCAACATTTTTACTTTCAGTCATTTCTTTCAAAATCCCATTTATGTGACTAATATTATTAAAAAAAACTGTTGGAAGTCACATATTTGGTAGCAGAAACTTTTAAAGTCAGATCATAAAATTTTTCTAGAAACAAGACCATGAATCGAGCATTTTTTCAATCTGAACTTTGTTGGTAATGATTGTAACTCATGAATCATGTAGGGATCCTGCTCCTCAAATCTCTCAAAAGCTCTTTCATATTTTGGGCAGTATCTAATATGAGGTATGTTGAGTTCCATCTAGTAGAAATATCTAGGCTTAGCGATTTTTTACATACAATTTTTTCAATTTCAGCACATTCCTTTAACTTTTTTAGTTTAGTAGGTGATTGTCTAATATACTTAACTGCTGCCCGAATGCTTTCTATTGATTCTCCAATCTTTTTTAAACCATAATTAACAATTAAATTCACAATATGAGCAACAGATCTCACATGCATCCATTTTTCCCCTAGAATAGCTTTACCCCAATTTTGAATTTTTCCTCTCAAATATTGTACAGCAAGATCATTAGAACTCGCATTATCCACAGTGATAGTAAAAACATCATCAATCCCCCATTCAAGCAAACATTTCTCAATAGCTTTTCTTACCTCAACTCCTTTATGACTAACAATTGGACAAAAATTTATTATTTTCTTGTTCAACTTCCAATCGTTATCAATAAAATGTGCAGTCAAACACATATAATTAATCCTCTGTATACACGTCCAACAATCAGTTGTCAAACAAACTCTACTAGATATACTTTTAAGAAATTTTTTTCAGCTTTACCTTCTCATCCAAATAGAGTTGATAACAATCTCTAGAAATTGTCCACCTAGAGGGAATTCTAAATGAAGGACAGACAGTACGCATAACATGTTGAAATCCTTTCCCTTCAACAAATTTAAATGGTAGTTCATCTACGATTAACATGTATGCAATACTTTTCCTAACGGCATCTTGATCAAATTTTCAACTAATTAAAGCTCCTCTAGGTCTCCCCATCATCAACTACCCCCATACACAAAGTAGCTTGACCACTATTCTTCTTATTAGGATTATCTTTACATTTAGAAATATGATTGCGTAAAGGATTCGTACCATGAGCCTTAAGATCAGGCAGGAATTATTTTTTTACAATAATTGCACTTGCTGTGTTTTATGCCCATCACCCACTCTACAATAAAATACTGCTAGACTTCTGACCTTGGCTTGTATGGTCCTCGCTTCTTTGAACCTTCTATAGCCTCATTAGTAGATGCATCCTCATTTGGAGTTGAAACTAGGGGGCGAGGTTAACGGATGAAGCTTCATGTTAAAGCTGAAGAACACTATTGTTGCTTTCACCTGACATGATTGAGTCTTACTTACTCACTTGTGAACACAACGACAATAATTAGATGTATTGACTCATGCTATCTCTCATTATACATAATCTAAATATTTAGATGTAAGCATAAGATAGCTTGCTAGTGGTGATTATAACATGAACAAAATATAAACCAAAAGATAATTACATGTATAACACACAAAAATTGTGTGTTACAATTTCCATAGTTGTTTGAATAATATTATGAAAAAGATTATTTTGGTTTGACGATAATGAAAACTACCAGGTAGTCGGCCTAGAATAGATACACTTTGAAGTAACATTACATTTTGCTTGCTCTAAGTCTAATCTAAATTTTGGATAAGTTTGGCGACTAAGTATGAAAAAAGCTAAGCCTACAAACTATATAATCAGTACTAAGTAATGAGGGCATAAGCATCCTGAAGAAGATTTTTAACAGAATGAGAAATGGGACCCCCAAGAAAGACCATTGATTTTGTTAAGTATATTGACAGCAACTTCTCACACTTTATCATTACCATTACAGTATGGTGATAAATCAAATAGAATTGTTCTTCAAATTTCCTCGGGAATCTTAACAAATGATAGATATCCAAGTATTACTATGAGTTTTTTTTTAATCCAACCATAAAGGAGAGTCAAATAACCGTCCACATACTTCCAGGAAACTACGTATTCTTCTCTTAGGCATTATTTCAAACATCCAGTAGACACACACAATACACAACACAATTATTCAACTTACTTTTGACCTCACTCGGCAATCATCTTTTCAACAATTATACATGTATAACAGCCCAAAAATTGAGCTTATTTTTGCAGCAGAGGGGGAAAAAATCAAGAAAAAGGGTAAAATCTTCATAAGCACACAAGAAATATAAATGTGCTTTATGAAAACTAAACAAGTGATCATAGAAGAATTGTAGTAACAAGAATTTCAGACAATTACATTAATGTTGTCAGTACCTATTTAAAGCTTTGGTGGATTTAGTTTCTCCGTGAGCGAGCAAGAGATGAGTGAGAGATGCAGTAGAGTACCCGTAGCTGTACAGTCTAGTGGTTGGTTAGTGGTGGTGTTTGGTTGTTGAGTGAGGAAGAAGAGAGAATTGGAGAGTCAATGAGTCGGTGATGAAGAAGAACAGAGAAGGAGAAGAGAGCGTGGGGTGGGCGGCAGAAGAATTGAGAAAGAATTGGGAACTTAGGTTTTGTTTGTTTTAGACTTTTAGTTTATTTTAGTATTTGTTATTTAATGTAGCTATTAGTCTATTAGTTAAATTAATGTTAATTGTATTTAGTATAATATATTAATAGTATTTAGTTAAATACAATATATTAGTATAATATATTAGTATTTAGTTAGATAAGCTAAATTAGTCTAGTAGTCTATTATTTTATTTGACTTAATTATATTTAATATAATATATTAAATTATTAATGTTAATTATTATGTCTGTAATATGTATAATAATACTAATTATTATATATATAATATTATGAAATCGAAATCGAATACGGAAATCCGATTTCGTTTTATTTTTAATTCGAATTCAGAATTTTCGAAATCAAATTCTTTATATCCGATTTTGTTCCTAATTTGTTGTATATGAATTCGGATATTTCCGAATCCGATCCATTTTCTGTTTTTCCGATTTCAAATTTCTAAATTCAATTTGAATTCGGACGGAAAATCGGACAATTCGGACTTTGCTCACCCCTACCACCAATATCAAGAATTACAATTGGAAAACTCCGTATCGAGGGAGAGCAGCAGTCAACAATTGCATTTGTACATTTAATACTAGTGCTAATTCTGATTTCACGTCTGCCGTGAAAATGGCAGATTAAAATTTAGTTAAGTATGGTGTTGAACAATTATTCCATTGGAAGTGCGTAACAGATGTTCACATACCATGCCGCCACACTTAATATATTTAACACTGGACCGCAGGGGCTACCCTTGTCTGGACTAGAAAACGATATTGGATACTAGGGTCCATTCTTTGGACGTATATAGTTTTCATCGGATCCATTTAGTTGGGGTATAAACCGTTGAGAGTTTCTTCTCAATCGAACATCAAAATGGTTGTCTTGCTTTTCTGCTCTGCTTAAAAGCATTTCAAGAGTTGTAAATGCAGAAATAGTACTGACCTTTATCCTTATGTTTATTCCAACCTTCGGTTTTCCTTCTCACATTTTCTCTCCACTGCAACTCTCCAACTCTTAAACGATCACGTACTATTATTTATTACCGTCACTCTCAAAGATCTCATTATGGCTGTTTACTGCAATTGCACAACTATTTACTGGTATTGTTACACATGAAGTTCTTATTGCTACTCATTTTCAACTGTTGGTACTAGCAAGTTTGCAAGTGAAAATATATATAATGAACTAAGCCAATGGAGTAACGGCCCAGTGGTCATGGGAGATCCTTAAGGTCTCCCCTTGCTATAGGTGTTGGGATTAAATCCTATGACTTGCAGCAATTAAGGGGTTTCAAGGAAGAAGGGGGGAGGGGGGGTTTAGGGGGGATTAAATCATACCCCTAGTTTGAGGTGTTACCTAGTACACCATTGGAAACCTTACCCCACTTGTGTGAGGCAACAAACTTGTAATACAAGAAATTTGTATTTTAGAAAACATGTTTTTAAAAAATTTCAAATAATATTTTCAATCACCTTCATATTTCACATACACATTTTTTTAAAATAATCTTTAAAATTACTACAGTATTATTTTAACAAATACCTTTGAAAACAACTGTCCAAACGAAGTAGATCACTCTCAAAACATAAAATGTTAACGAAGGTCCATATTGTTGCAGTCTTGTTTAGCAAGCAGCAACTATTACAGTGACAATAAATTATAACTACACTACACCTACCTACCCCCTAATGCCTTTTCACTATCTAGTACAATTTTCCTTAGCCAGGCCTAAGTAATCAAGCATTATATCATAAGTTGATAAAATTCATTGCCTTTCACATTGAGAGAATAATTTTGAAAGGACGCCCCTCTTCGATTCTCAAAATGATTTCAGTTCAGGGATCATGGTGACCCCAATTACAGCGCAAAAAACACAGTAAAAGGGAAATTGTTAAAGCATCACAAAGCAAAGCTCCAACTTTCAAACAAATCCAATCGAATTCAACTTTTACACATTCTGAATGGCCCAAATGGAACACGGATGCATCAAATCAAAGAAAACAACTCTCGCCCTCCGTTCCCCACAGCTCACAGCTTTTTTGGCCTTTTGGAGGGCAAAGGAAGCATCCCAAGACTAGTTGATGGATACCTAAATTCATGCTTCCATCGAAACAAAAAGCAAAGATCTAAACAATACGAACAAATTATGAAAATTACAATTGAAAAACTTGGTATGCAGCACCAGTAGCATTCTTGAAACCAAACAATAATTTTCTCCACTCTCAACCCAAGTAACCTGTGGACAATATTGAGCTTATTTTTAGTCAGCTTCTTACTGGTAGTATATGTTTTTCTTTCAATATATATATACTAATTTCTTTGTGCACTTGTCACTCAGCTTAAGAGGCAAAAACTATCCTTGCATATTGGAAATTGGAACCTCCCATCAACTCCAATTCATACCAAATCATGGTTTGTAACTAATACTTAACAATCAATTTGATGCCAGGATTTAGTCAAAAACAGAAAAGCTGGTTAATCTTTTCTATGGCGATCGATAAGTCTTCTTCAGCGGTTGATGTTGATCACAGTCAGTGTATGTAAGTCTTCTTTTGGTTTGAACGGCAGAAGTTATTATCGAAGTATTTTCAAGACAATCATGTGACTTTGATTGCTTTAATGATAAATTCAGGGGACTCTGAACATTTGGGGTGTTGGACTTAGCCCTCTGAATTTCCTGCATTAAATTGTAACAGAAAAGTATATTGTCCTGTTCCAATGCAGTACGAGCATAAAGAATCAGATAGTTATATTACTTTTCATGCGCAGAAATGAAGTGCAAACAAAAATGAATAGTGCATCGTGATCATTACACTGATTAAAACAAGGAAACTCACTTTCTGAGAAGAACCCCTTGATGAGATTACACTCATCTTGAACTCCAACATTTTCGTTGTTAACTCAGAATCACTTGCTGCTAGTACAGCAACAGCAGCAATCACCGACGGTGGATATTTTACTAAATTAATATCTGAATTACCACAAGCAATCAAACTAAGAAAATACGTTAACTGCAAAATCAATTGGAACTTTATTTGTATAACTTCTGGATTACCTTTTACTATAGCCAACGTCAGTTCAATAGCTCTAGAAATTATCCCTTTTGGTCTGGACTGACCACAGAACTTGGCTATAAAGTAGCGGAAATAATCAAAAGGGGTAAATGCATTCATTTTCCAATCCAAAGTTTCCAAGACCAAGAGTTCCATCTTCTGTATCACACGGCCTTCAAAATTATATTCATCCGTATGATATTCAGATAATGCCGGTGCTGTATACTCCTCCATCTTAGCAGCCAAAGATAAACATGCAATCGACAACAACCGAATCGCCCACAATTTTTCATCCTATCAACATCGAGCAAACATATTCACAAATCCTCCCTTATTTTCCACCATTAAAAAAAATCCATCATTGGATCGCATTGCATAACCAACAAAAAATCACAATAAACGAAAGATCATAAAATATTCCGTACCTCAATGGATCGCTTTGAGAAGAACCCGTCAAAGTATATCAGTGATAAATAAACTGTCTGGAAGTGAAATCCAAATAAAGCTCTGGTCTGTACCCAAAATAAAAATAATAATAAAATCCCAGAAAAAGAGAAAGAATCCCACAAAACTAAGAGAAAGATTATCAGATTACAAACATCAAGAATCCATTCTACGGCATCCAAGCGGGCACGTTTCAACCAACTCTGTTCATCACTCTTCTTGACTGAAGTATCACCACTCAAATTGAATTCCTTGTGAATTAGCTTTTCAATATACTCATCTTCATAGTCAAGAATACAACATTGGCACACGTTTTCATCACTATCATTGCTTAGACTGAAGCAAGATTCATCCTCTTCGCACAAGAGGCTAGGGAGGGACGATGCAGCGGTCAGAGAAGTTTCCATCTCAACATCGACAAGGCAAAATTCGGGAGTGTTGAGTGATTCTGGAGTGCTGAATCTAAGGTGGAGGGATGTTACTAAAATCTAGAGTGGCGAAAAGAAAAAGGTGGTTGAGGTGGATGAAACGGAGCTCTGGTCAGCAGCGGTTTTGGTGCCGCCAAATTTCCAGCGGATGATATTTATGTAGCGCTTTTTTTTAGCGGTTATGGCATACAGTGGTGGTGAATAACATAAACTAGTCAACTGTCTATTTTCCCTTCAATTACTCCTTAATATTTTCGAGCTCGTATCTTATGTTTTCTAGTTTGATAATTGTAATTAAGGATATAATTGCATCCCATCATTCATATATCACGTGTTGCAATTCAAAGATATCGCAATATTCACTTAATTTGGCTTTCATTTTATGTACATAAGCCAACTGCGAAGCCATGATTGGGAATGTAAGATTCGCAATGCTTCTGTTTCTAAAATACAGAAGTTATCTTATAAATAAACAAAAAAAAAAAAAAAGTAATCCAATACACAATCTCTCAGCATTCCACTCATTACCCCGTTGGGTTTTGTCCAACCGTGGCCTCACAATATTCGTTGATCAATGGTCATCCTATTTTGTCCAAACGTGCCCTCGCGACACTCGTTAATAAGGAGTTCAAGTGTTATTTTTTTAACAAAAGTAGAGTTAAATCAAGAAAAATAAATAAAGCTACGAAACTTAATAAATAAGATTATTGTATGGTTTATGTGATAACTTGTATGCATTAAAGATTGTCTTCAAGGCATTGAGAGAAATATAATTTCATTGAACTAATGCAGTAATTGATTTTAGACATCCATTAGAGACTATACACAAATCACTGCATTATACGTGTATCTTGAATTAATTTACCTTCCCAACTCATCAAGAATATGAACAGCATCAAAAAGTAGTTATCAATTTTCCAACCAAGTAACCTCTCGAACAACACTCGTTAAAAAGACTTGTAGTAGCAAGACTTCCATCATTAACATGCAAAGCACGAAACATGTAACGGTGTGAAAGCCAAAAAAGCTATTTATGATAAATAAATAATTGAATCTACATTTGTGTTATATTTTTTAATTTTATTTTAAGGTATTATTGGATTGTATTCACATCAGGCCCTCCTGTCATATAAGCAAGAAAGGAATAATTTGTGTTTCCAATTAAATTTGAAAAAATGGACACAAGATCCAAAAATTATTCGGTGATTACCTTATTACATGGAGTTGGGTCGCTGTGATTAAGTCGTTAATTATATTGCTTAAACTGGCAAATGCTGCGGTAGCCTCAATTACGACGAGCTTTGTCTAATTTGTAATCAATTTGATTAATATAATAACTAACCAGCAAACCTCTCTCTCTCTCTCTCTCTCCCTCTCTCTCTCTCTCTGAGTACAATGTGGAACCATACGTATAAGGTCCAAGTTGTGTTGTGTCGTCTAGAGATTTTCTTTGTGAGGAGAAAGGTTTGGCCCACGTTTTCATAGGCTATGAAAAGAAATGGAGAATTGATAATGGTATGTAATTACACGTGACAGAGGTTGCCCCTCGGGAGCGCCTTCACGTGCGTGGGGGGCTGGACCACCGCTGGGGTGGGGAGATCATACCGGAGACGCTCCTCTTGTCTAATCAAAGTAGGAGGAGCCATTGGGTGGCAGAAAGGAAGAAGCAAAAACTATTTTACTCTATTTGTGGGAGTGCTTTGTTGCATTACACGCATACGCAATATATTGCACCATAAAAGTCGTGGCCAACTTTTTGGTTACAGCTTTTTTTTTTCCCGCAAAGGTTCCTTGTGCATGCGACTCAGTGCAAGTCAACTGAAAACTTGACTAGGAATGTTGGAAATCCAACCAGCTTCTCTGCCTCCTTTGACTGATTCAGTTGCGTTGTATATCATGCTTTTATGCTTTTGTGATAAATGGCAATGAGCCAAAAAAAAATTAAGCAAACAATTTATCAAATTTCCTTAATTGGTATTAATTGCAAAAATTCTACTGGGGCCTCTTGAGATGATTGAATTTTCTTGTCAAGATTGCAGTATTTCATTTTCGTTATTAGTACTAATAATCCTGGTATTAGTTATTGATTTTTTTTTTTTTGGATAGAACTTATTGTAGTGAATTGAAGGTTTAAAGTAAGAGGAAAAAAGGATATGGGTAGTTTGGAACTAGACAATAAAAAGACTTTCTTATAATTATATTTAAAAAAATATAACACGTAAAGTAAGGCTCTTAGTTGACATAGAGTTAGATTAGATGACCTCCTGTATTAGATCAAATGATCTTCAATAGTTACAAATCTTCTCTGTTGTGGTTATTAGCTAATAATTTTAATTATGAAAGTGTTAAACTCTAAAAAAAATAACAAAAATGATAAATTAATATAAGATGAAAAGAATTCATTGAACAGTACTCATTTTGGAATTTTCGCATGCGATGCCAGGAGGGAGGGAGGGAGGGAGGGGGAGAGAGAGATGCAGGTGAACGCTATGCTACACCGCCAACATAATAGTCCTGTTCATCTGAGTCCCGAGTTTCGGGCAAAAGAAATAGGCTAATATAGCCCAAAACTTAATATTTGAGCCCAATTCCAAACTCAAACTTGGGTCTCTCTTGAGCCAGCATTTATAAATTGACGATGAAATAAGTTGGCCCAATGTTTTGTTTGAAAAATTTTATACAGGCGGATTCAAGTGAGTACCATTTTGATTTTTTTCTGGTAGGTGAAGAATACATCACATGTCAATTCAGAAAATAGTGTCTCACAAGTTCAGTCCCATGTTCTACAAGTTGAAATTCCAAATTTAAAGGGCAAAAAATGTACAGGCGAGATGCACTTAATAAAATTAAATTTAAAATGGAAAAAAGGACATCATTCTAAAGTGGTATACCAACAAAGTTATTTTTTTTAACTAATATGTTATTCACATATCAAATTGTGAGATATGGAAAGGATCTAACTAAATGCTGAGATCCCGATCCGTCAATTCACGCTTCATTAACGTGTTTTAGCTAATATGTTAAGTACACATCAAATGGTAAGAAATGGAAGGGACTAAATTCTGAGACCCCGATCCGTCAATTCACGCTCCATTAATGCAAGTATTGTATTTTTGTGATGCGCATACAGAAAAGAACAAGACAAAAAAAAAAAGTGCATAGCCAATGGTGCAAGAGTACCAATGTGTTCAGCAGTTAAATAATTACCAAAGGAACGGCTGAAAAAAATTGCATTGAACTATTGACTGACGTGAAATTGGTGGAAACATGGAAGACACTAGTATACGGGGGAAAAGTATACAATACACTACGTGCATTGTCACGTGGTGTACCAGAACCAATAATTTATTGCCATGTGGCAATGGTGGGCCATACCTCGTATTATTTGACGATATGTGATTGGTTCTAGTGCACCACGTGGCACGCCACGTGGCACGCGTGGTGCACGCAATACCCACTCGTATACGGGTAGTTGAGGTGGGAACTTAGCAGGCAGCAAAACTCGGGAAGCGTGTTGATGGCGAAACAGACGTTAAAGAAGCCTTTAAAATATCAACTTGCACACAATGAGTTTGACTACTCGTATCTTTACAGACCGCACGTTTTATGTTACGCAAAATTAGCGTTGGAGCCGAGTCCAATCCTCAGCAGCAACCTTTTATCAAAATTTTGTCCTAAACTTGATCAATGTTCATTCATAACCCTTTTTTCCTTAAAAAAATGATCACTCGTGCCTGTCTCTTTCACAAAATCAATATATAATCACTACTTCAAGTTCAATCTGTGAATCCCTTCTCCATTTCTCTCTATCATTTCGAATTTGCCATTGTTATAGGAAAAGGGTGCTTAGGATATCTGTATATTGTTTTTTGAAGTTGCAGGATTGTATAGAATACAAAGGGTCGGAAGAGTCTGTAACGTTTGGATTCCTGAGATTTGATGTTGATGAATTAGTTTCTCTGTAACAATAATTTTGTGCATTGAATCGTTATATATCCCTATTTGGAATACATAGGCTTGACTGACATAAGAGAGAAGAAGAAAAGCAGAGAACACCATCCCTTCTTGCCATTCGCGTTTGGCGTTTCCTTTGGAAACAGAGAAAGGTAACACGATAAAATTAACAAGGGAGTTGATTTTTTCTCTTTTGAATATCTCAATATAAGATTTAGGAGATTGAGAAATATATCAACGGAAGAAATAAGAAGGGCACCTTTCTCTTGACAGTAACGTCAAGAAATTGGGTTATCTTGACAGTAACGTCAAGACAAATGTACTTCCTAGGATGAAATGTTTTCATGGCGAAAGATGCACAAACGATACTATTTCCCTAATAAAGTACTTTCTCTTGACAAGATAACCAAATTGCGCTCTGCAACTGAACCATTCATTAGTGCGTAGAGGTTAAAGATTTCAGCTTTTTAGCTGAACCGTGCAAATTATTTATGCTGCAATGGAAAAATCCTGCGAAAAAAGGTACTGAATTGAATTTTTTAATGAATTCTGCAGGAGGGAAGTTTGAGGCCTATTTTCTGAAAACAATGAGCGAGTATATAGAATTTTCCTTGACGTCTAAACAAACAGAACCAGTCCCACCTCCGTTGCCCACTCCCGCAAGAACTAGCCTCCATCAGAAAAGACTAGGCCCGGGTCCACCACAAAATGGGGGAAGTTGCTGTGGTTCTACGGCTGGACATCATTCATTAGACCGACTGTTTGATGAAGGCTATCGAGCAGATGTCTTGATTCATACAGATCATGGCGGTGTCATCTATGCACACGCAAATATTCTTGTAGGTTCTCGAATACAGTAGTTTCCGTATTTGATGTTTCAAATTTGAATTTTCTGTAGTATTGAGTAGCAATTTTCTTGATAATAAGGATGGTAAAACAATATTCTCAGCTAGAGTAATATGAGAAAGTCACTTGAATCATTTTGATAAATAAGAATATGTGTTTGAAATTTCCAGTCGCAGAATATTGCATTCTGTTCACAATCAGTCGCAGAATATTGCATTCTCTTCACAATCAGACATCATTTCTAGTTAGTATGTTAGTCTTCTGAGATTTCCTCCTACAAATTTATCCATAGCTATCAAACTTCATAGGTAATTAATGTGGTCTGCAACAGGGTATAGCTTCTCCTGTTTTGAAAATCATCTTGAAACAAACAAAAAGACGAAATCGTGCTCGTCAGCAATCAATCTCAATTCGGGGAGTTCCACCTGAGGCTGTCTGTGTTTTCATACGATTCTTGTACTCTTCCTGGTAACAATTTCCCTCCCTTTGTAACTCTGTTTAGTTAACACATTTACTTGCCTGCTCATTTTATTCGTTGTGCTCTATTTGCGAAGTTATGAAGAAGATAAATTCCAGGAACATGCTCTGCAGCTCTTGGTTTTGTCACATGCCTATGCGGTTCCCCAGCTAAAGCAGTTATGTGAGTGGTGGCTAGAGCACAGATTATTAACAACAGAAAATGTGATTGATATCTTTCAGCTTGCAATGCTATGTGGTGCACCGCGCCTTAGCCTCATTTGTCACCGTTTCATCTTCAAAAATTTTAAGCCTGTTTCTATCACTGACGGATGGAACGCCATGAAGGAAAGTCATCCGGTACTTAAAAGGAAGATTCTCGAATCCATTATCGATGAGGATGCTGCAAGCATTCCTCCTTCTATCCTTGTACATTCACTCACATATAAGCCTCAATTTTTGTTTCTCTAACTTGGATGGTTCGCCAATTTGGTTTCCAGAGGCTGAAGTACAGAGTAAGAAAGTTCAACGAGAAGAAAATTTACGAACAACTATACGAGGCAATGGAGGCCGTTGTTCATATATTTAGAGATGGTTGCCGTACCATTGGTCCACATGATAAGGTTCCGAAAGAAGATTAATCACCTTGTGTCTTTGTCGCATGTAAGGATCTTGAATTGCTTGTTCGCCACTTTGCTGGATGTAAGAGGAGATTTCCTGGTGGCTGCATCCACTGCAAGAGGATGTGGCAAGTCTTGGACTTGCATTCTCGAATTTGTGTTGATTCGGACATCTGTAGAGTTCCTTTGTGCAGGTTGGCTTTGATTTCTTTATATTTTCTTTGTTTTATTATCTTGATCGCCAAAAAAAAAAAAAAAGGATAAAAAAGTGTGCATTTCCAGTTTTTGATGGAATGAGAAATATTAGTTTCTATCACTTCTCAAAATGAGATCAGCTTTGAAGGTTCATCTAACTCTTAGACATCCATTTCAGGAATTTCAAGCAGAAGAGGAAGAGGGAGAACAAGAAGGACGAGCATAAATGGAGAATATTGGTCAGAAAGATAGTGAGATCCAAGAGCATTTCAGGAGCCCCATTCTTCTCTTTGGGATCGCAATGACCCCAATAAGTGCTTAATTGCAATATCAATCTTGACAACAATTCTTGCAGTGTAAAAGAAATTTGTACAGAATGTGTCGATGATGTATGCAAATCGATTTTGTCATTTTTAAGACATTTAAAAAGAATAATCAATTCCATCGGGTGACATTTTTATGAAATTTAGCCAAGGTCACGATTCGAGTCTCGGCACAATATTGAAAAAAACATTCAGAGGCAGTACTAATACAACAATAAAAACAATATAAATGGCATCTAATTAAATACCATTTTTAGTAAAGCTAAGCACTATGTTAATGTTCGACCTCATGATTCCGTTCTTCTTTCCTCTACCATCGTGTTCTCAATAGGCAAAAAGATAGAGTTAGGTAATTTTAACTCAAGAAACAGGCCGCCATATTAGGAAATGAACCAGTAAATACTTATCGTTGGCTCCACTTCTCGACTGTATTCAACAAGTTGAGTCAATACAATTAAATCTGGGGGGTGAATTTTTGCACTGGCAGATTCATAAGGGAGACTCCGGAGAGCGACATCCCCGATCTACCATTTTCGCCAAGTTGTCAGATTGATCGATCGATCGATCGATGAAAAGGACTTTGCATATCTCTCACCAGAAAATTCATCATTTTGTCTTGAATGTTTGGTTGCCAGTTGCCAGAAGGCGTGAAGATGGTGAAGGCTATGCAAAATCAGGACATTTCACGCCTTTGGAACAAAATGCATTTGAACATCTTGTAAAGTATTATACTCTGTAGCTTGGTACAGACCACGTATCGGCCATTGACCCGTGATCCAGGGAAGAGAGAACATTATCTTGTCCTTTTGTAACACCTTTTTTGAGGGGAAAGGTATTGATTGTAAGTAAACCAACCTGATCAAATTAATCTTTAAAATTGATGGGGCTCCAATCAAAATTTTAGACTTAGATTCGAATTTGAACCCAAGATCAAGATTTAAGATTTGGATTTGGATTTGGATTTGTGTTCAATTCAATTTTATACAGTGAGTTAGAATTTGTTTCGCAAGCTGAACTTCTTTTATTTTTTATTAATAAAATATGTATTTTACATAAAATCTAATTATTTTTTATAATTATTATATATTAAATAAAAATTATTAAAAAGAATTATTCAAACCTTATCTAGCCTAATATATATAACCTCGGATTCAATTCATTAATATAATTGAATCTTATCTTTTATTCAAATTCGATTCGAACTCGTGAAAAATTAAATCCAAATTAAACCTAAATTATTCGTTAAAAACTTAATTCGTTTACAGCTAGGTACTGCGGCTATCCACCAACCACGGTGGGTGTCGAACCCACTGCCTTTCGGAGACCTTTTGATCGAAGCCAACGCGCTAAGCCACCGTGTTATGCGGTCCTGTTGAGCTAGTTTCATGCCGTTTTCATAGTAAACGTTTCGTATATTTCTTTTTTTTCTTTTTTTTAAACCTCTTTTCTTTTCGGAAATCAGTTATTTCATTGGCCCACTGGGACAGAGGAAATACATTCCCTCCTACTGAGAAAACTGCCGGGCCGGAAGAGGAACTAGAAAGGATACTTGCCATCCAATTTTGGTATTTCTTTCTAATCATTTGTCTGCATATTTCAGTATAAGAGCATATTTAAATTATTGACTTTATTCCATGATGTTTTAGTTAATCGGGGTAGCAATTGTTCGTTCATTGAGTCTCTGCTAATTTAGTCAGAAATGTTTTGAGGCCATTTCGGTGGAGGCATTTTTGCAACCGCCTGGTGTTCATGAATTTCGGGGTTAATATTCAGTAAGATGACATTTAATTAGTTCCTTTTTTATGCTAAAGGTATGGAATGCGAGTGACGGACTGAAAGGAATACCATTACAGTACAGAAAGAATTTTCTTATGCTTGATTATTAAAAGTCTAACTGAATTTAGATAATACTACTACCATTATGCGTGGCATTTAGCTATATATGATTCTTTGAGTATGTGTATACAATACAAAAATGTCTGACCTACTGGTATATGTCTTGGGCAAGAAAATAGGCTGTCCCTCCAGTCCTTTATCAATATCTCTTAGACTGTTGCGTTCGACCACATTTGACACTGCATCGTGTTGTATTGAACCCCATGTTTCTGCTGCTTTTACTCAGTATTTCTATTCTTGATAGTGGGTTGATCTTTCGCTGTCCATGCAATACTTATGAAGGCCGTTTCATGCTAATGATGGCTGAAGTAATGAGATCAATTCCCCACTCAACCTTCTTCAGTGACTAGCTCGACACCATAATATGTTATCCTTTGGTGTGCTAGCTTCTCGATATTTGCACAAATCCTAAGAAGACGAGTTATCATCGTCTGAACTTCTATCTTGTCTTACATTGTATCTGCTAAGGACTGGCAATGATGCAGTTGCTGGCATTCTGAATGATCTACCACCTGTACCCATTACCATCGATCTATCCTGCAATCTCCCAACTTCTTTGCATACATTATCTAGAATAGAGAGGAAATCTCTTACAATCATAAAGATCCTTAAAGGATGGGCCTCTTCTTTTGCTGCGTTGCCATGAAAGTACTCCGTGACCTCCTTCACCGAGGATAAGGCCTTCTGTTCTTCATCCTTAACGATGACAATTTGCCCTTCTGCCTCTTCTAGAAACTTCTTTATTGAGTCAAAAAATTTACCTTGCATACTAGGTTTCTCATATTGCAAAACTAATCTAACTTTCTCTAGTCCCATTTCGAGTTTGGAGACATAACTATTGAGGACGTCTGAGTCCATTGATGCTGCTTTTTTGACATTCCCAAGTTCCTTGCTAAGTCCTGCAACCACCTGCAGTCCTTGCTTCTTGAAATCATCCTCTTTCACTTTCAGATTTGTTTTATGCGCAAGACTTTCATCTGTTGGTTCGGAACCTGCACCTTCTGACCTAATAATTTCTTGGACCACAAAGTGGAGCAATGTTGTCTTACCATCTGTTCCTTTTATGTCCACTAATTTCAGCAGTGTATCAAGTTTGAAAGCCCTCGCATCACCACGATTAGTTCCAATATTCATGCGATTTCCTGTCCTGAGGACTGCTTCAAGGAGTTTGAGGAATAGCTTGCTGTTCTTTAGTTCTTGACTCGCCTCCTGGTAAATAATACGCATTATTCTACGAGTTGAACATTTCTTAAAATGACATAACAGCTATAAGATTTGATATACGAGCATTAAGACTAAATCTTTGAGTGCATTTAGCATTTTTAGGAATTAAACGTTCAGAGTCTTGACACCAGAAAAACCAAATCGAGTTGAATTGCAAATTGTACCTCTAGTGTTTGAAAGGACTTTCTCAAGTAGTTCACTTCTGCATCAAAGTTTGCACGGTATAGCATGGCTTCCACTCTTTTGAAGGCAAATGGTACATCGAGGATTGCCTTGAGGAATTGCTCTGCTGACCCTAGTCTTGAGGATTCACCATTGTAGTTCCTAAGTTTTATTTCTTCCTCTTTGGTTGGAGCCATCTTGACCAAAGTCTCCAAAAGTTCAGGACCTAATCCTTCTGGATTTCCTGTAGCATTAAATTCGCATTGCATATGACAAGGCAATTGAAAAATGTGGGTCTTCCCAAAAAGCAGTTTTATGATTTAGGAACATTATTAAACCAGTCGCAGAATCTTACTTTACGCAATTGGTTTTATGCCTACTGAATTTCATTGCTAGGAATATTACACCAACTTGAAACAGTAAACTGCTATTTGGGGGAAGAAAATCGATAGAGCAGCTTCCAACCCCCAGCCCACACACAGTTCTTTCATTTATTAATATATGATTGATCAGCATCATTCCTATGCCATTAGTTGTCCATCAATATAACCGAGAAACACACCATTGAACAGGGGGTGGTTCAGCAAATGCAGGAAAATATTGTGTATTTCTTTTTTCCTCTACATGTATGTTACATCCTGCTCTCCCCCTCTTCCTTTCTACTGTTGGAATATGAAAGCCAACATGTATGCAAAGTAGTAGGTGAAGTTGCCAGTAATTAGGTAAATTGTCTTTTTTAGTTGGCACATATTTGACAAAGAATCTTGTAATTGGATTTGGTCGTGCTAAAAACATTTGAATTAACATTATACCAGACACCGGGGAGATAAGGATAAAGTGTATTATTTGAAGAAAATTTGGAGGCATCATAAAGTATTGCATTTGAAGCACAAGAAGAGAATTTGAATAGGAGAAGGGCTATCTGCCGATAATGACCACTATTTAAGAGGATATAAATTAGTTTATGGTAGAAATCTGAACTAATGGTTCATGCTGAGGAGTAATTCCTATTCGGTTCGTTTTGAAATGCCTTCTTAGTGCGAATTAGTAAAGGCACTAAAATTTTTCTCTTTTCAAAATTTCTACTACTAGAAATAATAATCAGGTCATGTGGCAACGATTTATGATGCATAGAAATAATAATCAAATCAATTTCTTTCTATTCCTAAGTTCTTCTCAAACTTTCATGGAATCCCTTTTGTTTCTGTGATACATACCATCTATAAGTGCTTCAGAAACCTCATCCCTTGTCACATTCAGTGCTCTCAACAGTATGGCTATATTCTGTGACTTCTTGGGATCCAGTACTCTGTTCTCCTGTTCAACTGGAGGGAGGACTGACTTCCTAGTGGGTTCTTTTGGAACTGAAGTAACAGAATTACATCCAAAAAGAGACTCCATCATGTCCTCATTCAACCTGCAAAGATTTATTTCTTTGTCAAATATAGTACTCAACTGTCAGACCCTAAGATTTGTACCCATGCACTTAACTGGAAGGAGCTAGATTTTAGTTGGTCCCACACTGTGGCTCTGTCTGAGGTTGCTCGTACTTTGTCCCAATGCAAAGGTTTCAACTTGGGTTTTAATCTATCCAAGTCATCACCATCATGTCTCTCTGAAGAATTTATACCTTCATTAAATTCTTCTTTAGAGTCTTCCTTCTCAACTGTAGTTGTTTCTGGGCTGGGAGTCCTAGATTTTGGCAGTATAGCTTGTCTGGAAGCCACTGGAGGTATGTTTATCGCTGAAGAATTTGTTTTCCATGGCATTGGAAGTAGTGGAGGAGGAGGTGGTGGTGGAGGTGGTAATGGGGATTTGGATGTCTCCTGGCCTCGATTGCTTATTAGTTGGAGTCGTGCCATATCTGGTGGTGGAGGCGGGGACGAAAATATTGGCCGTTTAGGAGCATATGGAATTGCTGGTTTGCCGAGCTCAAGCTGAGACTGCTGTGGTGGCTGTTCTAGATTGGTTGTCGGCGGTGGTGGTGGAGGTGGAGTTGGAGGAGCCGGAGTCTGCTTAATTGATGGTATGATGGCATGTCTCACATCAGGTGACGAGGCATAAAGGCGTGATTTTGGCGAGGTTCTCTTCGAATGAGGAACAGAGCTATTGACATGAGTTTCGGCCCTGGACTGAGTTATCAGGCTTGTGTTGTTGCTTGGTTGACTCTGACGGGAACTAGGAGTGTAAGACCCTTCCTCGTTGCTTACAGACGAGCCCTGTGGAGTGTAAAAAGCGGTATCATGACCCTCCTCATCGGATGATGACATTGGTGGCGGTGAATTTATAGCCGGCGGCAGTGGAGGTTTGTTTAATGGTGGCAAAGGTTGAAGGTCAGGGCTTGGTCTGTAGCGATCAGATCGTTTGACTGAGCTCAATTTTCGATAAGGTGAGCCATTTGCAGCATTGGTTTCGCTCACTGATGTTTGTGTTGAGGGCTCAACGGTCCCGATATACAGGAAAGTAGATGGGGGCAATGGCGACTCCTCATTGATCCTTTGTGAATTCCCCCCAACAAGCTTCTGAGATTCATCAGGGTGTTTCACCGTGTGTCTGTAGAGGTAGAATGCCAATGCTGACAACATCCCCAGCGTGACAATCCCAACTGATACGGCAATTGCAACTTTTTTAGTGGGCTTGGATAGCTGTGCCGTAGTGGCAACTGGATTAGGTACTGCTGTCCCATTTGCCGGTGCTGGTGGGGATGGTTGAACCTGATCTGGTGTTGGCCCAGTGGGTACTTCAGGGAAAAACGGCTGGCCTGGAGTGGCTGGTGTGGGCGGTGGTGGTGAAGGCGACGTTATGGACTCCGGTGGGGGCGGTGAACTTGCAGGATACAAGGGTTGGTGTAGAATTCTCCTAAGCTTTTCCTCTTTAATTAAATCCTGAGAGATATGCCTTGCAGGGCCTGCATCAGCTGTGGTTGTGGATTGGATGGTGATAGATGCAATCAGTGACAGAGTCAAAAAGATGCTAATACTTTGAGGTTTCATTATGATCCTATCTTGGTTTCTCTTGTCTTCTTTTCTTTTCTTCTCTCAAATTCATCTCTGATTTTGTTTCTCAATTCTCAGTGGTCACCAAGCTACAGAGGGAGAGAGAGAGAGTGTGTGTGTAGGAAGTCTGTAAAGAGAAGCTTCTCTTAGCTGCAAGATCTGATGTTTATTGTCAATGGTTGATGTCAGCAGTAGCCACACTTTCCTCTTCCAGATTCCAACTGTATTAAATTCTTGATACTGAAAATTGGAAATCAAACATTCATAAATTTACGGTGGGGTAGTCTGTTAGAGAAAGAAGGTTTCTTGAGGTATAGAATTCCACGTGGCAAGGAACAACAGACTTTATTAGCACTTTTGACGCTGAAGGACGATGATGGCCATGTCGTGTTGTGTCCAGAAAGACACGTTGAAGCCCTTTTTTGTCCCAAAAAAAATGAATTTACCACTTTTTTTTTTTCTTTTGGCTGAAAAAAAGAATGTTGGTAGTAGTACCTTTCGTTCTGACCAAGTGCTTGATGGGAAGCACCATTAGAGTATTCCACAATGGCTCCGTGTTCTCTTCTTCTTGATGTTGCCGTTACAACCGTACCCACCTTTTTCTAATGTCTGTTTCATACAAGCTGTAATCTCACTGAAATGACCGTCCACGTGTATGTTTGGACGGCCGTGATTCCTGGGGTGCATTTACTTACGAATAGTAACAACGGACGTAGTTACATGTAATGCGGCAATAAACCTCTGTGCTAATGATTTGATTAGTATGGTGATTGAGGCATGCATGTAATTAATTATTGCCCATATTAATTACCATGGCCGGCTGTAAGATCCAAAGAAATGAGATTTGACGTGCATTATGTAGGTTTAACGTTTTCTTCTTTCTTTTTTCTCCTATCTTTTCCATGTTTAATTGATCCACCGACTAGGGTCAGCTACGTCTCCATCCACTATTATTCTAATATTGGCCAGAAGACCCAAGGCACAAATCCAGCAGCATATGCTTTTTCTTTACACATCATTTCACTTTTCCCGGGATGTATTTCTAATTTTTATTTTTTGGGACAGTCCCAGCACTATCATTCTCATCATAAAAGGCATATCCAAATAATACTATAGTAATCAATTTTAAAGCTTTGTTGGCCTATATTTTTTGCCATAGATAGGAAGAATTTTTGTTTTAGTTTTTTCTCCTAAAATGCTTTTCCGGCTTCGTTACGCACAAATTTACTTGGGACGTTTTTTGTTGGGACCAGTTCCGTCTAAGAAATGATAACAAGTGAAAGACTGACTGATGTAAACTATCAAGTAAAATAAAAAGGAAAGCAGGTCCTTATTATTCATAATAATTATATAAAAAATTTTAGTTATGTTTATTTCTCATTATAGTCACTTCAACGAAAAGATTTTAGGACCTTTTTTTTGTCTCTAGGGCCGAATGATTTTTTTTCCCTGCCAAAGAGGAATGTGATTTATAGATCAAGACTGACTTCTCACCTCCATCAATTATTTCCTCGCCAGTGCAAAAAATCTTGAACAACATGTTTTTTCTTCTTTAGAAACTAAGCCTAATGAGTGGTTAGTTGATGGCTCTGACTTGTCGGTGCTGAGCAGTTGATTTAGAAGCTAAAAAATTGTTTGTATGCAAATTTTAAAGCTACGACCATGGCTCCAATAAAATGCCACGGTGACTTGATTTATGTCATATGATCATTACTGGATAAAGGACTGATATTGATATTGAGAAAAGACTCAAATGAAATAAACAATAGCAAACTAGTAATAGTAGCTAATAATAGATTACTTGGGATAATAATTAGATGAAAATATTTAGCATCCAAGAAAGACAGAACTTCAACATCCAAATTAGCTGATACTTCAATTTTCTTGTCGTTTCCCATATATTATGGACGACTTTTTATTATTATTATTATTCTTAATCTTTCTTTCTTTTATGCCTTTTTGGCTTTAAGGCCTTGGTTAATGGTGAAAAAACCTAAAGTGAAATCAAGACTTTATGACTTGAGCATCTAGATTTCTTGCCAATGCTGTCAGCAACAAGTTTTTCATTTTCACATAATAAATTTTTGCTTTTCTTTGGAAGTTCTTTGTTTCAAGTGCAACAAGACAAGTAGGAAACGGAAAAGGAGAAAAGAAATGTACTTTTTCTTTTTTTTTTTTTTGGAAATGAAATGTACTTTTTCTTTGTGATGTATTCTTTGCGAATTCCAGTATCTCTCAAAACTATGATACAACTGATCTTTCTGTATTCTCTGTATAGATTTTACTCAACTTGCGGGGCTTATTACGCTTTTATATTAAATACCTAATACACTCAAATAAATAATTAAAGATGCAGCAGCATGTTAGTCCCCACATCACGATGTTCACCACAAATGGCAATGATATGCAATTGAAATACAATTCTGACACAAGATTCTGGTGATATAAAAAAAAAGAGGCACTTAACCACAGTGTTGATGTTAGAGTGTAATTTAAGATCTGCATCTTTATGTCCTAAGCTCTCATTGCAATTGTAATCTTGCTTTCCTTTATCGCTGCTGATGTGTCGTTAACAGTTTTTTCCCTAAAGCTTATTGATCTTAAGGGTAGAATATATATCAAAATAGTGATGAAAATCGCATTTTCATCCTGCACGTCAAGCATCTTCTTTGCTTCGAAACCATATAATCATCAATTGGCCAGATGCAAAATGGCTGTCGTACTGATTTATCTTTTTCTCCGAATTGTTACCTTAATCTAGTATCAATCGGATCAGTAAAGAGGGCTAGTTTTTATCATCCGTAACGAATCTAAGACCGTATAAGGTGGATTCTTTGATAATTTCTCGGATCCTATAAGCTCGGGTGGACATTCTCTGATTTGTTGGAAAAATTTGTAGCTAAAGCTTTTACTACTGGAAAGTCATTCACAAGGAAATTAAACCATCATAGCAAAAACCTTACAAACTCACCCATAAATCTACCTCAATGATTTTTACTTTAAGACCAAAAATACTTAGATATCCATGATATGAATTTTTTTTTTCTGGCCCCACAAAAATAAAAACATTATGTATGCTTAGGGCTGCAATCGAACCGAACCACTCACAAGCTACTCGCTTTACAAATAAAAACAACTATTCAGCTCGAATTCGAATTGACCGAGTTCGAGCCATGTATCGAGTAGCTCGATTAGTTAAATGAGTCGAGGTCAATATTTAATTTTCCAAGCTCGAAGGCTCGTCGACCCTAATCGAACTTACAATTATTTTATAATTATATATTTATTTATTATATATTACTATTTTAAGTATGAACATTATAACATTTATCAAAATGTCATCGAGTACTCGAGCAACAAAGTGTTTAAAAAAAAGAGTGTAAACGAGTTTCGAGTCGAGCTCGAGCTCGGCTGGATATCACCCCTATGTGTGCTGGATTCAGCAAAAGATGAGATTCAAGAAAATTGGAAAGGGAGGTAAGTAACTGTTTTCATCCGGAGTGGACAACACGAAACCTTTTAAATTCCCTTTGTACAAAATTGAATACGTCCACGAAAAGGCAGTTCCAACTCCAACGACTAAATGCCTTTTGTGCTTCCTTTCTTTTGACAATTACTTTAGGAGTATCAGCTGGGAATTGGTAAATACAATTTCATGGGAACTTCTTCCCCAGCCCCATGAGCAGTGTATGGAATGGGATCACATTTCAACAACAGTTTCGTGTTTGTTCTTCAAATTCTAGTCAAGGAACACATGCATTCCACGCTTATTTCGTGGGATTTGAATTAGTTCACTCTTTCTATGAAAAGTGGAAGAACGAATGCCCATTTGGATGTATTTATGTCAAGATATTGGGGCATGGACCGACAACAATAGAAGCGCGCAAGCTGTAATATGTGCGGTCAAATGCTCTTCCCCCCGCGGCCCCCGGCGCGCGTAGCCCGGGGGAGCCGTGGGAGGAAACCGGCATTGTAATAAAAAAAAAAAAAATGAAATAGGAATACCACTCGTATCAATAGAAAGCAAAATGCGTAAATTGACGTGGAGGAACGTCATAATTTGCCTAAAGTTAAATAAATAGACAATTCTGTTTTAGCTAAACGAATTCGGCTTCATACTTGCATGGTTTTTCCCTCCATTCGTAGCTTATTCTAGGATTGAAAAATTATGTATGAAAAAATAAAAACCCATATTGTGCTTCTTCATAATAGTTTTTCTTTGCAAACTTTTTTTTTTTTTAATTTTGGACGAGCGCTAAGCAACTTATTCAGTAATAGTTTTCAATCTTCTAAACAAAATTGTCGGTCTAATTATTTAAATAATTTTCCTTCAAATCATTTAAGCGACCTAAACAAACAAGGATTTGGAACCCAACAATTGAATTTTCAATTAGACGCGACAATGTAAAAACTAAACTATGACTATATTTTTTTTATATATCTCTCCAATGATTTATTCTTCCTTAAAGTCACCAGTAACAAAAATCCAATATTTTTTAAAACAATTTTTCAACTATCTCTTTGTCTCACACATATTACCTCCCAAAAATATGTTTGTTTGTTTGGTTTTGTTTTTTAGAAACATATTTTTTAAAAATTTCATAAACGTTTTCTAACTAATTTCTTATCTCAAAAACAAAATGTATTTAGAAGAATCTTTGAAACTGCTATAGTAATATTTTTTAAAAAACACATAAAAAAACAACCATTCAAATGGAGCCATTTTTTTTCAACAATATTTTAAAAATACAATCCTAATGGGCCTAATATCCAAAGCATTGGAGTTTCGCAGGTTTTTAGCTTCTTTAACAATTGACATTCAAACTGTTTTCATCCCCATTTTATTATAATCCATTAAGTGTAAGTGAGTGCATCATTCAACTCAAAGAAATATTATACTCTATTTAATGACGGAAACGAAATTTAAAGGGAAAGATGCTGGGCCTGGGAGAAAAAGAAATGAAGAAAATTACTGCATCGTTGCGGACTCTGGCCCGTAAGAAAACAAAAAACATGTGGCAAGTGACGGATTCGTAACTAATTTCTTGGGCCAGGAATAAGATAGGCCCATGTATAAGATCGCTGAAACTTCTGGGCTCTTAAACGTCAACAAACTTAGTACTGGTTTCCAATTTATTTTTGCCCAACGTGGGGTTTTGTTATAATAATGGAATCTACATTAGTACTGCCTATGCTCAATCCTGGAATTTCTTTTTTATTTTAATAAGACTACATGTAATATACAAACGTGAGATCGAAAATAATCGATTAAAATTTAATAAAATTGTAATAAACTCACAAATTGAAATTGTGGATAAACACTATTACACAGTTAAACCAAATAATTTGTAAGATTTAAACTCACTGACCTTTTAACTTCTGGGTCTCGACCTTGGATTATTCAACTACTAGACCTTGGATTATTGAATCTACATTAGTACTGCCTCATTGGCTCCTGAAATCAGTCCTAATGATGTTAAAAACTATAAATATAGCAGTGATATAAGATGAATTCTTCAGTTTTTTTAAACAAGAACTTTTCATGTTTTAAATCTATTAGTACTTTTCCGGTCCAAGGAGGATGAAGATTAATAGAAAATACTACCCAGTTCAATACCGCCAAATGTGAGAAAACATCGCAGCTCGTTAGCATTCTTTATGAAGTAGTAGTAATGATTTGGATATGCATCTACAAGACATCATTTTGGTTTGGCAGACAGAAGAGCTTATTGTTATCATTTTGGGTCAGTTTTCGTTTGAGTATTTTAATTTAGACTTAGAAAAAGCTAATGAAAATCGTGGCTGCGGCCTAACTGGATCGGAAAGTATGGACCCAATGCACTGTTCCATCATCATTGGCATAAACTGATTGTAAAAGTGGTCCTCCAAATGCATAGCCTTCAATTTTAATACTAGCAAGATTCATGCATGTAACTTGTAAGTGCTAGTAGTATCAGATTGATAGTAAGTGCAAAAATCTTGCTAGAATACGAGGATTAATCAAGGAAGAAGCTGTTTGCATCGATCATATTTCACCATATGGACAAAGACAGTCTCAAAGCATGACATGTTACCTTATTCTTTTAGTTGCTTCGGAGTAATCTGAGAAAGGCTAAACAAAAGGCAAGAGGGTGTTAAATTTCTTGAATGTTAACCGAATTTATCTAAGCAAGTGCAATTGTAACATTTTTTTTTTTTTTTTGGAAAGGTTGCAATTGTAACTTTAATCACTGAATGGGATACTGTTTTTATTTTCTTTACTTTGTTTTATTTAATTACACGGAGTAAGAATATACTCAATGGCAGTCACATTCTGGTAGTAGATATACATATTCTCCCAAACATTATCGAACAAGGACAATGCCATGCTTACAGATCTGGTGGTGAGTAGGACCTCCTTGTTGGCACTGATCCACAGGAATATAATCTCATCTAGATGGATTCATTCATTCATCCCACCTTTCAACAAATTCTTTGTCTGCCTTTTGTTTCTTAATATTCTTGTTGGTGGAGAACTTCTCTATCAAAATACAAAGAAAAAAAGTTCACCACCTAATTTTTTAAAGAAGACCCCAATAAATGGTCCTCCACATGATCGAAATTTCCCCCGATCTAAGCAATTTATCGGTGAACTCGGTCTCCCTGTCCTCCCAAAAGAACTTTTGGATTTCAATGACTTTAAACTTGATGTAGACTCATGCGTTACTTTATTAAGGATTCTTTTTTTTTTTTTTTTCAATCATTGTATTATCCTCAGAAAAAAAAAGGGATGACGCGTTCTGCTGAGAGCTTAGTACAAAAGAAATGCAGAAATTTACTTTTTGAAGTTAAATAAGTAATAACTTTGGAGCCAAAAAAAATAAGTAATAACTTTAAGAGCTTCAAAAAAACATCTTTGGAGTGATTAATTACCATGATCAAGAAAGCTGAAGGCGGCTGAGTGCTTTTGCAGATTCACCGAACCAATGCGCAACAGAAAATTGATCACGCTATAGACTCAAGTCCTTGTAAACAATGCAAATCATCAAGAACATTGACGATTAGTATATGCTTTTTCTGAACTAAAATATGATGATTTTATAGGATGCATGTGAAATCAAACTTATTCAATTTCATGGCTTTTAAGAACACAAACGGTAATGATTATTCATTGGCCCTCTGGCGCATTAGATTTAACCTGAATTAGCCATCGCAATCTGAGTATAACACGAGAATCTGTGTCCATGTGATGCACTTAATAGTATAGTACTAACAGGAATCAGCATCTTTTCTATCAAAACTTTTCAGTCTCAGTAGTTCTCTTTCTGGAGGTTGACAATGCCGTTTTTATTGAACTTAGAAAGCCATGTCTCTTAGCAATACTAATCTTTTTCTAACCATAAAACAAATCTTGATTCAGCTGCTGTGGAAAGTTAAAATGAAAATATAAACTGCATCAGAAACTAAAAATGAAATGTTATAGTGTGTTGATGCAGTTGGGGTGACTGAAAAACATGGTAATGAAGAAAGAATTGGATAAGTTCGAGAAGCTTGTAAGTTGCAGGGCCACATGTTTTTTGTCAAATTATTTTCAATAGGACCATCTAGTAGCTTTTTCTGAAATAGACACATTACTGTAATTTGGTAACCAGTTCGGTTGCTTTACTTATTCGTCAAAGTAGTAAAATTCTATTCTAGGTTTGAAAAGCATCCACGAGTGCATTCACTGCAACGTGAGATGGAGATTGCTTTTTTTTCCTTTTTATTTTTTGGGCGTAAGAAAAGAAGTTGTGTTGACTAAGCCCATCCGAGCAATCCGACCAATTCTCGTGGACAGAATCTTTTTTAAGATTGTGATTTAAATGTCAGCTTAAACCCATGTTAATTAAACAAGCATAGCAATATTTCCTCTCTTCTGCAGTAAATCATATACAGATCCTCTGTACGCAAAGACTAGGAAATGTCTTAGCTGACTGATTTGATTCCTAGCACCAAGTAAACAAATTAAGAGGGCAATAGTATTACATACATGTTGGCTATTTTTTATTTTGATGAGTGTATACTATTCTGGCATTAAGCCTTACTAGTATTAAAAAGTTGTGCTGAATGGAGAATATTGGCTGCAAATTTTTATATGGCTTTTATGGATTTATGGTGACATTGGGAGGAGGAGATTGGATTGGATTGGACTTTGGACTTGAAGCGGCATGTGTGATGTGTAGTGAGTTTGCGTGCACCTACGCGTGTTGCCACGTGCCGTGCCACGTGGTGCACTAGACCAATCACACTCGTCAATAATAATAAGGTATGATCCACTATTCCCCTGACGATGTGTGATTGGTTTTAGTACACCGTACAATGCACGTGTGTATTGTATACTTTTCCTGTGTGATGTTGAGGCTGATGCATATACCGACCGGATAATGATAAGGATGTTGTCATAATAAGTCCACTAGAGAATGGGAAGAATTGTTCACTTCACATCTTGAGTTCTTGATTGGACGCTCATTTCATTGTATAAGTAATTCCCACCCTTCCTTCTTATGTTCCGATTCTTGCTATCGTAATTCTGTAGTTCTTCAGGCTCTTCAAGAGTTCTTGATCTTATAGTAAAAAGGTTTCTTGATCTTACAGTAAAAAAGCCTACGTACAAAAGAGATACATAGATTACCTCAAAAAAAAAAAGAGATACATAGAAACAATAGCAGAAAAGATGGGACGAGGATGTAGTAAAAACTTCCTTGTGTATCTGAAAAAATAAGATAAGATAAAGTGGGAGATTTTTAGTAAGCAAATGGAATATATTGAATATTAAACCACAACAAGAGCAAAAGTACAGTGGTGGGGTTGTGTGTGTTTAGGCTTTTACCCCTAAATCCCTCCAAATTAAGAAGCCATGAGTGACTCATGTGACCCACAGTTAGGAACACTTTAATCCCATTTAGACCAAATTAAAAAGTAATTTCCTAGTAAAAGCTTGCTAAAAGTTGTTTTTGGTTAAAGTTTTTCTCATTTTTAAAGGGGTTTTTATTTATAAACCTTTGTTAGTCGACCTACTAGAATGTCAAATGTTTTAATTTTTCAATATAACTATAAATACAAATGGTAAAGACAAAAGCCAAAAAGACTTCAAAATAATCTTTAATAGGATAAAAGAAAACGGGTTGAAGTCAGTTTCTTTAATTGTAATAACTTCGTGCCAAATTGAATTACTAGTCGACATAAATTCTAATAAAATATTTTAGAAAAATAGCAAGAACTATGTGTTTGAATTTATCGAAAGTCAACAAGGACATTTAATTACAAAAATTAAAAAAAGAAAACACTCGTTTGTCATAAATTAGATGCTCGAGTCCAGTAAGCATAAAAACAGATAAAAAGAACAATTTCTGCCATAAGGGGGAAAAAAGTAGCAAGTCTTTGAAAAACATTTGCTGAATGTGCTCTAGACAATAATGTGATGCTCAATATTTTGTTAGGTACTGCAATATAAAAGTAACGCTAGTTATCAGATTACATGGTGCAAGTTGAGAGTAAAGCAGTGTGATATTAAGTCCTTATGGACCTTTATGAAATTATACCTTCTTGGACCATTGTATGTTTTGTAGGAAGTTATGGCCTTGGTTGCAATTCTTGAAACTTCATTTTTTACCCTAAAAACTAAAACTCCTCTCCTTCATTTTTCCCTTCATTATTCCTCTTTTCTTTGAAAGACTTCCTCCAAATTCCCTCTTTTTCTCTCAATCTATTGAAGGAGGAGTTGAAGGGATTTCACCTCCAAGGGAAGCTAGTAGAAGCCATTTTGGAAGCTTTTTCCCCAAATCCTTTTCAAGGTAAATCTTTTCCAACTTCTTTCTTTTTGTTATTCCAAACTTTTGATTAATTTGCTTGAGAATTTGAAGTTATGGCTTGGTTGGATGCTCTTAGACTATGTTGTTCTTGAACTAGATGATTTGTAGTAGTAGTGCAAGTGGATGCCTAATAGGATAAGTGTGTGAGGTGAGTGAGTTAGGGACTTGAGGGATTTTGAGTGAGAATTGTGGAAATTTTGATTTTGAGCAATATGAGTTTTGTATGCTTTATTCTTGCTGTTTTGAGCCTTTGTTAGCTGTAAATTGAGTTGGGATTGTGTTGGAAGTGAGTTTGAGTGAAAAGGAGGGGATATTTGCAGAAAATCGCAGGTGAGTCATGGGTAGGCCGAGTCCCAACCGTGGCCATGGCTCAGGAAATCTTCACCCGCGTCAACCCTCTGGAATTTGAGCCATAGGGTAAGGGTTCTTGAGCCGCGGTCGCGGCTCGAGAGGGATCTGGTCGCGTCAACTCTCTGGCCACCGAACCATGGGCAGAGAGGAGCCAGTCGCGGCCACGGCTGGTAGAGGGGAGCCCGCAGCTCGACCTCTGGCCTTGAGCCATGGGCAGGCTTGTTTTGATCATCGGGCGCGAATCAGGTGATCTTACTCACGGATCAGCTCTGTGCTTCAGGGTGTTTGGTTTCTTTTGTGTGATGTGTATAGTTTTGAGTTTGGTTGTATTCCTTTAATAGAATTAGAATATAATTGAGTGTTTATGTGTATTATAGACGACGAAGGTGATTATCCCTACTTGGACTACCTAAATTAGTCCTTGGAATGAGGTAAGTAGCATTTGATTCTCTTTGCTTTAGGAAATGCAATTGATGATGCTAAATGATTTGGATAGTATTTTCTTTACATAAAAAGGGCTTATGTTTGATTATTTTGGTTTTCTATAACACAAGTATATGTGGTCTATTGAATCGTTTGAATAAACATATGATTGAGCTCTTGTATGTGAAATGGCTATATGACGAGACTAGTTCCTTAAAGTAGTAATTGTAACAAGTTATTTTGAACCGTACTAATCGGGTTATAGTTAGTCTTGAACCGCATCAACCGGGTGGTAGTTGGTTTTAAACCAGTGTTAATCGGGTTATAGTTAACAACTAGAATCAATGTTTTAAAAACCGGACCAGTCAATGAATCGGAGGGGGAAGGGGTTCAAGGTCCGACCGGTCGGAACGGGGTTCAATGATTTTTCTCTTTTTTAATTTAATTTAATGTATAATATAAAACAAATAATAGATATACACCACCCTGTTGAACTAGTCAACCCATTAATTGTTTAAATATATTCAACTATACAAATTAATAAATTTATTATATTCAAATTCACAATAACTATAAAATTTACCATTAAAGTATATTATTATATTTTTAAATATCTTAAATTACAATCTTGAACATTCTAAATTATTAAATCATATTTGTTGCTTGCTTTTACATTCTCTACTTTTTTAATATCGTCAAGACTTATTTTTTAATATAAAATTCAAATTTATTTCTAATACCAAATAATACAATTTGTATAAAGGGCGGTTCGAGTAAATGTAATTTTTTAAAATAAAAAAAAAATTTTCCTTATTTTTTAAGGTAGGTTTGCATATCAAATGATTTTCAAATTTCAATTTGATTATCTTACTATTAGTTTATATCTATTTAGTTTTTAAATTTTTAAATTTTTTGTATTTTTTTGTTACAATATCTAACGAGAGTAATTTCTAACAGTCTTGTACCAATCAAGAATTTCTTAAAAGTGCCTAAATTTTATTTAAAATCGGTTCTCAAGCTTTAACTTTAGACGTATTTTCTTCAAAAAAAATTTATTTTTGACGCATCGGACTATTGAATGAATCAATTTGACTTTGTACAATAGTTTTAAAAATAAAAATAACAAGTAAATCTATTTGCTTAGTAGTTCTTAATTTAATCAATTCTGTTTAATTTACACATTTTTTTTAGTATGTCAATAAATGTGGATATGTGATGATATAATAATTGGAATCAATATATTGCATAGAAAAAATATGTTTTTAATAATTTGAAATGATTTTTCATTTTTTTAATAAAGGAAATAACTTTCTATCCACTTACTTTCAAGATGTCATAGGTGCTTATTATTGAATAATGATTAACCATAATTTAAAATTTTACACAAATGCTTTACAAAAATTCCAATTTAAACTTTTAATTAGGAGAATGTTTTAGGCATAAATGAATAATTAAGCAATTTACATTAAAAGAATAATCTTAGTAGGAGAGATTTTGGTAAAAGTAAATCCAAGATTTATTTAATATAATGAATTTGGATGCCAAGATAAAAAAGGTAAGAATCAATTAATTTCATTAAATATAATTAATAAAAGAAACAAATAAATTAAAAAAAGTAAGAATCAATTAAATTCATTAAACATGATTAAAGAAAATAAAGAAATTAAAAATGTAATAATCCATTAACTTTATTAAAATGATTAAAGTAAAAAAACTAAAGAAAGAACAAATAAAAAAATTCCTAATACTAAAACAACAAATGCACGGCTGGCTTGGTAGTACACGTGCAGCGAAGACAAAAGAGGGTCTCAGGTTCGATTCTCGGGAAAGGCACAAAAATTTTTGAAAAGTCAAAATGGTAAAAAATCGGACGGTTCAACAGGTTAACGGTTCGATCCAGTTCACACGGTTTGACCGGTTCTGAACGGTTCACCAGATATATAGTATTTTATATCGAACCGGACCGGACACATGGCCGGTTCGCGGTTCAACCGGTCGAACCGGTCGGTCCGGTCCGAGTTTCAAAACACTGACTGGAATTTCAGAGTCATGTGTCCACTAATTACTTGAGCTCTCTTTTTCTTTGAACTGCATTATGTGATATTGAATATGTATGATTTATGACTTGAACTGCATTATGTGATGTTGAATATGTATGATTTATGACTTGACCACATGTTATGATGATTATGACTTTGATTTTGATTTGGAAATGTACCCTATAACAAACTAAAGCCCCAAAGAGAACCCTTTACTACTTACTGGGTGATTGTATCACTCACCCTTTTTGTTTAACCCTGCAGGTGATGAATTTGTTGAAGTGATTGGAATGATTTTTGGGCCTCATAGTCTTAATTAGGGTAGATATGAATGAGATTATTTTGATAGCATTGATGTATAGCCATATTTTTGTATGGATTAGGTTATACATATTTTCCCAACTATTTTTGTTATTGGGGAAAAGAATTGTAATGAACATTATATATCCTTTGAAGATGAATGAAATGGATCCTTTTGAGTATCTTGGTATTTTCCTTGAGCCTTGTATTGTGATTAGTTAATGTTGATTTTGGTTTAGCCTTATCCTATCTTAGTTTAGGGCACGATGAGTGTCCACGTCTCGAGGACGGGGCGTGACAAGCAGTGTGACACTCACAGATTAATAGCTCCACCCCATCCAACTCTGGTCCTTGGATCTGCATAAGCGAGTTACCATGCTTGTGTCCTTGGACATTAATCCTTCCCAGCATAATATTACTTAGAATTAGACCAGACCAATCTGCCAAACAATTCATTATTATGGATAAAAGTTAAAAAAAAAAAAATGTAACCAAGATCAACCAATGCGTCCATTGAACGGCTGAATGCAATATTGAATGCTTGAAGCAGAATAGAAGGGCCTATGTCGCTATTATTAATTAGACTTGCCTTGACCTCAATTATACCCTGCAACAAGACTAAAAGAAGAGTTAAAATTTAATAAATGGACATCAATTAAAAAAAAAAGAAAAAGGTTTAGTCCACCTTTACAATGACACTTCAACAGTGTTACAATACTAGTTTACAAAGAATAAATAAAATTTTGATAATTTATATAAATTTACTTGTTTATGAATTAAATTAACAATTTATATAAATTCACTTTCTCTATTCTTATTTAATTATTAATTATTTATATAATATAAAACTGAGTCACTAAGTTTAAAGTAAGGCTTAATTTCCTCAAGAAATAAAAAAAAAAAAGTAAGGCTTAAAAAAATATGAGACGGAAGCCACTATTATCAAAGGCCGAAAGCAGCTGATGGATCAGTCCTTTTCTCAAAATTTCCTTTCATTAAAATTGAGTAAAGTATTTGAGAACAGGGGCAGAAGTCTGGTGTGTCAGATTGGCGTGCCTAACACTGTAGATTTGCAGAGGAACACTGTGGGGTTGCTCTTCATCGCCCCAAGCTAAAAGAGAAGCACCACACTTTTCAGTTACAGCTGAATTACAGTAAGAAATTGAAAGACAGTAGTACTGGTAGCAATTGCACTTATATTATATATAATCTTTACTTTCGTGCAATATACTTACGTGGGATCATTTCTGATTGGGGAAAAAAAGGAGGTGGTGGTGGGGGCGGTGGCGCTGACTCTAAAGGGATAGTAGATGTGAGCCTGTGTGGGTGGGAACATTCTGAGCTTGGCTTTTATATGAAAACATGGTGTTGCTGTGGTGGCTGGCAAAGATTAGGGACAACTCATATTTTTGATGGGTGTTTTTTTTTTGTGTTTTCTTCTGTGATCCTTTCTGATAGCTATTAAGCTAGGCAAGCCCATTGTGGTTGCTTTCTTTCTTTGTTTGTCCTCTTTATCTGATTTGTTATATTAGTCCACTTCTCAATTACTGCTCTTGTACTGTGTATTTGGGATCCTTTGAGCCTTTACTATTGCTTTTTTTGTTTTCCCGTACGTAGCAGTTGTTGAATGATTGCATTGGTGCGCATGGAAGCTTTGACAGCTAGAAAGGTGAGTTCTTGGTTGCATTTAATGTTAAAGCATTTATCTTTCTTTCCGCTATTCTGATCAGCAATTATTTTGATAGTAGATCTGGGGTTTGATTGTATTGTAATTTGTAATAGGCAATTTCATTGCAAAGATTTGATTTTTTTATGGCTTTATAGACTGTTTCCTGCACTAGGGTTCTTTTTTGTTTCTTGTATTTATTGGGGTAGTAGTGACCACAGGAGGTGTTTTGGGGCAATACGATTGTTTCCTTGAACTTGGGTTTCCTTTTAGGCTGTTTTGGGAGTTAGGTTTCTGTGTCATGTGATGTCATTACTCACAGGAGTGTTGATTTGATGCTTTGTTTTGCTGAAGTTTACCTTCATTCCCATCCTACTTTGGAACATTTTTGTTGGTTTTAGTGCGCCCTTGTTCATTGTGTTCATATCCTGGCATAATCTTCCAAACAAGTCGATACTAGTTGTCTACCGTTTGATGGTCCTCCTAAACTAATAAGAACACGTCTGTTTGCTGTGACAGGTCTTTTACCTAACTCCATTGGTGTGAGCTAGTTAATTTGTGGAGAAATGCGGATGCTGCTGGGGTATTGTCTTTGAGAAGAGGTCCTGGAATTTATATAGTGGTGGTACCAGTAGTAAATTTATGCCCACAGAGGAAGATATTGATAAACAAATAAGGGATAGGCGGTGGTGTCAGTGGTTAGCAAGTGGGGGTGTCCTTAATTTTGAGAATCACGGTAAATTTGGCATTTGAAGAAGTGAGACTATTGGTTGTGTCTCCTGGACAAGACTTGGTGCCCGAAGTCCTTGGGCTCTGCTACCGAGCAACGAAGCAAATTTTCTTTGGGGGATTCTCTTTTCTTTCAAGAGAGCAATTTGTTTAACAATATACACTACTCTTCTCTTGTACCCTCTCAGTTGCCTTATCTTGGGTTGTAAAAAATAAGTGGTTAAGACACAGATCAACCACATCTTCACCTTTCATTGAACCCAGAAAGCTGTTAAGGTTCAAGGTGTTTGATACTCAGTTCTGGGGTTTCCCTTTTCTTCTCTTGCAGTTTGTCTTCCCTGTTGGTTTTTGAGGTGCTTGTAGCTCAAACCCAGGGTGGATTTGTATTTGCTGAAGCGGTTGGAATTTGGACTTTAGGTTTTTTCTGAGGGAAGATCTATTGCGGTCAAGATGAAGTTTATGAAACTTGGCTCCAAGCCTGATCAGTTTCAGACAGATGGAGACAATATTAGGTCAGTTTAAAGTTTGAATCATTCTTCTTCTCATCCCCATTCTATGAAACACACAACACCCCCCCCCCCCCCCCCCCCCAAAAAAAAAAAAAAAAAAAACTGCACCCTACGCCACCCACCCACATCTAGTTCTGTTTGAGTCTCCTCCGTCTGTTCTTTAAGTTCTTGATTCTTTTGTTCCTATCCATATATGTTTCTCTTTCTTTCTTTTTCCCTCTTTAGAGTTTTCTTCTTAACGGTCTCCACTTCTATACATGTTTGGGTTTATTATATCAAGACTTGTAAGTTGAACTTAATTTAGAAGAGAACGGTAGTTTAAAAAAAAAAAAAAGAATTTGTACTTTTCTTCCTCACTCCATATCAAAGTCGGTTTAATGTATGGAACTTTATATGAGAGTCGCAGTGTAAGTCAATTGTTGTATTCGAGTTATATTAGTTTTTCATAATCTTTCAGCATATATCTTGGTTGCAAGGAGATATGTTAACTATTGTTTTTCAAGTACTAATTAGTTTTCACCTCTCTTTGCTTCAACCATCTGCTTTAAATAGATATATCGTGGATTCATGTATAAATGTAACTGGAGGAGAATGAAATTGTCGAGGAATGTTTCTCTACTCGTATCTGGTTGAATCTGGTTTATGCAAAAAATCCAGATGGTGTATTGTTTCAGGTACCAAGAGGTCAATCGATTCTATTCTTGACATTTGCAAGGTTGTACCGAAATAGTTTTATTCGGCAATGTTGTTTACTTAATGTGGAGTTATGTTCATACATTAACTCATCACCACTTGACTACACTAAGTTATATGCAGGTCTATTCTGATAGTTTTAATACTTTTTCTAGTTTCTTTTTCCTAGATGTGGTCTATATTTATAAAGTTATAAGTTTATCATGAATAACCCTATCTAACAGGACCCCTATATCTTCAGGTATGTGGCAAATGAATTAGCAACCGACATGGTTCGTAACTGTGGGGGAAGTAAAATTTTATCTCCACAAGGTATGCATCATTTTATGCTTTAAGCGTGCTTAGAAATGGCTCCATTACTGCATCCCAAGATTATAAATATTTGTAGCGAACCTATCTTGCAAATGCATGTTAGGATGAAACAGTTTATGACAGCATTATTTCATCTTCCCTTTCCTACTTCTTCTAACTGTGAGAACAAGAAAATTCAGATTTCCCATTTATTTAATTAACTTTGGGTAAATGCCTTTGTTTTGATTGTTTACTGAAAATCTAGACATGATTCGGGTTGATCTAGGAGAAAATGTTTTCCTCCATTAGTCAGTTGAACATGGAAGATAGGTCCTACTGCATATGGTTAAAGTTCTTTACAAAATATTCTTCTATTTAAGAGCTAATGATGATCCTTTTCCTGCAGTTTCCACTTCTGTCAAAGAGTTCCCGCTTACAGAAGCTGGTTGCTAGTTCAAATGAGGAGAACAGTGATGAAATTACCATAGATGAGATACCTGGTGGACCTGCTGCCTTTGAGATCTGTGCAAAATTTTGTTATGGCATGATAGTAACTCTTAATGCATACAATGTGGTTGCAGCTCGTTGTGCTGCGCAATTTCTTGAAATGTATGAAACAGTTGAGAAAGGAAACCTCATTTACAAGATTGATGTCTTTCTAACCTCTAGCATTTTCCGCAGCTGGAAAGACTCTATCATTGTTCTTCAAACAACAAAATCTCTTAATCCCTGGTCTGAGGATTTGAAGATTGTTAGCCACTGCCTGGACTCCATAGCTTCTAAAGCTTCTATTGACACTTCAAAGGTGGAATGGTCATATACCTATAATCGTAAAAAACTTCCTTCTGAAAATGGAAATGATCAACACTGGAATGGTGTGAGAAAACAGCAGATGGTTCCTAAAGATTGGTGGGTGGAGGACTTATGTGAGCTTCAAATTGATATGTATAAGAGGGTTATAACAACAATAAAATCAAAAGGAAGAGTATCAGCTGATGTGATAGGAGAAGCACTGAAAGCATATGCTTTAAGAAGGCTACCAGGTTTCAGCAAAGGTGTGATACAAGGAGGGGATCTTGTAAAGTATCGTTATTTGGTCGATACCATTACTTGGTTGGTGCCTAGAGAGAGAAACAGTGTCTCATGTAGTTTCTTGCTGAAATTGTTGCAAGCATCTATTATACTGGAATGTGGAGAGAGCGGAAGGAGGGAGCTGATGAAGAAGATTGGCCAGCAGCTTGAAGAGGCAACAGTGGCCGATCTTCTGATTCAAGCTACATCTGGTGAAACCACACCATACAATGTTGACATAGTACATGACCTAGTTGAGCAGTTTCTCGGCCAGGAACAGGATCCTCAAAGTAATTGTCCCGCAGATAATGAATATAGGGCCATATGTCCTGGAGTTGTGTCAGATGCATCTAAGGTCAAGGTGGCAAGGTTGGTTGATGGCTACCTAGCTGAAGCTGCAAAAGATCCCAGTTTGCCTTTATCAAAAGTTGTTGAGCTATCGGAAATGGTATCTGACTTCCCTAGATCAACCCATGATGGAATTTACCGTGCCATAGATATGTATCTCAAGGTTACTGTGATTACTTTTTCTCGTCAGTTCTTTTCAACAACACCAATAACAACAACCCCCTCCCCCAACCCAAAAAAAAAAAAAAGAAACAAAAAACCAAAAAAGAAAAAAGAAAAAATATATATATTATATAATAACTTTTTTAATTTTTTTTGGTTTTATAATCAATTCTTGCTGGCTAACAGGAACACCCTGAGATAACCAAAAGCGAGAGAAAGAGAATTTGCAGACTGATGGATTGCAAGAAGCTGTCGGTCGATGCCTGCGCTCATGCAGTGCAAAATGAGCGACTACCATTGAGGGTAGTTGTGCAGGTTCTTTTCTTCGAGCAGGTCAGATCCACAAATTCATCTGGTGGTGATTGCACACCTGACCTACCGGGATCCATCAAGGCTTTGCTACCAGGTGGATCGCATGGAAGCTCTAGATCAGCAACTACCAACACAGAAGAGGACTGGGATGCTGTGCCAACAGCCGAGGATCTCAAGGCTTTAAAAGGAGAACTTGCTACTTTAAGGCTGAAGGATGAAACAGAAAGTGGGAATGACAATAATCTTGCAAAACTTAATGCCGAAAAAGTTGCCGCTACCAAAGTAAAGGGCTTAATCATGTCAAAAAGGATCTTCTCAAAACTTTGGTCAAACAAAGAGAGACGCAGCGAGAATAGCAGCTCGGATACATCAGAAAGCCCTGCTTCATCCACTGCTGAGGAAACAAAGTCAACTCCTTCAAGAAGTAGGAGGCATTATTCATCTTAGTGTCAACATAGCTAGTTATGCAGGGAGAACCTAGCTGTCGGTCCGTCAACCTGAAAAATGTAAATTGTGTTGTCAGTTTACCTAGGATGTTAGAAGCAATTACATTGTGCAATCTGACCTCAGAGTGGAGAAAGGAAGAGGAATTGTTTTAGGCTTAGAATCATGCTTTCAGAAGAAAAGCTTGGGATTTCCAGCCTTTTGTTACTAGTGGTGGTAATAGTCGTTTCTTTCTCAACTTTATGGAAACCTATTGGTTTCCGTGCCTATCTAATTCCCTGAGCCATATGCCAAACTTATCTGCTAGGATTGACTGTCATGTTTTCTCTACCTTGGAGGTGCCCACACAAGACAACAAAAGCAGAGTGCATAATTCGGAATACTAGTGTCTGGTAGTTATTGGTTTGTTCTAACAGGAATTATGCTGGGGCTGATGAGGTTCGACCTCAGGAAACCATGTTTTGCGAATGATAAAGGGGAATTAGTAATCCTTTTTATGGAATTACGTATAACCCCCGCCCCCCCCCCCCCCCCCCCCACCAACGCCCCCTCAAAAACACAACAAAACACCCACCAAAAACAACAAACAACCCACCTCCCAAAAAAAAAAAAAAATCTATAATCCAACATTCTCCTCCCTAAAAAGGGAATTTATCCACCATACCTCCTGCTACTGATATGTAGCAATTAAAAACACAAGAAAAAATGTTTATCGGATTGCTTTATCATGAAGTGTTTTATAAAGTATTTATGCACAATACAAAAAGATAACGCATTACAATTGTACAACAGGTCTAGAGATTTGATTATGTTGGCTAAGCAGCTTCAAATATAAAATAGAACAAAGAATATCCCCTAAAATAGTATTGGGCTTAACCTCTTCCCCTCGTAAACATACATCACTAGGCCATGTATTCGAGCTCAGTGTTTTGGTTATGGGGCTGCCCTACCGCAGTACGGGCCAAGAAATAAGGGGTCACTTTCGGCCCATCCATTCTTGATTTTCGTAATGGATGCGTTATGGATCGCGAAAACAAAGAAAGGTTGGTATTTTGTCTGCCCACTCTTACTTCTTTTTTGTGCCACTCAATACAAGTGCTGTAAAAGACTTCATTTCTTTTGCCGAAATTATACTTTATTTATTGTAAATTGTTTGATTGTAACCTCTTCTTTTAAGACTTTATATAATTGAAATAAAAACTAAAGAAGAATACAAACTAATGTTTTCTAAACAAGTTTTCAAAATATTTTAAACATTTAAATACTTTCCCAACTTTTCAAAAGTTCAACAAAAATCCTTCAAATACTTATTCTAAATAATTCTCTAAAAAGAATCATATCCAAACATTGTTTCGTCCAAGTGTACCAGAAGGATTTCATATTTTAATTCTTTTTGAAATTGTTCTCTGTTTTTCACCTGCTCCAAGTTTTTTTTTTTTTAAGCTGCCTGCTCCAGGTTTTGTATTCCCATTTGTATGAGAAAATGGTCCCATGCTCACCCAAAAGCAAAAGTCAGACTGACAGAACATCCCATCTCAATTTATAACGTATACATAAGTTCAATTTTCCAACGACGTACTAACCAAAAAAAAAAAAAAAAACTTAAGTGGAAATTTAGAATATATAAATAAGATGAATGCCCCAGTGTCAATTAGTTCACAGGGCATAGTGGTAGGAAAATCACTCCTTTTGCCTTAGGAAGAAAAGAAGAAATGAAATGAAACAAATGATTCCCAAAAGATCTTGCCAGTGTTATGATGCGTTGAGTGAGGTCTTGAAGCCTGTTTTCAGTTGACGATGACATGTTGGATAAGAAAATTCCCCAACAGCACAAAGCCAATCCAAAACCACTGAAACATACATTTCCATATGATTGAAGGGAGGAACAAAACGGTGGTCAATGTGGGTAAGTTCCAAATTCCAATCCTCTCTATATTCCTATGATCTTTGATTCCAATTATGAAAAGCTGCACGACCACGCCAAGTGGGCTTTACTTAAAAAGGTGCTTTCCTGTAATTTGTTCCATCTATGTAGATATTTGTCCAACTCGCACATCACACTACCTCAATGTGACCACAAGCAATGAATTGGAGATTTGGGCCTCATCCATATGAGGTGCCAACTTCCATACAGTTGAAAATCAATACATTTCACGATCAAAATTAAGTGGAAACCAAGTGTCATGTGAAGGATTTGTTTGTTTGGTTGTGTTTTTTAAAAATTTCAAATATGTTTTTTAATTAATTTTTTATTTTACAAATACATTTATCGAGAAAAATATTTAAAATTACTACAGTAATATTTTTTAAAAAATACCCTAAGGAGCAGCCATCCGGACAAAATTTTTTCTAGTTGGATCCTAAAAAACTCTCAAGATAGTTAAAGGGCAGTTGCCCCTTTTGTACATGATTGTTACAAGTTATAATATGCACTCTGTTTAAGTGGGAAAAAAAGTTTTAATTGAGTTGCTAATGAGTTTCTTGAAATTATTTTTTTAAGTATACAAAATATCGATTAGTTGAGTAAAATTTATTTATTTTTAAATACAAGACGTAATAAATAAATCGTTGAGCACAATGCGAGGACTCAACTACTAAATCTTGAAGTTAAAAAAAAGAGACAATGAGAAAGTATGTCTCTAATGGTTCCAAAAGCCACCAAACTATTTAGTGTTTTGATCTTCTCCAATCAGTCTTTCAATCTTTGACTTAAGTAACAAAAAAAAACATGGAGGAAGCAAAATTACAATCAAATTTGACTATGAAACTACTGTGACTCTTTCTTCCCCAATTTCCTAGTACCCAAACCACGTAGTCAACGAAAGAAAGAGACCATTTGTAGGGTTTTAATCCTTCAGTCTTGTTCTTAACTTTTCAGACATAATTAAATGAATAATCATTTTCTAAAGCATCTTTTTGAGAGGAAAAGGCAGGGCAGTCAGCCCTCAGACTTTAGTTTATGTGGGCTTAGTTTTGCAAGCCTTAGTGAGCTTGCTCTTTTCCATCACTTGCCTAACAGTATCCTAATTTTTTTTTTGTTTTTGCATGCAGGACCACGATGAGGTTAACTTTACAACAACGGTAGAAAGAAGCTTTTCAATTTAAGAATCAATTCGAGTTAAATTACAATTTTTCTTGTCAATAATGGACTTGATTGCTGAAATGAAGGATAACGGTTTGGATTATTTATGGCTTGTCTTTCTCAATCAAGCATATATTATTAGGCTGAAAAGAAAACAAGCACCTTTGCTTGAGAGTTTCGAGTTCAATGCATCGAAGTTACAAGGAAACATATCTATTTGGATTGTCTGGATCAATAAAATATAGTATTTTGGATGATGCATCGTTTGGTTCTTTTCCTTTTTCTCTTTCAATGTTCTTTTATTCTAAAGGAACGTTCGAGCATATTTACAGCGGGAAAGTCATAATTAATATCTGAGTGTGTAAAATTGAGGATGGTACCATTGGAAAAGTTATAACTAAAAAGAATAGACTGGCTAAAAATTAAGGAGTAAATATTAAAGTTTTTTTTAGGCTATACCGTAGTGTAAAGGGATTTTAAAGTTTTCCTTTTTTACTTGCATTAAAAAAATCTCCTAAACTTTGTTTTCTAAAATTTAGCAGTAAGTTTATTAGCCTAATCAGTCCTTTATATTTTTTTTAAAGCTCGGTATGGGAAGGTCGGATTGTTACTCTACTCGATGTTCATGGTTATTTATTTAGGATTTTTTTTCAAAAGTATTATTGTGGCAGTTCTAGAAATTCTTTTTTATAAATGTATACTTGAGATAAAAAGATAATTAGAAAACATGTTTGAAGTTTTCTAAAATTATGTTTAAAAAAAAAAAAGGACCAAACAAAGGGCTAGACCGTTGTATCAACTTGCCTTTCTTGTTTCATTCCTTTTCAAAGACTTTCGCGTTCCTTAATTAACTAATTGTTGGAATTGCTTGAGAAAGTTAGCCCTCAAAGCGGGGAAGGCAACTTGGGACGGACTTGTTTGTTTGATATTGTTTTTTTAAAAATATATTTTTTAAAAATTTTAAACATGTTTTTTAATTACATTTGTATCTCACATACACATTTACTAATAAGAATTTTTAAAACAACTATATTAATATTTTTTAAAAAATATCCCAAAAAACATTCATTTAGACCCACTCACTTCCCCCCTTCTCCCAAAAAAAAAAAAAAAAAAAAAAAAACCACCCAAACAAACACAACACAAAAAAAATGGAGCAATGATTTTTTCTACGACAAATGACAGAGTCAATGTAGTATGATTGAATTACCTGCTGGAACCCAGCGATCAGCTGTGGCCAGTGAAGGGGACGAATGTTTTACGGCAGCAAATAACCATTGAGCATTCGCATTTATTTTACACTCCAACCATGAAATATGAATCCTCAACAGGCCTTTCGTCAATCATGATTCATATGATCCTCTTCCTAGTTCCCGTGAAATCTATTATGCAAGCCACACTTATCCAATCGAAGTCCAAAAGTAGCAAAAAAGAAAGAAAGATGTAAAATTCCTCGTGATGACTTTCTTGCTGCTTCCTTAATCTCTGTTTGTTGTGGTCCACATTGGCAGCTAACTGGTGCTTTCATTAATTCATATCTGTTTCTTACAATATTTTTCCTTTTTTCAGTTTTCCAAGCACTGTATCATGAGCTTCTGATAAAGATGATTTTGAGTGCATAAAAATGGGGGAAAAAAAGATGAGTTTGAGTGCTACATGCATAACAATTATGACATTTTAGAATAATCATGCAGTTTTGTTGCTTATATGCCAATCCTTGCGTAACAAACCTGCCTCTAATTCTGTTCTCAAATGTACAAGAGCCAAATACATATCCTCAAACGAATCCTCCCAAAATATACTTCACATAATGCTCCAAATCCATCATCACAAAATGATCAATTAACATCCCAATTCATCCAACTTCCATGCATATTTCATGGGGTCCCTACATTTTGCAAGATAATTGTACCATTCTTTGCTTTATCATTTTGCTCCTCCTTATTGTTTTTTCCACTGAAGAAAATGCGGCTAAGTGAGAGGAACACTGAACCAAAGGTCTGCCTGTCCAATGTCCATGTCTTTCAGAACAGTATATTCCATATTTTCACGTGATTGTGATATGTGATTAAATTTTCCAATTATTATTCCTCTTAGGACCGTTACAAGATGATAGAATCCACTTTAGAATAATTAGAAAAGATGCTTGAAAGTAAAACTAGAGTCCCTTTGGCCGGAAGAGGATCTAAAAAGCCACATCCATTTACTAAAAGGAAAAAGGACTTGGATTGGGGGGATATTCGCTTCACAAAAAACAACAGATTGATACCCCATATCTTCTCATTCCCTTCTAATCTATTTGATCTCTTCACTAGCTTTATCTCCTTTACAAAATCTACTACTAGCACTACATAGTTACGAGCCAAAAGTTTCAGCTAAGCCCCCCAAGCCACCCTTAATAAAATAAAAAATAAAAAAAAAAGATTCTTTCTTTTGTCTAAGTGAGGACTGAGGAGGACATGTGAATGGGTGCTAGAACTCTCTGGGATCAACGAATATGGACAAACCAGGTGGTGATTTGGTCCAGTCACCGACAGACCCGTCACTATAGTCTTCCCCCAATCGTTTTATGCACCATAGATCCTCGGCGCAAGATAGGCTTTTCCAGTGAGGGATTCCTAATTTGAGCGGTTCTCGACTGGCCACCTCCGTCGCCACCACTCCGCAGCCGCGCTCTTTAGCCAGATTGTGTGCGAAACCACACAGAGCCTCCATGAATTTCCCTGAACGTGGGCCCTCCCCACCCAGCCCATACAAAAAGTGAAGCCCAAACGGGCGGAAAACCTCTGGCACAGAAGGTATCCGTAGCCAAGGAAAAGCCCAGTCCATCAACCGGGTTGTCTTAGCGAAACCCATCTTCAAGGCCGATGCTCCACGGACCTCAAGTTTGAACACGTCGCTGCAGTTCCACACACTGAGCACAGCCCATGATTCGGGCGGACTCGCTAAAAACTCATCCACACCTGGCCACGACACTGCCGAGTACGTCCCTTTCGGGACCGCTAGAAAAGTGCCCAGATTGAGCTTATTATTGAGAATGGCGTCAATGTCACGGGGAAAGAACTCGGTGGTGGAGAACCGCCTCCGGTAGAGATTTTCAGCATCGGAACAACTGAGTTTGACGATGGTAACTCGTCTAGCGACTCGGACGCGGTGTGCAAATACGGGTTGGACCAAAATAGTCGGGGTACGGAACTTAGAATAGCCACATTTATGAGTGAAAAGCTCAATAGAGGCTTTGTTGTCATTTTCAGTAGCCATGTATGAATATTCAGCACCATTTTCTCGAAACCACTCTTCCATTTTGCACACCAGCTTCATCCCAATTCCCATTCTCCTGCAAACGACAACAAAAATGCTACTGTTATTGTTTGCTGATGTACACTTCACACGTTTGAACAGCCACTATCAGTTCAAAATTAGGAAGAGTACAAAAACACTCCATAGTATTTTATTATTGGCAGGACAAAATTAATAAATAATAATTAATCCCAGTACAATAATGATGATTAAATAACTTTCTTTCTTTTCATTACAAATTGCCCATTTTTGGCAATTTTGTCATCATTGGATGATGTATGTTTGCAACTGTTTTAGTACTTTGGTGGGTAAAAAGAAATACATAAAAATAAAAGTAGGAGAACAGAAAGAGAAAAAAGAAGGATACCGGCGGGAAGGAGAGACACGTAGGCCTAAGACATAGGCAAGTTTAGTGTAGATAGGAAGGGGATGAATCTGTTGAGATGGTTTGACGAGATCATTGCTGCTGCTGTTGTTATCGTTATTGTTGACGTTGTTTGAAGCTCTCGAGAATTTCTTTCCGCACGTAACGGTTTTGATGCAGCCCCTAATCATACCGACTATTTCTCTCCTCACTTGATTTTCTCCTTTACCCGCTACAACCACCAACTCAGCCACCTATTAACAGATTATCATTTTTAACGTTTGAGTGAAAATAATAACAATAATAACGCATATAACAGTGGCATAACAAAACATGGATAACCAAGAATCAGTTTAGAAAACGGTTATCAACAGGATAAAAGCAATGCATATCCAATTTTCACCTTTTTAATGTTTCTTTCTTGAAAAAAAAAAAAAAGAAAACATGAAAAACAGAATTATTACACTAGAATTCAAGAGTAGTCCCCGGTACATAGATACAGCAAATCACACAGTAACGGTACGAGGATTAATACTATTGTACTACTAGTTCCCTCAAAAAAAAAAAAAAAAAAAAACTTACTGTGTTAGTTATACGTACCAGCATGAGATAGGAAGGCGAGTTACGGACCCTGCAAATAGGGTCACCCATAAGATCAGTGAAGAGGGACATCTCTCCAGTGGGGCCAACTTCACACCTACCTTCCAATTCCGCCACCGCACTAGAATCTTTTTTCGCATCGAACTCCCTTACCACCACCGCCGCCGCAACTTCTTCCATCACCGCCACCATTTGTTATTAATCTTTTCTCAACTTTTTAAGGGACTGAACAAAGTTTAAAGACACGGGGGGTTTATATAGAGTAGGAAAGTGGAGGGCTAGGAAAATATATGACTATTACTGGTTAGATGTAGTACTACTAATATAACGTGTTTTTTAAGCAAGCAAAATCAGAACCCAAAAAAAAAAAAAAAGGGGTTACAAAAAGACAGGACAAAAATAGAAGATGGGAGGCTAGTAGCAGTCGTAGTACTGAGTAGAGAGCAGTTCTAGTAAGAAGTTCATCATTTTTATTTAAGAGGTTGGAAAGTAGTGGTCTTAATATGGAGAAAGTGGTAGCCTTTTTATACCTGATTTTGGGGCCTCTTTTTGCCTCATTCTTTTCCTCATCCCACTCCCTCTGAGGCCACGGAGAGGGAGAGAGAGAGAGAGAATCTCACCCCCACTACCTTTTTTTTTTTTTTTTTTTCCAATTTTGCTTTCTCTCTCAATTAGGAGGTGTTGTCTTTCTCTAGTAGCCCATAATAATAGTAAATTTATTATTAAATTAATTTTTAACCCGTGTACCATTGCTTGCATAATGAGAAATAAATTTTTTAAATGCAGACAATTATAAAATTTGAACACTACCTTATATAATAGTTAATTTAAAAGAAGATTGAACTCTAGGATAATATTTGTAAATTGTAGATTGAAGTATAGGATAATATTTGTTAATTATAGATATATGGAAAAAAATAAAAGTCTCCTGTAAAATAATTAATGTAAATTTTAAAATTTGGATCCTTGAATAATAGAAAAAAGAAATAAAAAAATTATTACGAAATGATGTTAGGTGAATATGAGCAATTTAAGGAGTTATAATGTGTATTACTTAATAATTAATAAGATTATAATATTCAATAATTATAACTGTAATGGTTACACGTTATAAAAAGGGAAACTATTAATAGATTAAAAATATACCGAATGTCAAAAAATGAGTAACTTTTAATGGATTAAAAATATATAAGTTTTGACTTAAAAAGTGACTAAATTTAATTAATCACTAGAGATGTCCTTTTACAAAAATGAGGGAGGAATGGTAGGAGAATATAGAGATATAAATAAGTTTAGTAATATAGATTTTTTTCTTAGTTAATAAAGCTAACAAATTAAAAGCTAAAAAAGATAAATTAAGAAGAACACGATTGTCTTTAACATAATTCGTTTGTGTGTGTGTACATGTATGCGTGAGTGTGTATATATACATAGCACACACATAGCCCAAGATTGATTGCATCAATCTGTAATTGAAAAATAGAATTATTCCTTAATCAATGAAAGCATACGAGGCAAAGAAAATAGTGGAAAGAAAAAAAAGAGATATGATTAAGATGTAATTAAAGGAGTTAACAAATGTGTATATGACTTTTGTTTTATATTTATTATACTAAAATTATAAAAACAAAAATTTAAAAATTATAATTTATAGAGAGGCTATTTAAATCAGCATCCATGTGGACGTTGTCTTGGGTCACGTATATGTACGTGTGTAATAGATATATTTAGGCTTCGTCTAAAAGTTTTCACTTATTAATTCAAGTTTCAAGTGTTAATTTTTAAAACTATGAAATTAAATTAAAAAAGTGACAAAATATATTTTTATTTTTTTAGCAAAGGTCTAATTGTCAATAGTGTAGCGTACACAATTTGTCATATAATTACTTTTTTTTTTTTAGCAACTTATCATGTCAATATTATATACAATAAGACAATCTCTATTATTATTCGAGTCATAAGTAATTATACGTGTCCGAGTTAATATGGCACGTTGGGGATAGTAACTGGTGGTGGACGCTTAATTGTCTAGCTCTTTCTATGTGGGGGGGGGGGGGGGGGGGGGGGGATTCTTTATTTATATATTTATTTTATTTTTGGGGTCTTTTCATCTTTCTCTTTCAAGGACTGGTGAAGTAATAATGAAATGGAATTGTTAGTAATATTAATCATAACGAAAAAGAGTAAATGCAGAAATGGCGGCTGTGGCTGCGCGCAGTCGTTGGCGTGGCCTGCTCTTAACAGCTGTTGCGCGCTTCTTCCTCGCTTTTTCTCTTGGGGATTTTAATCAATTTATTTTCCGCGGGAAAGGGCCGTTGCCGTCTTGACCCCATTTGTAATCATTACTTCTCTTTCTATTTATCAATCTATTTCCTTCTCTCTCAACGCGCAAATAAGTTATTATATTTTATAATATAACTATTATATGTAATTATATCTACTGCTGACTTGGACATCTCGTTAATTTTTTTTTTAGTTTTTAATTTGTTAACTTTATTAGCTTGTTAGTTTTAAATAAAAATTTATATATTAGTAAGTTACCTTTGTATCCATGTTCTCCTACAATTAATTACTCTTTAGTATTGTACTTAAGATTACATTCTATTTTCTATAATGATTTGCTTAAATTTAGTAATTTATTTAATTAAAACGGTATATTGTTTTAATCTTATTTGTGTGTTTTTTATGACTTTTTGTGCACCATTTTTTCTTTTTTTTTTTTTGGGTGATAGAAAAATTTAAGATCAGGAGGAGATTATTTCATTCCAATACAAGGGTTTATCAGTTGCATTGACAAATTAAAAGTGGTTTGTTTAGACTGCCTATGATACCGAATTTATCTTAGGCAAAATGTTTGACCCTTATTGATTGAGCTAATTCTTATTGGCGTGCATTATTCTTTTAATTTTTCCCCTCTTGGAGTTGCTTACTCTCCAATTTTTATTCATAAGTGTAACTTTTTCATCAATTATTACAATAGTATGATATTATTTGGGTCACTATCCATAATTAAGCATGTTTGAGCCTCTTTTATGAATGATATATTTTACAAGAAATGAGAGGTCAAGAAATGCAATGCCTTGAGTTAAATGCCAAAAGAATGGTGACTTCTATGGGAATATGTATTAATATCGTCCATAGTCCTAAAGAGGACTTTCACTGCGGTAGTTTGTAACCAGGGCATGGCATGTCAATTAGTCTTCCTTACTCCAGAGCATAAATGTAATCTGTTTCCCTTGCCTTGGTTCCATTTTACTTGGTGTGAAAAATATTCGCAATAAGGGTAGTTTTTGTAAAATTGTTTTGCAATATGTTTAACTTTTCGTTTTTTCCAACCCTTTTTTATTTTACATACTCAAAGATTGTCACATCATTATTTTTTTTGTGGATTACTCAACTTCTTTTTTTTTTTTTTTTCCTTTATACGGTTTCACAATGGAGCAAAATACCTACATAAATATAACATTACATAAAACTTTAGCTTCTTTTGCAAATCATCATGATATGAAACGCCACATCATTAACACAATAACTAGTCTCTCTATCATAGAAGTTGAAAGGTAATATAATTAACGGTTTAGACAATGATTTGGTATTTCAAGAACGCACTCGTCATCATAAATTATAATTACCAATTTAGTAAGTAGCATTTATTTATTTAATCTCCTTCTATCTACATTTATATACAGGTAAGTGGGGTATAACAAACGTTTGATATTTTCAATCATGTAGTTAATAAATATCTTTGAAAATGACCTAAAATGATTGAGAATATTCAAATAAATATTTGGTTTCGGATTAAAAGAAACGAAAGGCTTGATAACCAATGACAAGTTACGGGAAGTTTGAAGTGAAATTTCCTCTATGTTTCAGTAGATAGTTGACCGACTACTGGTAGTCCTAAACATCCTACGATTGATTAGAAATATAAATAAAATAAGTGACTTTGATAGACTATAGGCCCAATTTATGGATTTTTTTTTTAAACTAATGCCCTCAAGGTAAGAAATATAATATATATACTTTTCAACTATAGTGCAAAAAATTCATATTTATTATCTCCCTTATATTTAAATACTTTCCAATTCAATTTTTAAAAAAAATAAATACGCGGACCTGGTTAGATAAACTTATTTTTATGTTGACACTTTCACAAATAATGGCGAGAGGGCAGAGGGACCTACTTTTCTGTTTTGTTTTTTTGGTGTGATAATATATTAATAAAAATAAGAGTGGTAGACATTGATGGAACCATTGGGAAATATCCATGAAGCCAAGCAACTACAATGAAGGATGATGAATTATAGTTTAGGGCCCATGAAATTACGTCCTATTACGAAGATTAACATTATGCTTAACGAGATATAGTTCTTACATTCTACATGAGTTGATAAGTCCACATATAATGCAAAAAAAAAAAAAAAAAAAACAACAACAAAAAACTAAAAAGCGTTGAGAATTACTAGCACAAACATATTGTCTGCAAGAGTTTGTTTTGTCGGACCATAAACTGTGGACATTAAATGTCTAATCATTTGAAATCGGACTTAGAAGAATGGTAAAATTCATTCTTGAAGGATGATTCATCTAAATTTGCTCTAGTTTATCCTTTCTGATTCTTCTTCTCTAGTCCAAAGAAGTGTCTAATTACTTGACACGTACCCCCCCCCCCCCCCAAAAAAAGACCACAAAAAAGATTATTGCATTCAAGAAGACATCGCCCTAGCTTTCTTTTTCCTTTTTTTTATAATTTTTAATAAATCTATACTATTACATGGCTAAAGAAATTTTAGCATTGGTGAGATTCGAACTCTCGATCTTTTATTCCCAGCTTTCTTATTTGGTTTAATACGAATAGAATGAAAATTTTCAGTAAATCATCATCAGCTGAAGCCACATAGCTTCTTCCGATGTGGTATTGTTGTATGTGACATTGACCGTTGACCCCTTTTTCCCTGTGTGACAATTTGTCGCCTAGTTGAGATCTAATATGTTAAAACCTCCGGTGCACGTTCTTACCAAATTATGGTAAATTTAGAAGTATACGAAATAAACGATGGCTTGTGTTAAAGGAGTCATATAAATCTTTAAAAAAAAAAAAATAAGGAGTCATATAAGCAAAGGCTGAAAACAAAAGAGAAAGATTGACGATGAAGTCTATGCATGACCCCAACTCAGCAAGATGTTGAAAAGCGTACGATGTTAACTCTGAAATTAAAGTTCACGAAAACGATACCGATAACGGAATGGAGATGATAAGGATGCCATCACGTTGTTGAATCTCAAAATCCCATAGACAGCTAACCATCTGGGGAAAAATTAAGGTACAACTAGATTAGAGAGTGTAATGATTATTGAAGTTCTTTCCCCACATGCCTAGGAAAGTTGTTAAAAATCAACAAAAAAAATAAAGGACCAGAAAAGTTCTTTTCAATCGGTATATTGGCAGTCAAAATAGAAAGAAGCATAAATATTGCTTATGGAGATATATTCTGTTTTATAAAGAAATGGGAATCCGAATAAAGTAAGAAGAAAGTGTATGAATCATGAGGGGATAAAATATATTCTTGCCCATCATTAAACCATTCGTTAAATTTGCACTATCATGATTTGAAAATGCTCTAAAAGTTGGATCGTAATCCTATTCATTTTCTGTGCTGATGTGGGCTTTCTGAGACATGGAATCAAAGAAGATATTTGAGGGCGATTTCTTCAAGATTTAATGGTTGTAGTATGCTAATTTGGTTTATTATTTAACCTCTAGTAAATGTACTACAGGAGAACAGTTAGTGTTCCTGGTGAATATACCAATACGAATCTCTCCTTTAGAACAAAATCATCAATGAATCATAATTTAATTTAGTAAGTGGAATACTAAAGCTATAACCAGCTGATTCATCAAGATCTAGTGATGGCGATCTGTTGATGAGAAGATGACAGCTACAGAATATAACATTAGTCTCACATGATTAGAGCGGCATATTTGGTTCTGGTTTCATTTTTGTGCTTCGTGATGTTTCTTCTTCTTGATATACATCGGTTTTTGCAATCCATATCCACAGTTGCAAGTGGATTACACATTTTTCCCCCCGCAAAATTTGTCGAGAAATTCAAGGAGAATACATATGGAAGATTGGACCACAACGATGTTGGAGTCGAGAAACCTTTTACCCTTTTACCCGATCGAGATTATATTAAACTCTATGTTTCACATTCACGTCCACATTTTCATTTAGAAAAGGCTAGTAGTGCATGTACACACAAACACACACACAAATAAATAAATGCATATATATACATACATACAAGTATACCGGGGCAAACGAGTCAAGAAGACAGAAGAAGGAGAAGATGGGTCCGGAGAGAGGACGAGGACGAACCATGTCTGAAAAGGTTTTCAACAGGTGGATGATAGAGAAAAAGAAATGGAGGAAGCAAACAATCAGAGACAAAAGCCTCGGTGTGATAATGCTAGGGATCTTGTTCCCTTTTCGTAATCTTTCTTACGCTCCGTACGTCCCCTTTTGCCCAGTCATATTCCATTGGCAAATCAACACCAAGCACGACAACCATTGTAGGCCCCCTGCAGAACGAAAACCAGTCCTCATACCATCCATTGTCGCTTCAGGAAGCTCACATGCCTAAAATTAGTCTTCTACGTATGAACATATCTCATTTGGGACAATAGATGTATTATCCATCTAATCATTACTTTAAAAGCTAGTATTAAAAAAAGCAAAATAATGGTTCAAATCAGTAGTTAAATACTCAACGTATCTCATACAAATCTTTTCGGTTATTTCATTAATTAATCGTTAAAATATATACACCTAACTCTTCAATAAGGTTTACAATTATTTGAGGATATCTCCAGTTTACGAATGTACATAAATGTGACATGAGTACAATACTGACAGCAATGATAATAAAGTACTTAGATATCCATATTTGAAACCGAGATGTTACTATTAAAAAATTAAGAGGAGTAAGTTGGCAAACATGTTCACTCATAATTTGCTGATAATGTCGCTAGACAGAAAAGTGTTAGTTGACATACTGTTAATGATAGTCATAGAAAGTTGGAAAGCATGGTTTGAGGCTGTTGACCACAAAATTTATAGAGGGATCATGTTCATGATTGATGAGTGGGTAGCGTGGCTCGAGGAAAATAGAGGGATTAGAGGATGTGATTAGATCATCTAAAATTCTATATTAAAAGACAATGCAATTGGCTGCTTAATTTATATGCTTAGTGCTTGCAGAAAACATAGCTGGCCACGGGTTATCCGGTCGGTTTGCACCAGATCTTTTGTGACAAAAGAAAATTGTTATGACTCGGCCAAACACCTGGTCAAAAAGGAATTGAAAATTTGCCCTTCCATGAGCCACTCAAATCTAATGGACTTTTGTTTTCTTCTTGATAAGTCTTTTAAGGGTCGGTGACATTAATAGAAGTAAAATGTGTTCTCTTCCCCCCCCCCCCCCCCCAACGACTCTACAGCGACCTAGAGAACCAGCCCTGTATGACTTATGCCTGACTGATTCATAAATTTGACTAACAACTAACGACTTCATACCACATATTTTTCTCTTCTCAAATACTCTAACAAAGCTGGTTAGGGGCAAGAAATCTGCAACATTGTAAAGATAGTTGATTAAATTAATCTTAATTTGTAAAGCAAATGTATCTTATGCAGTGGCTGGTATGTCTATCTTTAATCGTACGTATTGGCAACACATTAGTTCTAACATCTTTTAGCTTTACACATTATATTCAAGTTTGGGCAAAGGAAGAAGTGATCTTGTTAGAATATCTTCTAAGACATACTTAATTACAGATTTGAATTAATCTATATATTTACACCGTACAAATATTTATGTCATTAACTCATATATCCGGATCCATGACAAATTCTTAATGTTTTCGAATCATACACTTTATTTTCTACGTTCGACTTGAAAACAATGTTTACAAGAAGCTTGTAAGTCTCAAAATGACCTTTCCATCTTGTATTGTAAGTCTTAAAATGACCTTTCCATTGTTGATATTTTGTATGCTTTCACAGCCATGATTGTTGGGTTCTCAAGAGAGAGGAGAGAAACGAGTGAGTTGGGTTGGAGACCAAAACTGGACGGATATATTGCGGATTTGGCGTGTACTTTGAAATCGAAAGCTGGATGGGACTCTATATGGTAAGGGAGGCTTGAGGAGCTGTCATTTCCCCCATAAAATTCTAAACTTTGTTCGGCTTTGGCCTCTTGTATGCTTAGTATCCGACACTAGGGTGCGGTCTTGGCTCTGCCAAATCCGCAGGATTATGCACCATGTCTCCTCACAGTGACCAGCCAGTTGCCCCTAATTAGCCCCATTCCTTTTCCTAGCTCTTCACTCCGTTCACTCATGAGAGTCAAGACATTTTGCTTCGAAATGACCGATCATGAACATTGATCGTACAGTCACACATGCTATATTGCCAGGTCGAGTTAAAATATATAGTACGTGTTTCTTTCAGGGAATGTGTGATTACAAACTTATAGCCATCCATTCATGTAACTTGTGCATCACATCATTATCTCGTACGCACACCTTGCACAATTATGGCCATGCTAAAACTTGGCCTTCGTTTTGTCTTCTAGATTTCTTGTAGCTTTTCAGCTCAGATCTGTACACATCCAATGAGTTCCACATGGCTGTTTCAGAGCATAATAACTATAAGTTTGATTGCCAGCCAGTGCGCATATATATCTCACATCTATCCAGTCCATCACCTAACTATGGAGATTATACTTTTCCATTTTTTTCTCTTTTTATTCTTTTCCGAAAAATAGCATAAATCGTTCTTATACTAGAAAAAAATTTAAAGTTCCTGTTGAACGAGGGAGGAAAAAAGAAGTTACTGACCTACATTTTAGAACGGAAACATTCGTGTTCAATAATATAATGCAATCATACGTTGATGCTTAAGTTAACTTAATAATTGGTGTTAATACACATGCAAATATTTTGCACTGTCAAATTGTCGATGTTGAAAGCAGACAGGCTCAATCAAGCTAATAAATGTGACGCGATTTGAGCTTTCTGACGTGTCCCTATAGTAATGCTGACAATCAATCCCAAGCCTCGTTGGGATCCCATGCCCATATTTTATTTGGCGCGGAATGGGTATCAATAATATGGGATTGGGCTTATTTGGGATTATACCCATTAACACCCATTTAAATATGGGTATGGTTGGGAAATGATTGGGATTCCCATACCCAAATATAGACAAACCTTGAAATAATTTGTTTTTTATCAGATCCACCTCTTCTATATTTTCTTTTGAAAAAATCCTTCATTTTAATCTGCATTAACAAAACATCTTTCATTTTTTATTTATTTTTTATTTTTTAACATTTTTTTCAATAACAATGGAATACCAATTTTTTTTAATGATGGACAAGTTAGAAATTTATTTTTGCATTCTTAGCTTCTTTATTTTGCCCTCTTAGATTCATCTATTTCTACTATAAATATTATGTTAAATTTTATCTATTGACATCAATTTTATGTGGTTAAACTGATGTTTATACTAAAAAAATTCATGTGAATTTTATATATTGAGTGCTTTAATTTCAGTTCAACCTTATTCTCGAGAAAATTAGTCTTTATATTCTAGTTTCATCAAAGTTTGTAATGTCCATGAACAAATGAGATGTTGATTTATTTTAATTTTTAATTTGCTTCATTACTTTAGTAATGGATTTTAGTATCAGGAGTTTTAATAAGATACTATCTAAATTGATTTTTTTATGTGTAGATAAATTAAATATCTGCACATCTTCAATCTATCATCTTTATATGTAACAATTGAAAAACCACAGTTTATAATTAAAAGATTAAAGAGTATTAATAAATAAGATCTAAAAAAATAATAATATAAAAAAAGTTAAAAATTTATTGAGGTTAATAAATTAAAAAAAGAAATGATATAAAAAATAAATATTCATGTTAAACTAAAAAAAACAAGTAATCTAAAAAAATAACAATTGATTAATAAGGAAAAGATAATTTAGAAAAATAATAAAATGGGATAAATTGGGTTTTTGGGCGGTATGAAATGGGACTAGCCCATTTTAGTCTCGCCCATATTGATCCCATGACAAATATGGGACTGTTTAGATATGACCCATATTTCACAGTCCCAATTAAATCCCGCCCAAATCCTGCCCATCCCGCCCATTTGCCATCTCTACCCTATAGGATTCTACAAACCTTAAACACGGCCCCGGTTAGGTGCTGGTTGTATTATTATTAAACTCGATTAAAAGAAAACAGAAAAAGGAATTAGGGTGCATTTACATGTGTCATGTGTAGATAAATTCATATATTTTATGATAAATGCAATATTTCTTCTTGCGCTTGGCGTCTACCACGTACGTTGTAAGTTGAAGATGATAAAGATAGACTCGTGCCTATGTTGGAGATGTGACAGAATTTTGTGGATGATAGCTCTAGAAATAAATGATGGTGATTAGACAATTTCTTAGCCTAGCCTGCACAGACAGTCACTTGTTTGGCGAGTGAGTATTGCGTGCACCACGCGCGCCACGTGGCGTGCCACGTGGTGCACTAGAACCAATCACACATCGTCAAATAATACGAGGTATGGCCCACCATTGCCACATGGCGATAAATTATTGGTTCTAGTACACCACGTGACAATGCACGTAGTGTATTGTATACTTTTCCCTTGTTTGGCATCACCAAATCAAAATTTTTTTGACTGCTACCAACAATCTTACTGCGTCTGGCACCATATGTACACATAGTGAATATAAGGATTGAGGCTGTTGTTTCCATTTCTAAAAGGAGACCGTCCCAATTATGTCAAAAAGTTTTAGTTATGGAAAAATCAGAAGCTAATAATCTTGCTCAATTTGTACAGCCATTTTCTTACCAAGCATGAAAAGAAAATCACTACAAGAATTGATATAGGAGCTAAGAGCCGCAAAATCAGAGTCAAGGAGTACATGATCTTTTTGCCATGGATGTATCAACTAAACGTACCGAAAATGTAAAAAAAAAAAAAAAAAAGGAAGCACGAATTAGTTTGCTTTAAAAGAATTGTTTTGAAAATCAATCAAAGAACTCCAACAGTTTTCTAATCTGTGCAGGAAAAACAAGGAAAATTCTTTTATAATTTATGTCCGAGTCTTTTTCAGTAAAATACTGAAAAATTAAGCTTCAAACTGAAATTAAGAAATAATGTGCAACTCAAATAAACTGAATGGCTGAGAACATAAGCTAGCATTTCCTTAATAAATTTTGTCAAGAAAAACTTTGCAATTTGCATTAATTAAAAAAAATATGGGATTTTTTTGACTATCTAAATATATAAAAGATTTTGAATACAGAATTTATCACCCAAAGTGGTTAATCCTAACTTATGTTCATGGTTAATGGAGGAAGTATCTTGAGGACTTGCTCATTATTCCATTCGGTTCAGATAGTTGGCTTTATTACTTGTTTCGAGCATCATTCTACTGATTTGAAAACACGAAGAAGAGCATTTCTGAATTCCAACTTGTACGGCTGTATCCGTAGGTCCCTTTAAAAGATTCCCGGCAATACAGCACCCTTTGAAAGTTGTAACAGATAAATAATTTCATCACAATGACCCCATCTCTTTTGTCTGTTTAATATTTATTATTCTGCTCAATCTGTTATGGTAAACGATGAGTGAGATCTAACAAGATCTTAATTTTAATATTTATATGCATAACTACAAATTATACAGACATACAAAATTATATAGGCATTCTGAAAAAGGATAAAGATTTGGAACATAGTTCAAAAGACTACCCCGGATGAAATTAGTCCACATATTTTAGTCTTTTCTCTATAAAGTATACATAATATTGAAAATGGCTGTACTTTGGGGTGACAATTTCTGACATGACCCGAAAACTCGACACGAACCTTAACTCGAAAATAGTTGGTTCAGGTTGGGGGTTCACGAGTCGGACCCGACTGATCCGAGAAGGAAAACAGATCAGGTTCGAGTCGACCCATGAACCCGGAAAAAAAAACAAAGAAAGAGGAAGGAGAAGAAGAAGAAAAGAGGAAAGAATTCGTTCTGGTGCCAGTGATAGATTGGTTTAGAAAGATCGGATGCTGACAGCAATCATTTTCAGCGTTTTTTCTTCTTTTTGTGCCACATTCAAGCAAGAGAAAAGCTATTCGTATTATTATTCCGGGAGCAGAAGTCCATTTTTCAAAACCATGCTACCACGCCTCCATTCGTTTTAATAAAATGAAAACTGCTTGCCCTCTACTTCTTAGGAGTTTAAGGAAATGTGGGAATAGATTATGCACCTCAGAAACCTTCCCGCACGGTTCGGAGAGCACTGAATTAGAATGAGAGGTGAGATTAAAACACATACACAAGAAAAACGATCAAACACTTTTTTTGTACATATTAATATCAAAATCACTCACTAACATACACTTAATTCTTTTTACATTTTACTTTCATAAACCTAAGTAGAATTATTAATTTTTCTTACAATTTACTTGATTAATTATCCAATGAATGAAATTTGTGTTTGAATGTGAATAAGTAAAACAAAGCTACAAAATATTAGTAGTAGTAGTAGTTTTTTTTTTTTTTGAAAAAAAGAGGAAATAAAAGATTAAAGCACACACACACACACAAAAAAATGATCAAACAATTTTTTGCACACACTAATATGAAAGTCACTCACTAACATACACTTAATTCCTCTTACAATTTACTTCCATAAACTTAAGTAGAATTCTTAATTTTTTTTTACAATTTACTTGATTAATTATCCAATGAATGAAATTTGTGTTTGAATGTGAATAAGTGAAACAAAGTTACAAAATGTTAGTGGTAGTAGTGTAGTAGTAGTTGTTTTTTTATTTTCGGGTTCGGGTCATGTTCAGGTTGAATGTTTTCAGATTGGCGGGTTAGGTTCGGGTTCAGGTTGGTTATTATACTTGGGTCTCAACCCGACCCGTCAACCCGACCCGTTGCCACCCCCTCTTCGAAATGAAAAAATAAATACAAAACAAAAGCATTCTTTGACCAACAGGGGGAGAGAGAAAGGGAGAGACACCGATAGAGAAACACGGAGGAATTGTATGCTTCTGAAAGTGATATTACAAGAGTGCCCATAATGGAATGGATATGGCTATATTAGGTTTTGGAGGAAAAAGCACAAGCAGCCATGTTCCGTTCCTTTAGATTCGAAATTCTTGGTCGAAAAGGTTTAAGATTATATAAAAAGACAAACAGGGACTGAAAAAGAAAGCATGGGACTCTTGCTTCCTAAGGATAAGAACAAATATCGGATTGCATTTTTGCATGAACAGATGAAGATGCAATTTTTTATATTTTATTTTATAGGTCATTCTTGCTGCTTTTATACACATTTATAATATAAATTGTTGTTTTATATGAATACATCCATATTATACGTATATGTTTAATTATATTGTAGTCTATTGGGGGCCGTAGCCATGTCGTGTGTGTGTGTATGTATGTATGTATATATGTATGTATGTATGTATATATAGTGGATGCACAGGAGTCATTAGGTTTTGTGTCAATGTTATGTAAAGACACATTTATGAAAACATGCAGGCACATGTAATACTAGCATTATCATTCGGAGTTTTCTGTCGTAAATGTATTTTCCTCTCTATCGTTTTGCATGTTTGTGATTTTCTTGTGGGCAAAAAGGAATGGACCCACTTAAATCTCGTGCGACCTCCGAGCTCAAGCATAAAGGTAAAGTCCATTTCAGAATATAATTTGGGATACCAGAGCGACATATATCAAGCTGAGGATTACCTCCTCCTTTTTTCCACAGACGGGATAGGTATATGACCTATCTTGTCACATTCATTTTCAGTTACATCTTCTGTGAATCATATATTCGACTAAAAGCTGGAAATCACTTTGTCTGAATGATTGTCAAAGGTTGACAAAGCTGATTATGCTACAGTTGAAACTCAACAGGCGGGAACCCTTCAAAATGAGTAAATACTTCAATTGCAACTGGTGAAATTGTTTGAAATCTTCTTTTATATTGCTTTTACAACTTTAAGGTTGTATTTCCATTGACCTGTATTCAACTATATTGTAACTAAGCTCTTGGTCATCTTTAATGTGTTTAGATACTACCAGATTAAAATGCTTGGCAAAAGGGCAATGGCCGTTGAGTGCGATACATAAGGTGAATGGTCCCTCCAACCAAGTACTTTCGCATCGGATTGGATGCCAAGTGTCTGATTAGAAAGGAGAACCTGGATTCCTCTGTCCTTACCCTGTCTCTCCAATTATTGGGACCCTGTGTTATTCTTTCACACTTTTTTATGGGGCGTATGTAATTTCTTTAATTAGATTCAAGAGAATCAGAATCCCAGAGGTTTAAAAAGGGACCACACGCAAATTCTAGCAGAAAATACGCGATCTTTCAATCTATAATCAACACATTTTTAATTCACTTTGAGAGAGGCTTCAAGATATACCTGCCTGAAAATCCTTGAATGCTAGATTTAGTGAAAAAGATGGTGGGTAGAGGAGCATTTCTTGGAAATTATAGGCGGGTTACAAAGACATAAAAAAGTTTGGGAGGTAGCTAGAATTGTCTCATGGCCACAAATCATTGATGGTTTAAGTTTTCGTTTATTCACATAGTAATTATCATTCTTAAAGAGCACATATTAAAATTGTCCAACATTTCTGGCAATTGGATTATAAAATGTTGGAACATGTCAACTTGATCTTACTAATTATTAAAGACGATTACACTGACAACCGATTAATTTTCTTTCCAGCGTTAGCCCCTAAACCTTAACTATGAATGCTTTTTGGTGAAGTCTCGAACCCTGATTCTCTCTCTCTCTCTCTCTCTCTCTCTCTCTCTCTCTCTCTCTCTCTCTCTCTCTCTCTCTCCCCCCCCAATTACAACTTACAAAACATCAACTTATGCAACTTGACGTGTTGTGTTAATCCAAAAATATTCTTGAAGAACGTTTCCAGAAAAAAAAGGTGCGTTGGATGGCAGTTTCTGTGTCTTATTATATGATTAATCATGATGTAACAGATTCTTAGCAAAAAATATTGCAGAACCCGCGTTTTGCGCTGTTTATAAACACAGTAGACCTTGCGATCTTTGTCTCTAATACTGGTCAATGACTTCTCCGAAGAAAAAGACTCAATCCTATTTCTCTTTAACAACCAAACTGGCCACAACCATACTAATGTGAACTGAGGCATTATTAAGTCGCCTCTTAAGCCATAACCAAATACCATCACAGAAGCTTCCGCAAAAGAATCACATTCATCTAACCACTACACTAAAGCAACCAGTTTACAATTGAGCAGCTAGATTTCAATCCTATGTGCTGATCCTTGTTTGCTTCAAAGTCAATAAAGAGTTAGGTATGTTATTTGAATAATTTATAGTTTTCACATATATTGTATGAATTTTATGTATCTATTTATTAAATTATCTAGGTGAACACTCTTTTCAATGCCTCCACGCATCCATACAGAACCGAGGGCGAAAAGAATCGAGAAAATTCATGGAATGTCATTTTCTTTTTTAAATGGCAAAATTGAAACTGAGAAAGAGTAGATGGATCAGTTAATTTTAGAAACAGATGCGAACGATATAGTGGTTTCTACTTTTCCAGAAAGAGTAGATGTCATTTATTAAATTATCTAGGTGATCAGTTTTTTCAATGCCTCCACGCATCCATACAGAACCGAGAGCAAAAAGAATCGGGAAAATTCATGGAATGCCATTTTCTTTTTTAAATGGCAAGATTGAAATTGAGAAAGAGTAGATGGATCAGTTAATTTTAAAAATCGATGCGATAGATATAGTAATTTTTACTTTTCCATCATATATGAACTTGAAACATCCACTCATGCATTAATTACTAATGTTAAGAAAATAATGTTTCACGTTAGAAGTACCTGATACGTCGAATTGATCTTAAAATTAATTTTAACATTAACTTGTGATGGTCATCTGTCGCGGCTTCATTAGATATGGAGTTAGTGCTACAATAGGGCAATGGACAAACCAAGAGACGATGACCAGATATAGACTCTATGGAACACTGCCCAAGGCCTTGACAGGATTGGAGCCCACACAATCAGGTGGAAGTGGAGCCTGAACAATGTAAAAAGCTGCTACATCATCAGCTATGACTACAGGAGGGGAATGGATTCCCCCCACAGCTTAATCCCTGCCGCTAGCCTAAGGCCTATCTCCCTTGTCTGGAAGGAAGCTGCCTAAACCGGATTTCACGAGGGTCCCGGTCAAAGACCTACTACTTCTGAGTCTCTGACGTATAACATTTATCTGTTATCAGAGTTCGTAGACCCAGCAAACCAGACTTACAACATTTATGTTTTATCAGAGTTCGTAGACCCAGCAAAGTTTTCCACCAAGCCAAAACACATCCCTGCAGAGGCAACCGACTCCTTTCTCTTTCCCGGTACACCAAAAATCATTCAATACCTCCCCCCCCTTCCACCCCCCGGGGCGGCGACGGCTCTGTCCTTTCTCTTTCTTCCTTTTTGGTCCCCCGTTCAGTCCCCACTTCTCCCCCACCCCCGCCAAAAAAAAAAAAAAAAAAACAGAAGAAGGAATTCTTCCTCTTATCGATTTCCTACAGCCGCATCTTTTGGACCCTTTCTTTTGCTTGCTTTAACATTTTGGGGTGACATGATTCAGCACTAGGACTGCATTGCCAAAAATACTTAATAATTCTGTTAAGCAATTCATACATGCAACAGCAAGCACAACAGCTGAAATTGGGCGTCTAAAAAACTATTCTTAACATCACGAAATTCAGCCAGATAAATCATATATACATGAGAACATTGAAGCCTTCCCTTCAACCAAACACTAAGCATTCTGGTTATCTATGCATGCAATCAAGGCAAGTAAAAATTTAGTAAATATCAATATAGACTTCTCTCCCCAATCTCAATCTGGTAGGTAACAACCTTCAGTGCTCTTTCCACCGAGAAAAGGAAAAAAAAAAAAAAAAACGGGAGGGTAAACAATTTGAATATTGCACGTAGGTCATCATAAAAACGTGACTAGGTCTTTGTCATATGAGATTCCATTTACAAAACTTTCATTACAAACTGCAGTTAACATGTGATATCTTAAAAATGATGTCCTGCCGGAAACTTACCTAATTCAGGAGCATACAAGGTAAAAACATTTTGCTTTGAAACTAGGCCACCCAAAGTGAGTTAAAGTGTTAATAGGAGAGTCCAACAACAATGCCAACTCAACAAATTCTACAGGAGTAATTCAAAAACATTACAAATGGTACAGGAAAAAATTGAGCTTGTTGAATCTGGAATCTGATTTTATTGTGTGCGAGTTCTGCTGCTTTCTGCATTTCTTACAGGGTAGAAGTAAGGATGGGCCTGCATAAAATTGCTCCAATATTACAAAAGAATTCTCTCTAAAAGTATTTGATACTCAAACATGTGCCAAAACACCCAATTGTGTGAGGTTCTTGCCACTGAGGATACATGGTATTTAACCAGACTTGGAGAGATGCTCTTTTAATGTACCAAACTCTGAAGTTTGAAATTTATAACATAACGATTATGTAAAGGTCTGTGCTTCTCCTGTTAAATTTTAATATGTATGATTTCCTACGAAAAAATCAAAGCCCTGATCCTTAAAATTGAGCATTCTCCTCAACTCCTATTGAGAATGACTTCCCCACCCAAAGGAAACAGTTAGTAAAAGAAGGTGAAGAAAGCTTTGGTACTGAGCCTGTAATCATACCAGACAATACCAGTCAATGTTTTCATTTGAAGAAAATTCGAATTTTGAACAGCATAATAACAGGCTTTTTCCTAGGAGGGGAAAAAATATGAAAGTTGCTTCTGTATCCACAAGGGAGTAGCAAAGATTAGCAAAGATTTTACCATCGCTTCTTTTGCGGTAAGCCGTTCTTGATGATCATACCGCAGCAACTTGTCAACAAAGTCAATTGCCTTGAGAAGAGAATACATAAAAGTATCAGCAAAATCAAGTCTAATTCAGCTGTACACCAAATAAGACATCCTACCTCGGGTACAGCTAAATGTTGATTGTCAGAATTAATGAACTTCATCCATGGTTTCCTGCTATGCCTGTATGACAAGAATGACCAGATTCTTATACATAGAATGAGAATACAACATACAAGAATTAACCAATGCAGAGATTTTCTGATCAACCTCCCAACAAGTGCAGCTAGCTGTGGGTCCAGTTCCAAACGAAACTTGTTTAGATAAGCATTTAACTCATCAGTCCCCAACACCTATTATCCATCAGAAAACTTACTTTTATAACTCAAATTTAAGCATCCAAATTCTTCCACTTCCAATATTAAATGACAAGTTATGACTTCCACATGATGAATGTACATGCAAGTCCATTCAAACACATGCTGACTAAAGAACCATGGGCATCACTAGCGATTGCCATTGACACAAGAACCAAAGCCATACACCACGATAAATATAGTTAACCAACACAAAACAGTTGAAGGATATCTTGCCGCATCATTCACAAAGCAATAACCAGATGGATAGGCTGCCCAAATATCAGTTATGCAACTCTTCCTAACCTTCAAAATTTATGCTGTATCTTACAAACTCATGGCATTTTTTATCTGCATGGAGAGAGAACTGACCTTGGCAATCTTGACCAATTGATCATAATTGTCATGCCCGTAAAAGAAAGGCTCCTTCCTGAATATCTGTCAGCACAAGCCATCAAAATAAGCATTACTTGGAGGAGGCAAGTCCACATTATTAATCTCATCTGCCACCAATAGATGATAGTCAAGAAGATAAAAATTAACTCATCTACAGCGGTACAAAGATTCCATAATTAATGATCTTAGAAATTGTAAACAAATAATCAACTCATCCAAATTCTGAAAATCATGTCACCAAGGTGACAATTTGGATTGAGATTCACAAAAAAAAAAAAAAAAAAAAGAATGTGTTCATGCCCTTTAGCAGGAAAACCATATCAAACATTCATCAAAGAACACAAATGGAATTCTAAACCAAGCAGATGCAAAAGAAGAAAATGAGCAAATACCATTCCAGCAAACATACAGCCAAGACTCCACAAGTCCAAAGAGTAGTCATAGTCTTGCAAATCAACAAGAAGTTCAGGCCCTTTAAAGTATCTGCAGATTGAAAGATAAAAAATTAAAAAAAAAAAATCACAAAGACTTAAAGTTGTAAGCAGGAAAGATAACATTTTTGAAATAATTAGAACTTCTAATTAAACAAGTAAGCAGGCACTATATACCCCAGCATATAAGCCACAGAATCTCTAGAAGAAATAGAAAAGCCTTATCAATGGCATCCATTGCCAATAAAACCCCTATACGATCCAGCCTCAATACCATCCGAAACAACAAATAAAGCTTCAGCTATCCTCAAAGAAAAGCATTAAGAAACAGAATCCAACCAAACATGCTTAACACATGAGAACGAACTCGCAACCCCATCTCACTCTCTATGAGACTTGAGTTTCTAAAATATTGTGTCATATTTCGGTCCAAACCATAAAAAATTTACAAGTTTACTTCTTCAATGCTTCTGATTGGAAGAAAAAGTCACTCCCCTGCTCCACTCTATTAGGCTTGAACTTCAAATCTATCAAGTCATGAGTAAATTTTGTGAAAAGTCAGAACTCTACTAGTCAATTGATTTTTCTTCAACTTGTCTCAAAATAAATCATATCATTTCTCATCTCTTTCATTATTTTCCATTCAAATCCGCATGAGAATTGTTTCTCAACAGTAATTCTGCAATACTTGTAGCATACAATTATACTAGAATTCCTTTACGATTGTGTGCCTTACCCTTACACCACCCTTCCAAAGAAAAAGAAAGGTATAATCTGTAACTAGGATCCAGCCATTTAAGTATGCATACCCGAATAAGCTCTTAGTTTCTAGAAAAATCAGGATATCATAATTTTTGACTATGAATTTCTTATGTACTGGAGATTCAACCTTAAAGGAAGGTCAAAACCAGTAAACTCTGTGAAGCTATTGCACTAAAGGCCTAATCAGAAATACTTTATTATCTAAATACTCCTTTTCAGGCCAACATCTTTGCCAACCAATAAAACACAAGGCCACACCAAAAATCTAACCCCGTCGTCTTATATCTAGACTTCCAAAAGTTGTGATGTATCATTCTCGGTGCTCTCACCATTCCTAGAAATCAGAATGATAATAAAAAATCAACAATAAAAGGAGATATAAGAATATATTAAAGCATCATAGACATTCCAACCGCAACAATAGGAAGGATGCAAACCTAGAAGCAACACGAACATTGTATTCCTTCCCAGGATGATAAAATTCCGCCAGTCCCCAGTCTATAAGACGAAGTTTGCGCTGCTCATGATCAATCATGACATTATGTGGCTTCACATCACGATGCATGATACCTTGAGAATGGCAATAATCTAATGCCTACACATGGAAGGGTAAGTATACCTCAAAATCAGAATTCTGAAAATAACATTATTTATGACTTGATAACAAAATAGGAACTGGAAAATGATATTGAAGCAAATAAAACGATTAGAAGATTCTACAGCACAAAAGAAAATCAAGTCAAATATCCAAAAATCCAAAATCTTATGGGTGAAGGATTATCACTAGTTTAACACCTCCCCTTTCTCAATTCTCACAGCTAGTAGTAAGCTCGTCCACTAGGCTTAGAACGAATACCACTGTGCTCACCCCTTTTATCAATTATTTCCTGAGAAATTTGTACCAACAAAAACATTTTGCAATTTTACTGAATAAGGACCCCGCTGACTTTACAGAAAGATCCTCCTCTTCATTAACCCATTCTTCTAGTCCATCACCCAAATCTCTTATCAAACTTTTGGCCAGGGGGACAAGACGAATTGTGATTAAGCAAGAAGACAACTGATTCATTTTTTCTAATTACTTCAGTTTGTTGAACATTCAGCAACAACCTTCCAACCACCCCTTCCCCCAAATTCCAAAAGGCAGGTTGGGTCAACAATATGTCAGTCAGTTGAAGAAACACAAGCTTTCTGACACTGCATCCTTTTCTAGTGAGGCTCTTTAAGAAAAAATATAATAAAAATTAGAGTTGACTTCCATTGCATAGTCCTGAAACAATTATTTACAATGGCAAAATATCAGCATGCCATCCATTATGATTCCCAGTGGTCATTATAATACAAAAAGCCAGGTTCAGGAGCTACGCTCTTCAAAACAAATGTTCAAGAATACATTATAAGCAATAAAACTCTGGGAAATTCTTGGCAGCATTTATCATAAGTCTTACTAAAGTCCTAAAGCCAATCAACAATAAAAACTAAAATAATTGGCAATTAGTTAGCACAAAAGATAAAATGCTTGCCTTCAGAAGTTCGTAAATGTAATATCGGATATCATAGTCTGATAGCGTGGGATACAGAACTTTAAAATCTGTGTTGTTCACATATTCAAATATAAGACTCGGAGTCTTTGACTGCTGATCTCTAACAATATCAAGCAACTTTACAATATTTGGCCCACCACAAAGGTTCTGCAGAATCTTGATCTCCCTCTTGATCTGCAACTCAAGGTAAGTTTTACAGAAGGATGTAAAATTGAAGAGCATAAATGAGCACTGACATGTCCAGATAATCAGAAAAGTTTGTTAGATTTCCTAAGCTTACAATGATATATAACATGCTACTAAAGTAGCACATAGAAATTTTTCTCCAAGCTGCATGAAACTCTTAGATAGTTAAGACAAAGAACAGTAAACAGTAATTTCCAAGTTCATGTAGTTCAAAATTTCAGTGAGTTTCTTGTGATGAAGTTAGGAGGTAAATTAGATTGCTAAAAGAATCAGATGAAGAAGTTTAACTGAAACTGTGCTCCTAGCAGAGATGAAAGCTATCATTCAAAGAAATTGAAAGCACCTTCAAAGACCAATTCAGAGTGAGCAAGGAAACTTCTCTCCTTCTTTATCAATTCACAGGTAGGCACATGTATAAGAGAAAGGATAATTTTGATATTAAATACTACAATGAACATAATTTTCAGGAATATTTTATAATTCATCAAAACATCATAGTGGAACAACTACAAACTCATTTTACATGTATTCAGCTATCAATACATGATATTTCGCGCAACAAAGTTACTCATATCAACTTTTCCTCTTTCAGATACATGATAAGAATCCCATATGAAGCTCCATTTTACAAATCTAACAGAGACTAAGAAGTAAAAGATAACATACAAGGATACTTTTAGCATTTCACAGAATATCCATTACCAAGATTTCCCATCCCTTTGTTTCTATTCAAAATTGTGAAACGCAATCGAATTTCAAAGAGTCTACCTTGTCCCTCAAATTTCATTCCCTCACCCTCGTCAATACTAATCCAATTACAAAATATTCAATCCTTCCTGAACTCTCTCTTTTCTTTTTTTTTTCCAATTTTATCAAAACAAACGCATCCTAACCATCTTCTAAACTATCACTTCGAGAGACTAAAAGCCCAAATATCCAACTAATTACACTTGCTTAAGCATTTTAAGACATATCCCTCTAATAAAAACAATAACTTCGAACCTTGAACATATTAAGAACTCAATTTGGAAAAGCCTACGTACAATTCTTCCAAATAGAAAAAAGAAAGAGAAAAACTGACCTTTTTCTTTTTGACGGGCTTAAGGATTTTGATAATGCATTTCTCATTGTTGGTGGTGTGAACTCCTTCAAAAACTTCGCTGTATTTTCCTCTTCCCACCTTCCTTACCACCTCATAATCATCCTGCTCCCTACTCACCCAACACAAATAAACCATAATTAATAATAAAAAAAAACTTGACAATTAATTAAAATAATTCATTAAATTTCAATCAATTTTCCCTTATAGCAGTACAATTCATTACCCCCACTGGACAGTGAGGGACTCATAGTCCCAATAATCCTTAGGGCGGATCACATTGATATCAGTATAGACCCGGGCCTTGGAGCCGGCACCTGGCCGGCGGAGAGACTTTCCGATCTTCTGCGCCATGGTTTCGGATATCGATATTGACGGCCCGAGGCGGGGAGACGAAGGTGGAAGCTTGGGAGAATGTGTTAGCGGCGGTGTTTGGGGTGGAGGTGAAGGTGGTAACGGCGGCGGAGGCGATGGCGAGGATTTTTGTTTTTGGTGTTGATGAATAAGAGAAAGTTGGGCCCGGGAAGATAAACGGCGGAGGATGATAGCTGGGAACGTCGTCGTTTGGATAGGAAGAACTATAGAGGAGGAGAAAAGGGTGTTGGGTTGATGACGGCGAGCGATGGAGAGGATGAATTGGAAACACGGCCTTACGGCCATCAAACGGAAAGGTTAACGGAAAGTTTATTATGCCCACCAGCATAAATGGAGCGAGCCCCTCTCCCTCCTCCTTTTTCTTTTCTTATCCCAACTTTTCCTTTCCCCCCTCTCTTTCTTTCTTTATTTTTTTGAACCTTTTCTTCTTCTTGATTTAAGAAAAATTCTTAACTCACACTCACAGAAATTACTTTGCATTGATAACAATGCAAATTTTATTTAGTAAGAAATTAATAAAGAACTTCTCCAATAGGACTAGGAGCATAATCTTTTTGATAATTATTGTCACATTTCTTATTAGTTATTTTTTCACTTTTAATTTACTTAAAATTCTGTAACTTGCTTTGTTTGGAATGTATATTTCAGAAATATTTTTGAAAAGTGTCCTAGCACTTTTAGATTTTGTAATCTATGCAAAATAAAAGGTTAACTTAAAAAATAAAAAATTAATTGATTAACGTGTTCAGAAAGTGTTCTGAAAAAATTACACATGCAAACAGATAGATAAGGATAGAAATGTGTTCTTACTTCAAGTGAAAGAGAACGTACGATATGACCAAAAGAAAAGAAAAAAAAGAAGGTGTGTTGATTGTGTCACAAGTCATAATTTGCTTTGGAAAGGATTGGAACAGGATGTGATTCTTGACTCCGGCAATTGGTTAAAAGGCTATTCGCAGCGTAAAGCGGAAAATAATTTTGATTCCGTATGTGGATAACATGATAGCAAAATCTTTCGCTACATCAAAAGGGTCCCAATTTAGGTTGGGTTAACCTTTGCTTGTTAGTGTATGAGAGTTTAGTTAACTTTAATTCAATATCTTTCGGTGAGCTTCGATTATTTTAATCTAACTTTTAACTTTGAATGAAAATTGACAAAAAAAAAAAAAAAACAATGTTTGAGAGGTATTTAAGGTAAAAGACTTAAGTGGTAGTCACAAAAGTCCCACATTGAAGAAATGAGCGAGTGATTAGCTAGACTTAAGTTCTATGAACTCCTCTTCCAGTCAGCATTTGCCTGGATGGAAGAGTTTTGTGGGTCTCAATTTAAGTTGAGTTAACCCTTACTTGTTAGTGCATAAGAGATTAGTTAACTTCAATTCAATGGCTTTCGTTGAGCCTCATGTGTTTTAATCTAACTTCTAACTTTAAATGAAAATTAACAAAAAAAAATTAAAAGGTTTTAATCTAACTTCTAACTTTAAATAAAAATTAACAAAAAAAAAAATCAAAAGGGCTCAAAATATAGAATACTCTCTCTCTCTACCGATAAAACCTTTACGATTTGGAGAATAGTTGCTGAATTCTCCAAAAGCAAACATGACTTCAGGTTATCCTGACCAAGCAAATTAACCATTAATGGCAGATTTTTGTTTCATGAGTATTTAAATTTAGTTACTTGGACAAAAAAGTTTTTGATGATGTTCTTTTACAAAGTAGCGCAAATATTTGCAAGTTGTTCTTGATTTATGCCATAATTTCAGGGAGGGTAAATATAGCGCCATATATTCATCCTTGACGAGTGGTTTATGTAAAATATCTCTCTCAATCTCCTCATTTGAAAATAATAAATACAGTTACCTCAGTATATTCGGGTAGCATCCTAGATTATGTATTTATCAAACAATAAAAGGAAGGGATGATTAAAAAAAATCCTGTCCGTGTGTATCAGTAGGCTCAATAAGAAGGTTGTAACATTTAACCATGACGAAAAATAAAATCTTGTTCTTAGACAAAGTAATGATGTGGATTCCCAGAGCTTGCAATTTGAAAGAATCTCAGTATTCCAACTTTAAAAATAGCAACAGCTCCCAATATGGGAAGAAAGTTCGTCAAAACTACTGCTTTTTCCCTTTCTATTGGAACCTCATGAAAGTAGTTATTCCACTAGGTCCATCTGTTACAGAATATTTGGAATTCTCTCTCTCACAACTAAGGATCTTTTGTACTGTTCTCTATGTGGCATAACTTTTGTGTAAGGAGATTCTAATGGATAAAGCATTACAATTTACAACCATTCACTCGACCAAAAGATAAAGAGAAAAAGAAACAACAATTCACTCTACCAAAAGATAAAAGAGAAATAGAAACACTAACTTCTTAAGTTTGAAAAATGTTTAAAGATATTTTTTCTTTTCTTTGAGAAGTTGAAACGCCCAAACTTTACTGCTATATACGTTGTTAAATTGCACCTTGTAGTTGGATGTGCAGATGCCATCGGTATTGAGATTATGATGTACACAGGATCACTTGTTCGGATGTATTGCTTGGATCAACTTTTTCTTTTTCTTGATTTGTTGCCTTTACTCTTCTGCTTCGGTTGCTGGAATCAAACTGATTATGGACAGTATTCAACATTTCCGAATGGATGAGTCAATTAAACTTAGATATGGTATAATGAGTTTATCTAGTCAATTCACTGAAATGGAGTAATTTTGAGTTTTATTTTGTCATTGTTGGCATTAGTTGTTACTGATACTTTGAGGCGGATTCCACAGGTAGGAAGGGTAATTATCCCGACCTAGAAGGAATTTTAGTCCAATGACACCACCTAATTTACAAGATGAAAAATGAAAAAATCCAAACACATAACAACAAGAAGAAAATAGGATCAGCTGCAAATTACTAGAAAAAATATACACATTGTGACTAAACATTGCGGGAGAAATCATCCGCAGATTTTAGTTATTAGAGGCAAAGTCGCTGGAAAAGAAGTTGAAGGCGACTTAAGTGTTACTTCCCCATATGTTAAAGGGGTTTAACATAATTTATTGACTATAAAACCATTTAAAACAAAAGTAAACTATCAAGATTGAACTAATCCAATTATTTTTTGGATCGAAAAGAGAGTTCAAGATGTATTTGTTTCATAGGAATGACACGAGATTGGATTTAATCTTATATCATTTAATGTTGGGTTACACTTTAAGTATGGCGTTACACATTTTATTTAACCCAATTAACCCCTTGTACATGGGATAAAATAATCTCATGGGACAGATAGTATTAATCATCTCAAGATGATTTGTATATTAGATGACAGAATTATTGACTAATTTGTCGCTACCACCACCTACGGCACATCATTACTACCACTACTACTACCAAATTGCACTACTTGATGAATCATCTCATCTCATTCTTTGTGTAAACCAAATAGACCCTTATAACTTACAAAATAAAGGGAAAAGAAAGGAAATTGTAGTCCAACAAAAAACCATATAGTCGTTACTAATGTTTACCAGGCTACAGAGATTAATAAAAAAATTTTTTTTTATTAAATTTAGGAAGGATACAAGATACAAGAAAGATATAAGTGGAGCCTATAAATTTCACATTAGAATCTCAATGGGCTCCAACAGACTCGGGCCATCACTGTGTTACTGAATCTATGACCCAAAATCCACAGCAGCCTTTGCTATCAGTCAACATTAAAAAAAGCGAAACCAAGCCCAGCAGCTTGCAGCCCCACACGCCCTCCCTCTCCGACAGCCGACTAACCGTGAACGAAGAAACAAACAAAAAGCGGGAATACAAACTCCCAAAACACCATTAATCCTTGGCCCCCATTCCCCCACCGGAAGCTTCGTAGTAATCCATACTAGGTTTTATCCTAAACTAAGCAGCAGAAGAATTGAGTAGAGAACCCGGAGGAGGCTATGGAAGAGGTGAGGGCCAGCTCAGCTTGGGTCGCCAGTCACTCCTCTCACGTCACCGTCGACTCCTTAGGCATTTATAAAAAAGATTCCATTTTTATCTTTTATTTTGTTTTATTTTTGGTGGGATGATTGAAAAAATTGAACCTTTTTGGTTTTTGCATTTGCATGCGAAAATGATGTGGGTTGCAGGCATTGAGAGAGTGGCGGAAGCTATGAAAGATTCGATACCGAAAGTGGAGTGGGATTTTGAAGGGATTCATTATTTTGATAATGGCCCTCGTACTGTTCAGTATTTGTTTGTTTTGGACGCTCTAATTTCTGCTTCTGGCCAGGTATCTTGCTCTTTATTCATCTCAATACATTACTGCTTGATTGTATTCACCTTTCTTCATTTTACCGAAAAGAAAGAAAAAAAGGTTTTAACTTTTATGCAATTCTGATTCTGTTTTGGAGATGTTAGAGCTATCAAAAAGCTTGATTAATTCAAGGGCCCTAAAAAAAAAAAAAAAAAGAGTTTCTGAATTCATATCCCAGATTTTTTATTAATTGCTTCATAGAACTAGACTACCTTTCTTGGCTTTTCTTTCAAGTCAAAAGGAACACTTTTCACCACTAGTCTTTTTTCGAATCAATTTCACTTTAGCAATGATGTTTCTGCAGTTAAGAGTGGATAAATACTTCCCCCTAAACTGATATTGACGCAGACATCGGAGAAAATATTCAAAAGACCTTAGTCATGGATTTAAGTTCGTATTACTTTTTCTTTATTCTTTTTCAAATTTTTGTACAACACTTCAGCATGTGTCTGTACTACCTTGGACTGGTCAATTCTAGCTCTTAATCGCTGACAGTTTCGGATTTTGATTCATTGTGATGCCAGACAAGGAAATGAGCTATGAGCACTTGGCATCAGGATTGAAGGAAGCTCTTCAGATCGACAAGTCTGCATTTGATGCTGATCGCCTGCAGAAGTACACTGGTAATCTATTTTCCTAAAAGAACTGTCCATTGGAACGAATTCCTTGGTACTATTTGGTCAATATGTAACTACTCGGTATCTCTTTCTGTCCCCCACCTGTCAGAGATGGTCGTCTACTCACTCGTTCAAATTTGTAATGCAACCCAGAAAGCACCGCATAACATCTTCTCTCAAAATCTGTATTCTTCGTTCTTGAGACTCATAGACTATAGCCAAAATTGTCACTTTTTAGTAGTACATTGTACTTTTTAAAATTCATAGACTTCAAGATTTCCATTTTCTGTAAATATTCATTTTGGGGAACTATTGTGGAATACAATGCTGAGGATATTTTTAATCAGGTTCTTGAAGGATGAGCTTACATTTTTTGTTGTGAACTTTCCTTTTCAATTTCCCACTTCTTTCTGTTTGTTGTTTCCAACTGTTGCTAAGAAGTGTGTGTTATCATGGGTATGTCTTGGCCATAAAGAATCAAATTTCTGTGGCAGATGATTGTTATCTTAAACATTGTTTCAGGTCCTGAACTACGTAAGATGTTGAAATGGCCTAGGCCTCTTCCTTTGGAGGATGAAAGGGTGCGCTTATTACATGAGGTACATTTCTAGATTTCTATAAAAAAAGAGTTGGACGCCTGTTCTCTGTTTGTTTCAGTTCTACATAACAAATCATCTTAGCTCTTTAGTCAAGTTTCTGGTTTCCTTAAATTATGGTTTAGGTTGGTCTAGAGCTGGAAAGAAGTTTTGAAGGAAAGGCATCAAAACTTGTTGAGTCCTGTGGAAAGTCAGCTGTGGAACTTGTGGCACTCATCACATGCCATTTCCCTGGTATAAGTTCCCTAGTTCTTTGACCTTTGTTCCCTTATTTGCATAAATTCAGGGTTATTTTACCATTTTCTAATATGTTTTATGTGACGTAAATGAACTTGTTTTAGGCTTTCGGGACCACACTGTATACAAAGGTCACCAGGTTTTCCTGTATAAAAGAGCTCAGATATTTGCTGCAGATTTATGGGGTGCATTTAAAGGTCAAGGATATGGAGAATTTACAGATGTAGGTGCAATAACCATATTTGCAGACTATATTGTCCCGGCAGTTCTCCAGCAGCTTGGAGTGTTGAGATACAGTTCATCTCTTGCTAGTATTGTTGAGAACGAAAATGAAATTGGCTCAGGCACTGAAGAGGAAATAGAGTTACGAGCATGCTCGGTGTATGCCGTGGAGAAAATGAGGGAGTTAATCAGTAAAAAATCTGGAAAGCAGGTCAGTCTTGCCTGTCATTTTCTACAATGGTATCATGCTTTCTTCAGTTACTCGTTAGATTTGCTTGAGTATTAATGTATATGGTTGAAGACAAAATGGATACTGATTTCCATGATTTTATTCTTTTTGTTTCTTTATCTATGCATTGAATCTTCTTTCAAAATACTTTGTCCTTTGAAGTGATCTGTATTTCTTGTTATTATTTAAATATGCATTTTGTTTTAGGCACCAATGCTTCAATAAACAAATGATCTTTATAGTTCACCTCATGCAACTTTGCCCTCCGAACAGCCGCACTTCATGTCTGTCTTATTTATGCTTACAGTGTGGGTCAAGGTCAATATTAAAGGACTTGGTCAATAGTTAAATAATTAAACTATTAAGTGTTCATATTCCGTGTAAGCATCCCTTCACAAGAAACCCAGCTACTACTCAAAACTGCTCATGCTACACATCTTGAACAATCTATATCTAAAATTCTGGAGAGATTGCGGCCTCCCCAGGTTGAGAGTAATATAAATTCCACTGGAAATTTCTATACCTGATGGTCCATTTGAGTTCCAGTTGATGTGAAATCCATGTTATATTTTGTTGCTTCCTTTCCTACATTTGGCATTTTTGTGTAACATGATCATGCAGCTACTTCTCTATACGTTTTTTATGTGATTTACTGTTCTTTTGTTTGATATCTGAGACCTATTTTCTTCTTGTTCAGGTTTTGAGTGTTGAACTGGATCTTTGGTTGTGGTCTGTTGGAACACAATGCCCATCTCTTCAGCACCATCGGACACTTTCCATATACTATTGATAATTGATACGATGAACTGGCCTTTGTTTGGGCTTTTCAGTCTTCCTTTTTCTGTAGAATAGTCTGGAGTAGGTTAGATCAACCAGGGTTTTTTTTTTTGTTTTGGGGGGGGGGGGGGGGGAGATGAGACACGATGTTTAGAAGCTGGCTTAATTTTACAAGAAAATTTACTTGTCGTACATGATATCTTTCTTTGTTTCTATGACAGTTTGGCTTTGTCATTATTTAAATTCTTGCAAAACATTGGCTCTGTCATTATTTAAATTCTTGCTCCTTTTTAGCTTCATTCTAACTTCAATACGTGAACCAAGATTAAGCACTAGGAAATCTTTGTATTTGTTGAAACGTCTCGAGATTTATTTGTTAAGATTACAGTACTGTGGTTCATTCTTAATCTTCATTTTAGTTTTTTCCACGCCTTTTGATTAGTAGGCTACAGGTAAGGAATCAAAGCTGTGATGAAAGCTCTTTGGGGCAGCAGGTTATGCCCTTTGAGATGCTTCTTTCAAGTAGTGCCTCCAAACTCCTGTCTCTGGTAACGTATAAAACTTGCTGAAACATTTTCTAATGTCTGACATAGTGCGTCCATGTAAATACTGCTTTTTTATGGCAATTAAACCGCAGCACAAGGATTTCTTGTTGTTGGCAAGTTTCCATCATAAGTACACTGTGGGATACCTGGATTCCTCACAACCCGAGGCCCAGCTGGCACTTTGTTGGCTTTGGGACGGATATCCTGCATGCAACAATTAAATCAGTTTCACTGGAAATGTGTAGGCTTTCATACTTTCGGATAGAATATCCATAAATCAATTTGAAGTCTTTCATATTTTTTAAGTTTGCAACCTTGTTTCCATGAGACCTTGATCAGGTCCTCCGTTTTACTAGGATGACATCATGATGCCAACTAATTAAAATCTTGGCTTCACCACTTCTTATGTCCTTGCATATTACTTTAATGATGATGATAGTTGCTAGTGGTACTTGGAAATTTATATTTCCTTTTGTAATTGTTTCTGTTGCCCCTTCAACTCTCACCCTTCCCACCAACATAGACCTGCTTACAAGTATTATTCATGAATTTCCAGATTGAAGTTGAATTATCTGACTATGGGAGGTAGTCATCAGAAGATAATCCAAACTGTTAGCAGGTTGCTCCTGTAACTTTGCCTACGATGCTCTACCAATTTTTTTTCTGATGGCCAACCCTTTCTACGTCCGAATTTTCAAGAGTAGGTGTCTTTTCTTATGAGAATTTCCATATTAAGTCAATTGAACTTTTTGTACCAGCTGCTGAACATATACAAGTGAAACACTGATTGGTGGAAAGGAGGTAAAGCTATGCTGAAATACTTGCAACTACGACTAATACAGCTAGGTCCAAGGAACAGATAATTATTGCACTTTCAAGGTAACATATTCAGCCTAAGATCATGTTCCAAATTGGAATCTACAACTGATTCTTTACTTGATCACTTGTTAGTGCCTTGCTGTTAGTTAGTGCCTTGCTGTTAGTTTATTTGATTATGCTATCACTTACACTTCAAATTATCTGGAAAAGAAGCTCAGAGAGACTACATTACCTGATCAAAAATAGCAGTTGGAACTGCAAGGGTGGCCATAGCATTGGGAGAATCAACTATTCCCGAAATCCTTCCTTCGCAAGGGCAGCATGAGAGTAAAAGATAGACCTAATAGCCAAAGCAATATCACTTAGATTAGTACTATGCTAATATCAGAACATTGCATGTATATTTTTTACATTTTGGAGCTTCTATTGATGTCTCTGAGTTAGAAAGCTTGTCACCGGTTATATCTAGCAAAAAACCTCACCTGTTCCTTAGTATACCCAAATTTTGAGATGTAGTCAATTGCATTCAGCACTGCTCGCTTATACGCAACGCTGGCATCAAGGAAATGTTGTCTCCCGCTTTCGTCGACGCTGATGCCTTCAAACACCAACCATTCAGAAAACCTTGGTTCGACAGGGCCTATTTCAAATATAGGATTGACATGCAAGGGCGTGGGTCCCATAGGAGTGAGGTACTCTTTCATGCCACCTCTTATGATCTCACATCTGATAGTAATTAAGATAATGCTAAATAAGTTCAAAGTAGGTTGAGCCTGTAAAACTTTGAGAATTCTTGTCTACCTGTTGCCACAGTTTATTATATATCACCAAAAAAAAAAAAATGCTATTTATTGTATGTGTTTCGGTACTCATATCTAATTGCCAATATTTGATTAATCATGATAATCTATCCAATTGAGTAAGCTGTTCATGGATGTTTTTACCTCTCTCTCTTTATTGAATGTGCATTTAGTTATTTGTAAATATACAATTATATTGTGACATTATCAAGTATGGATCTTGTTCGCTTTAAGATTGTCACACTATGAGAATATATACGTGTCTTAGTTTTGATGGTAGTAAAGCTCAATGGTAGTAAAGCTAAGTCATTAAATAAGAACTGAAATTATGGTCTTCTTTTGTCTCAAGATTTATGGCTTTTCTTGTTAAGCTGCCTCACCCTTTTTTTTTTTTTTTTGATTTGTGGGGGAGGGGGTGTTATTCAGTTCTTATCACCTTCTTCTAAACCCTATTTGTTTACTTTTTCCTGCTACTATTATTAAATGAAGTATTCTCTGATTCTCTCAACTGCCTGGATTTTAATTAAGAAATACTAATTACTGAGATGAGGTATCAGATATACTTGAGCTCTAGAAAACCACTCATCTCAATTGCCCCGCAGAATGCCACCTCCCCATCACCTTGGGAGAAATGCATATCTCCAGTACTGAGATTTGCTCCTTCTACGAAGACAGGAAGGTAAACCTTTGAACCTCTGCTGAGGTTTTTGATGTCACAATTCCCACCATTTTCTCTTCCGGGGATAGTCCTTGCTGCTTCCCTAGCAATCTTTTCCCATTCAGGTGTTCCCTGTTGAATCTGCACATAATGGAGTCAGAATTATTCTTTGCATTAGGAAGCTATCTGTTTTTCATTTTATCTGCTTACCCTGCTCGTAGTTTTTATTTATTTTTTAGTGCTGACTAGCAAGAGAATGGGACCTTACATTTTTTCACACAGTAGGAATTACATCAAAACATGGCAGACTTCTTTAGGTGCGCTAAGCCTTTTGGGACCTAACTTTTTCCTTGATTCTCATTCAGTGAGTCATACCTTGCCAAGAACACAGCCCTTAGGTTGATGGTAAGTTTGCCAGTGGTCGTGCATGCAATACCTCACATAATTTTAGTGAATGAAGACCAGTTTCCTCGAGAGTTCTTTCTCTTTCATTCCATATAGTGAGAAGTTCCATTGAGGGTGCTGTTCCTATTATTCCAGGGTGGGTTAAACCTGGAAACCTTACACCTGTTATTCAAGAAAGTGCCCCATCAATCCAGAAATCAGTCATGATTGTAATATGTTCAGGCGCTGGTCTTCAAAATAAACAAAGTTGAGACGACATACCTGGTATATGAGGAGAGTAAGCATATATTCCTTCAAAATACCAAATAGCTTTAGTTGCATGGGGGAAATGGTCAGTCAGAAAACCACCACCATTCTCTCTGTCAAAAATTGCAGTGAAGCCCCATTCATCGCCAGGGAGAGGACCCAAGTTACAAATTTCAACAGCAAGAAGATCACCTGGCTTGGCTGGAACTCCATCTGCATCAGTGACCTTGATTGGTCCACTAAGATAATGTACCTGAGCCAGATTTCAATGAGCCATAACAAGTAGCTATACTTAAATCTGCACTGTTGTATTTCTTGAAGAACATTGGTTATGAGATGCAAACATTATTGGCGGATCAAATCTGCAAAATGTTGGTAAGCAGCATAGTTCCCTTTTGGGATGCATATTCAATCACAAAAGGAGCATATGGTGGATGCCTTTTCCTTTGACATAGTAGTTAGTTAGTTATTCATCTTCCTTCTGACAGATTAGTTTCGATCCATCAAACTGTAAAGAGTACTGGTTGGGGGAGAGTTTTAATGGCGTAAGCTGTGGTCAAACTACAAGCTTTGTACTTATCAGTTAGTTAGTTATTCATCTTCCTTCTGACAGATTAGTTTCGATCTATCAAACTGTAAAGAGTGCTAGTTGGGGGAGACTTTTAATGGCGTAAGCTGTGGTCAAACTACAAGCTTTGTACTTACAACTGATAAGTCCAAGGTTTTTACATCGACAGCAGAATTGTCATCTTTGATAGCACCACCCGTCCAATCTAGCATCTCTATTCTAAATACCTCGCCAGACTGAACCTCAGTCACTGGTGGTATCTCTGGATGCCAACGATTGTGAAGGGGTTGCAACTGCTCCCCAGGTTTCTTCTCTAGGTCCACAGCTATAACTCTTTTTGGAGTTGGAGGAGCCATGGATGAGTTGCTCTGTAACTATTATGCACACTAAGGGTTGTTTGCTCTTGATCAATAGCACCTTACGAAGCTGGAATTAGTTTTAAGAAGCTGCGGTAGCTGACAAAAAGCAGGAGTGACGATTTTTCAATTGGTCCCCAACCACCTCAGAACAAAGGAAAGACAGTGGACTGCGGAAGCTACTCTTATTTCGTAAGCAGGATTATTAGAAGTTAATGCTTTACGTTTCTAGTGATATCTTATCACAATCTGTTAAGTCAAAAATGACTATGGTCAATAGATATTACGGCAGACCTGCAGATTAGCTACAGTTGTGTCATAGGTTTTCTTTGACAGATCTATTGCAGCCTGTCGCTTCCAACTGTCCGTACATTTTATGATGAAATATAGTGATAAATTATACAAGAAAACCACTAGGAAACTCACGATGGAGGGGTCAGCATGCTTGATATCTTCAGCAGTATACTCTTTTGTGATGCGACCACCGCTGAAATCAACCATCTCAACCCTGAAAACTTCTCCAGTTTTAACCTCTGCAACTGGTGGTATTGCCGGATGCCACCGGTTGTGGAGCGGAAGCAATTGTTCCCATGGCTTCTTCTTCACATCAATAGGAATCACTAGTCTAGAACCATAGGAAGTCATTGTTTCACTAAACAACTGTAATCCTCTTTACCAACTCGTATGAATTTAATCCGAATGAAACAAATGGGGGTGACTTGTCAATCCGTGGCCGTTCATCCATTGAATCATCTAACGATCATTTTCAGATGTAATGTTTTTGTCAGCCATGTTTGGCCCCACAATGAAACATTTTCCAACCCCCAATTTATTGGACGGTGGACCAATTTTAATTGATTTTGTGCTTTGTCTTTAGCAACATTGATTATTTTCTTTAAGGTTGTGTTCAACAATAGTGGCTGGTCCCTCCCATTACCTTTTCATTTCAAGTACGACACTGACTAGCACCCATAAAAGCTTTGGTAATATCTTACGTATGAAATTAGCCCATTCGATCATTAACGAATAATGTCACATTTTCATTGATTGAACCTACTTCTATGTTTTCATCAACGTTAATGTGATTAAATTTGAGCCTTCCAGTAGTTGATCGAAATGTGAAGATAAATATCTTTGTGGTACATTTTTTTCTGTCAAGGTTGCGTAATTCAGCAACATTGATCGATTCTAAAGAACATGTATGGCTTTCTTTCAAGTCCTCTCATCATTTTGAAAGGGAAATTGGCGATTCAAGCTAATCCAATATACCTTATAAAGGACCCGCAAAATCAGGGTCTTTTGGATATCGCCTAGATTTCGTGATGATTTCAGTGTTGTAGTGTTCATTTGCTTCAACAGTGTAATAATGGTCCCTTCTCCACTGTGCATCTCTATTATGCAGGCCATGATGCAATTGACATTTGTTTCTTTTTTTTTTTCCCCACAATATTATTCAATGAATGCAAAGAGGAAGTTATATAGGAAGTATGATTGCAGCAGGATCGTGCTCTTTCACGAACTAGAAGTTACAAATAAATTGGCCAGAAATTGAAGATTAACTCTTGTTGTTTTTTCTTTCTTTTGTTTAGACTTTAGAGCATATAGGGAGGATAAAAGAACTGGGGAAGGGATATGGTAAGCTAAATAATTACATAAACAACAACGTCAGTATCTCGTGCTTATGTGTCCATAGACACTAATAAGGGTGTTTACGAAACTTTATTCGTAATAGGTACATTCAAAATTGTGGGGCAGATCTTATGAAAGCCTTGTCTAGGACTAGGATGCCCCTGAAGTTTATTGAAATAAAATTTTGGTAAGAATAGTTCTTGTCTTTCCAATTGCAATGTGATGGCTGCATTTTGAACCGGCCTTCCTCCTAAAAGGACCACCTTTTTGAAGGCCCAGGTAAAAAAAATCTTCGAAATCTTTGAGGGGCCATATATAAGTTGGACAGAGCCACAAAAAATTTAAGAAGGAAAAAGACTACAACACATTATCTTTTCGAATTTATTTCGTAAGACGTGATCGTGAACAGTATCCATAGATTAACGGTAGAAAATCGTGTAATACCTGGTTAGTTTTTTTTTTTTCTTTAATCCAACATATACTATTATATTTGGAGAGGAAAAATAGTATTGATGGGATTCGAATCTCCAATATTTGAGAAAAATCATAGAACTCGAACCGCTCGACCCTCTATTTGTTCTCATCTGATTAGTTAACATATTTCACACTTTTTGCAGAAGACATGAAGTCTACTCTGATTCAGTCATGTAATTGAAAGAAAATTTACTTACAAAAATAAACCGATCCAAGAACCCATAAAGGGATAGAAAAAAGTCCCAAGAGTCGTGACAAATATCAATAAGGAATAGAATATTTTAGCAATTTAATCTTATATTTATGTACTTCTTTAATACAAGAGGTGGAAGGCGACGAATGGGAAGGTCATTTTCTTTCAGCAAGGCGGACGTGGAATCCTTATCCATCCGGCCTAGCTCCTCTCCCACTTGAGAAGCAGCTATTGACTTCCGAAGCGTGCCGACAACTTGCAAGTTGCATGTAGCAGAAAGGGCCACAATAGCCTAGCCCACAAGCTACAATTCATGCATATTTCTGTGGTTTTTAAAGCCCAGTGTGTAGTTGTTCTTTTATGTTGTACGAGCATTGTACTGTGATGAGAATGTAAATAAGGTCCGTTACCGTCAATTCCATCATTATTCTTCCTTTTTTTTCTTGAGAAAAAAAAAATGATGTACGAGACCATAAGTTTATACAATATGTCATTTCATTACTATAATATAGAATATAATGATTTTGGTCTCTATAGTAATTGCACCTAGTTTCAAATTACACATTGATCAAAACTATAACTTCTAAGAAATAGCATACGTACAAATTATTGGGGACAAATATTGAGTCTTAATCTTCCTATGAAATTTAACATGGTTTCCCTCTAAAATAGACTCATTGCGAGCCAACATGTATTTTAATTGTGATTTGAGATTCGAAGTTTTACGTTTATTTAATATAAGGAAATAAAAATAGTTCATTTGAGATGCAATTTAATATTATTTCATTTTCAATATTCATAATCCATCCCTTACCACACACAACAGTGATTACAAGTTCCATGGGAAATTTGAGGACTTACCAAATAAAAGAAGGCCAAACACATACAATAATAGTAATTGATTCTTCTCCCCATCCCCCACCCCCAACCCGGCTTGGAATTCTCTGTTACATTTTGTGGTGTTACATTTATGTTAAATCACTAAGTGAGTGACACGTGTCATTGTCTTTGAAAATATAGTTAGTTGGAATACATCTGCTACTTACTTAAGTGGTGTAACACCACAAATTGCAAGTGAAAATAGTAAGCCAGCTTACCCCCACCCAATTGTTTATTCAATTCATTAATCACTCTTTTTCATTTACTCAATTTCATTAATCACTAGATGACGTATTCATTAATCACCCCTTTCCACTAGTACCAGGTTCGATGAATTTTAAGCAGAACAAAGTCTACTATTCATTCTTGGCCATCTTTCTAACCGTTTCCGCTGGCAGGGAAAAGGGATCATATAGATGAACTGACGCAGAAGACTCACTTTCGGTTTTTTGTACAACCAAAATATGTAGCTTGGTTTTCGGATTCTCCTTCACAATTCATGAAAAATGTGGGCCTTTGTTTGGCTCCTTTTGCGCTAGATGATAGTACTTGACATTTGACAATGCGTCAATAAGAAGAAAAAATCAACATTCTAAAACAATCTCATCATGGTTAAAACTTAATAGATTAAAATTAAAATAAATATTTGACTAAGCCAACCAATATTTGACGTACGTTTTTGTTTTTAAGGAATATTTACCATGCCCGATTCATGTCACATCTAGACGGTTGTCGTGGCGTGACCGTAAAAAATGATCTCTGTATCATCAACGTTGTAATTATCCTAGGACAGAAAGATTTCTTCTTTGTTCTTACCGTTTGTGGTGAAAAGAAAAAGCAAACAGGAAATCCAACACCAACTGCATTGTAAATGTATCAGCAGCAATAATTAATTACTTTATATGTGGCTTAGTTGCACTGTTTCTATTGAGAGAAGCAGAAAAAAAAAAAAAAATCCAGTGCAATATGCTCTGTCAGTTGCAGAACTAGTGGACCTTGCTCCCCAAAAACTACCACCCAAGAGTATATATGATATTATATATATATATATATATATATATATATATATATATATATATAGTAGTATACGTTCACCACTAGAAAGAACGGAAAAAAAGGATGAAAATGATAGGGTAGCATTTCTTATTTTCCTCCTCTCGTCATGGAAAGTGATATGCTATCAAAATCCTGATGTGAGAAAGAGAATCCAACGGTTGAGGGACATCCATCCGCGGAGAAACGGAGCCGCTGCCCACCCAATACTTTGGAATCTGACCCACTCCCACACACACAGTCCATCGGCGGAATGGGGCCTCTGGCAAAATGGTTGGACTTCTTTATGCACCGTCTAATTGACGATCTACACATGAATGAAAATAAAAATTTAATGCATTTTATATTTTAAAAAATATGTAATCCGAAGTTATTTATAAGTTTTTATAGTAAAATCTACAAGTAAAATTTACAAATTTTTCCTCATAATTTTCGTGAAAAACCCTTTATGCTTCAAAAATCATTTGAAAAATCGGTAAAAACTTGAAGCTCCAAATGACTCAGTCACACACTCAAATTTCATTTCATTACCCAACCACGAACACCATTTTACCTAAACTAACTCAACTCTCTAGTTAACTCGTCAAGACTCGCCCGAAAGAAAGACTTCATCTCCACACATTTTCTTCTTTATATACGCACACCTCGTTGTCCTCTCCCTGCTTAATCTCTCTCTCCCTGTTCCTTTTTTCTTGGGGCCAAAGTAGACTCTCTTGCATTCCTCTCTACTCAAATTCTACATTCTTTAAACCTAGCAATAATCTCGTATTTCTTTCTTTACTTTTTCTAATTCCCTTCATGTCCTGACTCCTGACTCCTGAAATATAAGAAGGCATATTAAAGCAAGCAAACATCATGAGCTGCAATGGATGTCGAGTTCTTCGAAAGGGATGCAGTGAAAGCTGTATTCTTAGGCCATGTTTACAATGGATTGAAAACCCCGAAGCTCAAGGCCACGCCACTGTTTTCGTAGCCAAATTCTTCGGCCGCGCTGGCCTCATGTCTTTTATTTCCGCTGTCCCTGAAAATCAAAGGCCTGGTAAGTGTCCGACTTTGAGATTTGATTTCAGAGACACTGAGGATCGAACTCTCGTTCAAACAAGTTCCTCCAACTGCTAGATGGACTATATCCTATATCCTATATAACTCCTTTTTTTTTTTCTTGTTTTTAATGGCAGCCCTATTTCAGTCCTTGTTATTCGAAGCAGCTGGAAGGACCGTGAATCCTGTGAATGGGGCAGTGGGTTTGTTATGGACAGGGAATTGGCAAGTTTGTCAGGCAGCAGTGGACACTGTGCTACGGGGCGGAAAGTTGCAGGCGATTCCGGAGCTTGTTGGTGGCTCGTCTGACCTCGACGAGACATCTGAGTGCACAACCGAAATATTTAAACTTTACCATCATCAGGATCCTTTCAGTACAAACGCTAGTGATCTCTACAGAAGATCATCAAACACTTCTAAGGGGCAGAAACGGCGACGTTTGCCAGATGAACAAGCCATCAAGATGATGCAGTTAGCTGATCTTGATCTTAGTTTAACACCTGGTTTTGAGGGTAAAATTCGTTGCCCTTTGCCTGAGAAGCTGCGGCTCGGGAGCCCCTCAATGAATTCTGAAGAGTCTGGGACCACTACTTGCTTTGAGAGTAACAACGCTACTACTGATCTGCAAGCTGGTAGAGAGCTAAAGCTTCTGAGCTTGTTCAATTAGGTTAATATTTATGCCCATATTTTCTTCTTCTTCTTCTTCTTCTTTTTTTGGGTTATTTATGTATTTAATTTTTGGGTCCTTATTCTAAATTTATTTTAAGGATGAGAAGGATTTCACCGGAATTATTGAATTCCGGTGAGTTTTTTTGTAAGCCATTGGCACAGGATTTCCCTCTTTTTGTATCTTAGTTAAAGCGTGTTAGAACTAAGAGAGGGGAAAATGAAAGTTTGCCAATGAGTATCATTCCTTCTTTTCGGTTTTTGCTACTTTTTTTCCTCTTTTATGCCTACTAATGACTTTAAATTTTGAACATGAATAAATCAACTAGTTTTCGTCTCCTTTTACATTTCGGTGTATTTTTGCTGTGGACAGTGAATCGATGACGAACGATATTTAGTCATGAAGCGAAGGTGCTCTTTTTCATTGAAATGTTGATTGCGGCCTATATGTTGACCTAATCACCAATATCACAACTATGCAATTTCATGATGAATTAAATATATTCCTTGACGGAAAATAGGGTTAATTACAATTCATCCTTATGTATTTTTGGGTATCTTTGTCCCCTCAGAAGATTAATCAATCGTTGAAAAATAACAATTCCATGAAAAAAGACAAATAACATAAATGCCCATAAATTATTGTTTTAAGTACAATGATACTTTTAGGGCTCAATAATGAATGATTTGGATTCAAATGATCCTCAATTAAGAGGAAAAACTGACACATTAGTGTATAACATATAAATCATAATACAGGTTAGACACAGTGTAATAGGTATAAGTAAAATTTAGGCAAAACACATTGATTTTTAAGAAAGCCCTAATCTCGCTTTCTAAATTTTTCTTTGATTGGGACATGAATTTATACAATAAGAGGTAAATATAGTTTCGAATACTATAATCGAATAGATAAAAAGTGAAGAAAAAAGATGTTGAAATAGTTTATATAACCGAAGCAATACCAAAGTATGAACTTTTGGGATTATTTTTAATATTATAACCATCCGTGTAAAATTTTGTTTACATACAAAAATATATATTTGTTAGTTAATGTGGATTTAATAGGTTTAAGAACATGCATTATAATTGTGATTGCAAATTAAAAATGACAACTTGTAAATGAATTTAAATTGATAGAGCAATTAATTATATATATGATTTGTAAGATATGAATAACTTTATAAAAACGATCCTCTCCTAGATAAAACATTTGAAATTTTTTAGAAAAAAAAAAAGAATCGGATTTACATGTGATGTGCAATTGAAGAAGGATATTTTGGGTACTAAAATGTTCAAATTTTTCTGGTCACTAAAGCTAATAAATATTGTTAGATAGTGAAGGCATAATATATATTTTCAAAGTATAGGGGTAAAGTGTAAATATCCAAAGTATAAGGGGGCAAAATGTACCTAATCCTAGAAAATACGACCAGTACCGTGCAATGGGGGAACAAAGAGCGACAGTATGAGATGGAAAGAAAGAGTATTGATTTGATACGCTTTCTTTTGTTTGTCTGGAAAGAAATGTGTATGGTGTAAGTTTTTCGATAGGATGAGATCAACCTATCGTAACAAATTTTGTTGCCCTTATTTGCATGCTTATCTTGATCAATCATATTCATCCTAGTTACGCATAACTCAACACTGACAATCAAGTGAACTAACCCATAAAATTATCTTGTAAAATGAAATCCAAAAAAATTATATTTTTCGAAATTATTTACACAAAATTTTGTTTTTGAACTGTGTTAGTAGTCAGTTACATTTCATTCTCCACTGTAACTTGATTTGCCTTTTCTTCGCACTTAGGCACGAAGACATTGAAGTTAGCATTGGCAGAAAATGTAATGAAGCTTCCAGATTGTCTATTGTCGTTGCAAGCATAGAAATTAATGAACAAGCAAGCAACCTCAAAGCCTAGAACATGCATGCAACGAATAATCCAAGCCAATGGAAATTGTATAAAAACTCAGGCTGATTCACACTTTGACCTTGTTGCAAAAATACGACGACTTAGATCAGTATAAGCATTACGTGGAAGCCTAAATATTTAAATGTCTTGATTCCATCCAAATCCTTCATATCTTTATGACGATGACCACTCCATATTCCACTGTAATGCAAGTCCTGAGTCAATAGATATGTTTGAAGGAAAAAAATAATAAAAACTTTAGGCCATTAATTATAAAAAATACTAATAAAAACAGTAGGGTATATTATATCTCGGCCTCCCTTACTGGGGGTGAGGACCTTTAGGCGGACAGAACAGCTTGTTTAGCTCAGGCCAAAGAAATAGCAAGGGGAGAGAGAGAGAGAGAGAGAGAGAGAGAGAGAGAGAGAGAGAGAGAGAGAGGCGGCTTTTGGGGAGTGTTAAGAGGCAGACATGCAACACACCATTTTATAACAAGCTGGAATCAATTAATGTTGCTAACATTTGGGTTTCCTCTCGTAACTTTTTCCTTTTGTGGTATGAACTTTAAAACACATACCATATCTTAGAAATGAGATTCTTGAAAATTAACAATTAGACAATCGCATTTCACAAAAAACCTGGGACAAATAACTTCCGATATTATGCGAATATTATCACTACTTTACACGCCAAAAGCTAGTTTCAGATGAGTTGTAGATCAGGTCAAGTACCCTGTCTGGATTTTTGGCTCTGAAATACAGTGTTTGGGTTGCAAAAACTATCTAAATGCTGTGCCAAAACATGCATGATTATACAAGCATAGAACAAGAAGGTGGGGACAAATCATAACGCAGTGTTACATACGCAGCTTGTTATTATCCCAAAGAAAAAAAAGAAAAGAAAGAAAGAAAAGGAAAACACAGCTTGTAGTTTCTGCGTCTCCTCGCGATCAGCCCATGGCAGACAATAAGTACGGTCCATGTCAGCGTTGATTTTGGCTGGCCTAACATTTCTAAATAAATATTGCTAGTTTATTCTGTTAATGGATTAATTTCTTTTTTCATAACACGGTAACCGGACGAATCATTGATTTTCGTCTCGTCTTCCGCCCACTTGGGGGATGGGGTCAGTTCTTTATCGTTCCTGTCTTTGAGGGCTCTGGTGAGTTCCATGTCAAAGATAATTCTTTTATTATAATTCACAATAATGTTTTTCCTTTGTCAGTCTGGAATTGGTCTATTGGGGCATATCTGCTGTGTTGCGTTTCGCCGCATTCGCTTAATTGCTTTTTTCCGTGGTCCCCACCGGCCCTTCTTGGTTCCTTTGCCACTATTGTCACTGTGAATTTGAATGTTAGGTATCTTAACGTACAAATTTTAACCGTTACCGGAATAGTGTATCAACGATAAACTATATAAAATTATATCGTTCTATTTAGTGATATGATATAATTTCGTGGTGATACAACGTAATTTCATATTAAATACAATTGAGCGTAAAAAAAAAGAGACAAAGAATTTGATCCGAATCGTTACCCTTCAATAATTAAAATTTTAGGAGAATGTTCAAGTATCTACTAAATTAGGGGTCACTATGCCTAAATTGTAGAGATAAGAAAATAGGTAAGTACAGTACTTTAGAGAGATCTGTTAGGGTAGTTTATTCACATTAAAAAGAGTAATTCTATTTGAGACTGGTGTTTTATTTGAAAATAGAGAAATTTGATCTTTCTTCGAAAAATACTTCCACAATTACTTTTGATATTCATTATTATATTTGATTTCTATTCTTCAAAAGCCCTTTTACCCGTTTTTAGTTTTACTATTATATAAATAGCCAATACAAATAGCCAAACTTTATTAGTAATGCATTCATTTAAAAAGAAATTGAGAAAACGCTATAGAAATTACCTGTTGTCATGCAGTTCAGATCCTCGGTGCCAACTTTTCCAGTGCCACCCCAGTGCCATTCACTCAGGAATTGCCACCTTGCATTCACACTAGGATAGTTATCTAATTAATCTCAAATGTGATAAGTGTGAATGCAAGGTGGCAGTCCCTGGTGAATGGCACTGGGGTAGCACTGGAAAAACTGGCACCGAGAATCTGAACTGGTTGTCATGACTCTACATTATGTAGCTATTGTCTTTTAGTTCTACCAAATGTATTAATGCATGCAAATGGGAAATGTGACAATAACATGAATGAACCTGCATCAATCTTCCTCCCAACTTTTGTATAGCTTTCCTCTCCTGTCCTATACATGAAGCTCACCTATTTTTTTGCATCTTATTTAAAGACGGTTTTCTCATCTATAATTGACTTGGACCTCTGTTATATGCTATGGACCATGAATATCATGCATCCACAAATGAAAACAGATTTTTCCTAAAGGAAAAAAATGTAGGATAATCCTTTATATTTTGAATTTTTGGGATGATGTTGGATTGAAAAAGAGATGTGGGTCAACAAATGAAGTGGGACGCATAATTGAGATGCCACTAGTATTATTTTTATATAGAGTTGTACGTATCCTAATGGAGACAGAGGAAAGAGTGATGCGGATTTCAGCACCGCTCCTTTTCATTGAACATAGCCAGCCACGACAATTTCCAAGTTTCTTGGTGCAGAGGCAGGCCCGTTTACAACGCGATATTTTATATTTGCACTGGTGGGGACATATGTGTATGTAACTATTTCTGTCCATATATCCTCGCCTGTTTTGAACGGCGAACCACCAACGGATTGTCCATCCTTTTTATGAATAGAAATTTCTTGATTTACTTCGTCTAGGTCTAAGTATTTCTCCATTCAAATGAGGATTTCTCGACTCTTTTTTATTTATTTGTATTTTTTATGGCTATACCAAAGGTCCAAAATTAATACACACCATCATCCTAAATTAGAAAGTTTCCGTAATGAAATATATTTTTGGCATTATCCTCATCATTATGTACATTCAAACTAGGTAGTTGTTAAAATGGATTTGGATTTATGGTACCTTAAATACACTTATTTGTTCAAGAAAATTTAGGATTACGAGGTAGTCTCTCATTCCACCCCCTTTTATCCTTTATTTAAATGGATATTTTATATTTTAAAGGTAATTTTTTCACCATGACATGCTGTAATTTCTTTTAATGATTTGCCACTTTGTTGTCTCATTAAGTTTGGGATTTTCAAGTTTCAACATAGTTTTATTCACCAAAAAATGGATCTCCATCTCAGCTACTAATCTCCCGCAACCATAAGAAAAGAAATTTACAAGTGATTTCAATATACAGAAAGTGTATGCCTGAAGTTTCATCACTATTTATGAAGTGGCATTTAGTGATAAGCTCCTTTTTCTTGTTTCCGAAGATTTCGACAAGTTGCCTAAAAAGTGGAGGTGCTTTTACTTGTCTTAGCAGAACTGGATTGGTGCATAATGTGATTAAAGGGTTATAATGATTACACTTGGAAATAATTTCCTAATTGCCTATGATCTGTGGCATTAAATAAAAGGTGATGCTCCACATCAACATTTATGCTGGTGTAATAAGTGTAGGGTTGTCAATTATTAATTTGGCCCAACCATTTGTGGCACTATTTATCAGCTGAAAGTGTCTCTGTGAGACCTAATTTTTCACTTTGCTTGCTATCAATGATAACATATTTATGCTTGCAAGAATTCTTGCAAGGTAGGATATCAGAGAACACAAATCAATTAGAAAAAGTTGGGGGGCCTGTACCTTTCGTTTGTTGTTTATGTTTCTAATGCAAGTTGTGGAGCAAGTTGGTAAAAACTACATGCTGGACAGCAGAAAGTGGACCTATGACGTGGTTAACCCCAGTGTTTTGCAATCCCTGTTGGCTTTTTGAGATTCTGAATGTTGGCTATGCCTGGTGTTTGCATTGCAGGTTTTAAACACGATAAAAATATGCAAACTTTCCCATAAGATGCTCCCTTGGATAACTTGAGCGCATGTCCAGCGAACTTTTCCATTAACTGAGAACAATGTTTTAACAAATCTTAGTGCACAACTCTAAGCCTTTACCAGCCAAGTTATCCATATGAGGCAAATAAATTAATTGAAGGTACAGATGTTTTCCTTTACAGATTGTTGCCCTTTTCTGGGTCCTGAATAGCTTCACTACCTGCAACAATTACATTGCAATTTTTGGCTTTTAAATTCGCCATAAAACAGTAGGGATCCTGGCTCTTCGAGTGATTTTGAGGTCGCTTAATTATTCATACCTTATGAAATATGAATCCAACTCTTTCTTTGATAACCCCCCAACAAAACCATACTTTCAAATTAATCCAAATTTGCTGCAGAAATAAACTATTTTGTAGATGCATCAAATTATGGGTGGAGCGGCCGTTCTTTCTAGCTTCTAGCACATTAAACTATTCATTTATGGATGGTATACCTCACTTGTCGCCTATGTCAAAATATCATACATGTGGCACATGCTAAACTTGCCTCAATTATGACTTGCAAATTATCATCCTTCTCTCCATGCTTCAATGTCCAGCTTGACCAATAGTACCAGAAGAAATAGAAAGAAAATAATGGTTTATATTTCCATTTTCTTCTCTCTCTTTTTCACCTTTGTTCTGGGGGAACGTCGTGGTGGTGGGGTTGGGGCGATTTGGCTGTTTTCTGCAAGTTGGACTAATCTACTATGGAGTACGTGGTGATTACTAAGTAGCATTTGCTTTATTTTTTTTAATTATTTTATTTAATCTACCAATTAATAATCAAATTAGCTGTGGGCTCCCATTCTTCTCTCATACATGACAAAGTAATACTAGACAAAATAGATCAAGAAAACTTCACCCTTAATTTTTGCAATGTTCCAGCACGGTCTAGCGATGATTTAAGCATACCAGAAACCAGTCATTGTGAAGCTCTTTAGGTTGGACATAGAAAAGAATAACATTGATCTACCTTCAATTTGGGACTTTTATTCATAGAAATGCTCAATAATTCTGCCTTCACATGAAGGAAATATAATCCACCCCCCCACCCCCCCCCCCCCCCCCCAACACCAAAAACCAAAAATAAAAAATAAAAACTCGTATTATTCCAAAAATAATAAATTATTAATAAAGCTAATTTTGCTTTACTTAATAAAACACTCATTTTCTTCAGCGAATTGCCTGGTAGTTTACTACTTCCTCTTTCTTACTTTATATATTTTAATTTGTTTATCTTAATAAACACAAAAGGTTGGTTTTCTACAAAATGTGATTTTTTTGGGAACCAAAATTGACATTACTAGGGTACTCATAAATGGTCCATACACAATTTTAACATCTTAAACTCAACCTATTTCTTTAAACAACTCGAGTTCTATTTGAATTGTGTTCTTTTGGAATATTATTTTAAAATAATACCACACTTTTTGTGATTTGATTCATATGAGATAACAAGATAATTAAAAAATATATACTATATATACACACTTTTTTTATAAAAAAAAAACTATATACACACACACACTTGACGCGGGAACATTAACGAGTCTGTAACGCTTGTACAGACTGCAAAGACCAAGATTAGACAGTCTCAACTGTCAATTGCTAAAACAAACTGAGATGGTAAGTAAATTCAATGGGCCTGGTGGCGTTGTTTCCGCGTATCGTTCTTGTTGGGTTTCATGTGGGTTTGGTGCAGATGCACTGGAAATTGGATTCTAAAAGTGGCTGACTAATATCGCGAACCACTGATAATGGGCTTAATATCTGACTTCTCTCGATCGGGCAACACATGGACCCTCACACTTGGTCCACGGCAATGACTAGGGATTATTTCGCAGGGTAAGGCTACCTGCTGGACCCAATTGTGGACGGAAAGAGGTTAAAGTTTGCTTAGTATAGCAGATCCCGATTCTATTTTGAACACGCAAAATGCAAATATTTTTTTTTTTGGTGTTTGTTTTTGTTTGTTGTTGGTGATTTTTTTTTGGGGGTTTTTGGGGGGGGGGGGGGGGGGGGGGGGGGGGGGGGGGGGGGGGGGGGGGGGGGGGGGATATAAGACTTGCATAATACATGTTCCCTCTAAAAAAAAAAAAAAAAAACCCCACATCTCGCTAGCATATTATAAAAACCCAATTTTGGAGTTTCTGGTTCGACTTCCTCATTTTTTTTTTCTTTTTAATTTTCCCTTAAACCGCCAAAAAAAAAAAAAAAAGTCTAGCTTTCTAACATTCATCAGTAACATCTCAAATAACTTTTATTAAACTAGCTAGCTAGCTTGGATAACTCTAAAAAATCTGGTATTGATGACCATCTGTCTATGCGATCTCACGAAAGGAGAAAGTCATTATCTTTAGTAATAATTGAAGGACTTGTGTAATCACAGGACGATTAAAATTCACATGATAAGTTCATGAATAGACAATTAGTCAAATTTACTCTAAAAAGCAAACTGCACTTCTTACGCAGCTCGACATTTGAAAAGGGTGTCTCTATACTCTTGGCTTCCATATGTTTTGGGTAAGTGTTTTCTTGTTAAATTTGTAATGGAATTCAGGTAAATTAATCATTAGTTATGATCGAAATTGAAACTTGAATCATAAAAAGCTACAACATAGGTGTCTCAAAGCACATGGTTTATACGTAACCTTGGTTTCATGTGTCCAGGGTCTTCCTCGTTTTATGTGATGTCTAATCTTATGTCGAATGATATTAAACCCAGAGAACATAGATGCCAGAGAATTCCTTTGCGAGAAATTCCAAAAGAATGCTTGCTTTAAACAGCGGATGTCTTTTAGTTCTTGTACCTCAACTTCAGGAATCCTCCTCAAAATTCTCATTATACATTAGTATTAAAGTTGTCACATTTTTTAACTTACTTGATTCTACCTATGTGCATCTCCGCGATTCTTTTGATTATATGCTTCCTTCATTTGCTTAACAACAACAAACATTGGGGCTAGGATTTGATTACCTTTTTGTTTTTTTTTTAAATAATTAAACTACTGGCTCTAACTTGAAGATAGTATATTATTATCATCTTTACGTCATTTTGAACAAAAACAAACGGGGATCAATGTATTGCACTTATTTTCATGCGGGAAAAATTTTCATATAAACCTGATCTACGAATCTATCTACAAATCTTTTGGTCTAAAATAATATTACATAAGTATAGTAATGCATATTGATGTAAGAGAAATAATATAAGAATATTTATGTAACTCCTTTTTAAACCATAAGGTTTACAAATGTGTTGCACACTCAACCCAACTAAAAATTTCCCTTCAAGTGGAAGGTTGAACTCCCAATGTGAAGCATTACCAACCGGATGAAGAACTAAATTTATTTGGTTGACAAACATGGCGCAATTAATTTCAGGTCATAGATGTGGGGGTAACATCTTAATTATTTTTGAATAACACTAATTGGTATATTTGGTCTGCCATACATTATGCACAGTTAGATAATTTGCAAGGCTAAATAAATTTTGTGGCGTGGAAGTTAATAAAACAAGTTGTTTTGGGTGTACATGTAAAGGTCATTCTTATTTCGGCAATTGGTGGGGTAAAATAGTGAGACAAATGAGAAATTTAAATCTAGATTTGAAGCAAGGCAAGGAAAGGAGGGAAATGGATGTTGGGATATTGCATCCTCTAGGTCTGTGGTGGCACAATCGAATGGTCTATTTAAGTGGGTTTCAGAGGAGGACCAAAGGGAACAAAAGTAAGTGCATCACGTGTAGTGGGAAGAAGATCCAAATATGGACCCTTTTCAGATGGTGCGATATTCACATGGTAATAGGCCATTTTCCAGCACTCTTCGCTCTTCAGTCGCTTACATGCCAGGTTTCACATATATATATATATATATATATATATATATATATATATATATATTTGGTGGATATCAGGAAATGGTACAGGATAAGATTGTCGTTGTTTGTACTATCAATACACTTTTTGGATATTTCTGCATGTCTAAACAGTGTGTGTTGTACGTGAGAGAGAGAGAGAGACAGAGAGAGAGTGTTGGTTTTGGAAATGTTGTACCAGTATTATGAATTCCCTAGTGGGAAGTGGGCTTAATTTGTTGGGGAGAGGGGCTTAGGTAGACTGTAAGGGCGTAGAAAGCAGTGTTAGGTCAGATAATTGAATAATTAGCTTCAAATAATTAAAAAGAAAAGAAAAGAAAAGGGAACACAACTTTCCACAACTATTTCTCTGATGGCATGACGACTCTTGTGATTTTGTCCTGAGAGATTGATGAAGGAAATCCTTTCACTAAAACAGTTGCTGTGTATGAGCTATGCAAATGATTCCATGTTGCTTTGTGACAATATCTTTTCCCCCAAGGTTGTAGTAAATTTTCTTTTTCCTTCTAGCTTGGTTTACAGTACTCTTTCATTATTTGGTGAACTGATGAATTTAGCATGTGTTTGTACAATTGGAACTGATGAAGCCTATAATTGAGTATGTGGGCAAGAGAGCCAGAGGGAGAAAAACGCTGGAAACAGCGATGAGTCTCTTATCCAATCCTCATTGGCTTCGAAAATGATCCTACCTTTGTCTTATTAATGAATTCAAAGCTTTTGGATGCTGAGATTTGCATCATAAACTCTATTTGGTGAGTCATCTGGTGACCCTTTTGAAAAATTTAGTTGGTTAATTTACTTCCAAAAATCACATACACCAGGCACCCTTTTAATGAGCTGACAAAATTAAAGAAATGCAAGAATAAATCATGCACGTAATGTTGCAGTGCCGCGACATAAAAATCTTGTAAAAATTATAATCATGTTGAACAGGAATAACCAATACAAAATTCAATTGTATCAGCAAGCAAAAAGGCTTTAAATTTTAAAAATCTTTGAAATAACACAGTTCTCATGGAACATGAAGTTATGCATTGAGAGGAAAGTGCATAAATGATTTGAGCATTATGGCCCGTGAGTGAGCCAAAATTTAACTGCTTTAAGTCTATGCTACGAGGACAGTATCTCTAGTACCTGACAAATCCCAACTCTCACATACAGACAACTCTATGGCCGGCTTTCTCACATGCCACCAAAATCCAACAGAACTCCAGCCTCCCGTTCTCCTTTAATACTACTACTATAATTGTTTATCACTACAAATTTTTTTTTTCTCTCTCCTTCTGGTGTGTATGTGCGTGTGAAGAGGAACAGTAAGACCCTTTTGTAGCCTCAAAAACGTTTCTTTCTTTTGCTGTATCTATTATTCCATGTAGCCCTTTTTCCAGCTCCTTATATGTGTACTGAAAAAGCCTGCAAACTGAAAGAAATCTCTCTTTTGCCTATTTTGACTTCGCTCACCAGTACTTTTCTTTGGGACAAGAGACTTTCTCACAAGTCCTTATACTCCCCATGGCAAAAATTGTACTCCTATTAAACGTGAAAGAAAAGCTGACAGTATTTTTCTCGCTTCATTTGCAGAATTTTCCCCCAAATCTGCATCAACCATTCATGGATCGCTTCCCAATGGCCGGGTACCACTACTAGTCTAGTCCCTCTCTCTCTCTGTCTCTTTTTTTTTTGTCCATCTTTTCATTCCTCAGCTCTATCTATTCTTATTCTGGTATCAAATCAAGAAAACAGTTATTCTTTTCCTCTTCTTCCACACCTTTCTCTCCCTCAGTTTCACCCCTTAAGTCCTCCTTCATGATGCAATTTACTGAGACTTTACCATCAATATCGCCATCGCACCAAAACCAACCATTTGTGATCCCATCCATGAATAAAAATCAAATTTATCGAACAAGACCTTGGCCTGGTTTCCCTACATCAAAATCACTAAGTAGTTTTGGAGATGCCAATTGCATGGAACAGTTACTAGTCCACTGTGCCAATGCAATCGAAAGCAATGATGCCACCCTAACTCAACAAATCTTGTGGGTTCTCAACAATATTGCTCCTCCTGACTGGGGATTCAAATCAGCGCCTCACTTGCGGCTTCCTTCGAGCTCTAATCGCCCGCGCAGCGAGAAGCGGAAATTGCAAATTGCTCAGTGCAATGGCTGATGTGAACACAAATCTGGGGATTACCATGCATAAATTCTCCATCATAGAGCTAGCCAGTTTTGTGGACTTAACCCCGTGGCACAGATTCGGATTCACGGCAGCAAATACGGCCATAATAGAAGCTGTGGAGGGATATTCTGCCATTCACATCGTCGACTTGAGTTTGACTCATTGCATGCAAATTCCAACGTTGATTGACGCTATGGCTACTCGTCTCGAGGGCCCGCCGTTAGTGAAGCTGACGGTAGCTGGCATCACGGACGGAATCCCACCTATGCTTGATCTGTCGTATGAGGAGTTAGGTTCAAAGTTGATCAACTTTGCTAGGTCTAGGAATGTGGTATTGGAATTTAGGGTGATTCCTTCGAGTCCCTCGGATGGATTTTCTTCCTTAATTGAACAACTTCGTATGCAACAAATGGTTCGTGCGGATAATATGTGTGAGGCACTTGTTATAAATTGTCACATGATGCTTCACTACATCCCCGAAGAAACCCTATCCTTAGCTTCGAATACAAGTACTCAATCAACCCAATTTTCCATAGAAGCTTCTCAAAATGCATCTCTCCGAGCTGTTTTTCTTAAAAACCTTAGGAATTTAGAACCAACGATTGTTGTTTTGGTCGATGAGGATGCAGATTTCACATCTAGTAATTTAGTCTGTAGATTAAGATCTGCTTTCAATTATATGTGGATACCTTATGATGCTGTGGATACATTTCTGCCCCGGGGGAGTAAGCAGAGGCAATGGTATGAAGCTGATATATGCTTGAAGATTGATAATGTAATAGCCCATGATGGTCTTCAAAGAATTGAGAGATTGGAACCTAAGAATAGGTGGGTTCAAAGAATGAGAAATTCTGGCTTTAAGGGGGTTAATTTCAGCGAAGATTCATGTTCTGAGGCGAAAAACATGCTTGATGAGCATGCAGCAGGATGGGGACTAAAAAGGGAAGACGAAGATCTTGTGCTCACTTGGAAAGGACACAATGTCGTTTTTGCAACAGCTTGGGTACCTACTTGATGCTCATTAAAATTATTAGCATGAAGTCTCTAATTTTCTTCCAATCTAATCCCCCTATATATTAACTGTTTTCTCCTGTAGCTGGGCAGAATGAATTTAGAAATGATTGAGAATGTTGATATAAATCACTTTTGTTAGTGGTTTTCGGTACCATTGTCTTTCTAGTCAATGAACTCAACTGCATTGGGGAAGTGTATTAGTTCAGTTTATGTGCCCTGATGATGATCTTTTGCACATTAACAAAAATCCTTCAGGTTAATTAATCGCGTATTTTCTTTACTTAAATTCAGATCTCAACGCATTTTCTTTATGTTGCCATATTCTTGTACATGTGGTCTGACCTATTGTGCCGTATTTTCTTTATGTAGTGCTTGAATGCATATTTACTAGGCTCCAAACCTGGAACTGACAAATTGTATTTGATGGTTTGAGTAGATGAAAGGAATTAAAAGCAAAAAACAGTTCATGAGACAGCATCATTTCTTTAATAATGTGAGTCATTTAGCGAAGTTTGACTGACACTAAACCGAAAAATGTTATGGTGCCATGAGTTAAGAAAACGAGTACGTGGTAAGTTTGTAGTGATAAATTTTATTATAAAAATAATAATAAATAATAAATTACGATAATATATATCATCACAGTATTGTACAAACTACTAAACGATATTAATGGCCAAAATATGAGAAAATATTTGGGTTGACCATGCACAAAAGGCTCTTGCGTTTTGGAGTCTTTGACTACAACGGATGTAAGACAAAGATTTAATGTACAGGCACTTCAATATACAGAGAAATCCAATTTTATAGTGGAACTATATAGGAGTCCATCTTCTCCGCAAAGATTTTTATGACTACACCACACAATTTTCTTTTTCAAGATGTGACTAGGGATGACCAATATCGTTCAGTTTAGGATGGTTCTTTTTTTTTTTTTTTTTTTGCAACTTTAAGTTCATGATCTTGGAAGAAAATTGTGCACAAAACATGCTCATGTTATTACCACGAAAACACAATAAAATTCCTTGCTTCCAGTTTTTTATGTGTGCCATTAAGAATAAGAATAATAGGTGTAGATTGGCAAATGCAATTTTCCTTGGTCCTTCCATGATGGTGATTTGGTGATGTAACTTGTAAACGACAATTTTATTTTGATATGAAAATAATAGATCATGCATGATTAGGCATTAAAGTTTTCGTCGCTAGTGTAAATAAATGAAAATTTTGGACTGCATGACTTCTTCCTTTCGCTATCCAGACTTATTATTAAGCATCGTATGCAATCGAGTATCAAACAATTTCTTTTACTGGAGAAAATATTCCTCCTTATTGATAGCTCGCTACCATTTTTTTTTTTTCTGGGGGGAGGGGAGGGGGGGTGGTTGTCTCCAGAGAATATTTTAGTACCAAGATTTGTTGGTAATCCTGATACTATATGACAGCATATGGCTTGGAATATTTATTAGCTTAGTTTTAATTCAACCTGACATTTTGTCATTTAAAGTAAAAACCTTAAATTTGTTGCTGGCTGCAAATGAACAGTGCTGATTACTTTGGCATACAAAACATAATTATATATGTGGTAAACAGAGTTGTATTTATTCCAACTTATAATGTTTTCTAGTTTCCCGGTGGAAAGTTTATCTAGAATATGGTCTTTATGCAATTGCTAGTCCTGAATTTCCATCTAGTCATCAGAAATACCAGTAAGTTACCTTTTTTTTTTTTTTTATATATATATAAGTTTTACCAACTTTTTGGCCACAGCTCCCTGGTTGTATTCTGCAGGGATCTTCCGGAAAAAAGGTTGCTGCCTAACAGAAAACTCATCGGCTGCCTAAGTAAACATATAATCTTGTGATAGATCTCTCTGATTCTGATTTTATTAACCAATTGTTCTGCCGACCAAGTAGTCATGAAACAGATGATCATAATTAGATTCCATTCAGACTGAAGTAGAATGAACAGCCTAATCCATTAGTACCCGCTCTACAATTAATTATCAGGACCAAAAATTGACTAAACAAATCTGTGCAGAAAAACTTGTAAAGCATAATACTACTTGAAACACGAAAACAACTCATGCCCGAGGAGGAAGAGAAAACAATTGTAACTCAACACTTAGAAACAGGGGCTCAAACACCGCTACGATGCGCAAGCGGACTGAACCACTAAGCTGTAATCTTGGCATCGAGGCGTCGTCTTTTTGCGTCTCCCTCTCACCTTCTTCATATCACAACCAGTTTCTGGTTCATCATGTGTTCTCCCAGTTTCTTGGCCATTCCAATTCCTCTTTCTGCTTCTTCGTGTGTCGCCCCTTTCGCAGTTTGGATGGGCACCAAGCCATGCAAATAAGGCAACACATGTCCAGTGGATCGGAAGGCCCTGGGTCTATTAGACCGACTGGCCCAGAGGAATTTGAGCCTCCTCTATGTAAATTGATATGTCTAAACTTCATTTGTTATAGATAGGAAAAGGGTATTGGATTCAGGAGCATATGAAATTATCTTGAACTGAATCCGTGGTTTTGCCTTCTTTTCAATAATCCACTTATCAAAACATAATGCATCTGTTGCATGCTTCGAATTTTTGTAGTGTGATTCGATTCATGACCTGACTCAATATTTGAGATTTCGACCTCAAATAAAGAGAATTTACTTTTTAGGTCTGTAGTGCAATATGAACCAGCCCATTTTATGGGTTACAAATATATAGATATAGAGTTTTACAATATTGAGTGAAAATAATTCTGCAAGGACTAATAATCCACTTATCAAAACATAAAGTATATCTGATATTAGCCAGCATATATAAACGGACCTCCCACACTCCCCATTTAACTTTTTATAGGGTACGCAGGTACAGTGAATATCTATTAAAAACATAAATTTAATAAAAGAAAATGATTCGATTATTGAATAGGTTGTGCCAAACTTTGGGATTTTTTTTATTTTTATTTTGTTCTTGTATTTACGACATTCATAGGCTTGTACGATTCTCGCAGAAACAGGGTACAGGCACACACTGATATTTTATACCACAACAAGAATTTAAGAGCAACGGCTAACAACTACTGCCAAGATATTGAATGGCTAATCTCCATCTCATTAATTATTAGTGTGAGGGTAACTTAAGAGCCTTTTAGTATCACTATGAATCTCATTAACCTTACTATAGTGTAGATTTTGATGATTATTCCTTACATGTTTGGTTTAGTAATGAAATAAATATCATTCCCTTAAAAGGGTTAATGAGTTTAATAAAATAGTATCCTGAGAGAATCATAGAGATTCCAATTAATCACTTTCATTGTAATTGAATTATGATAATAGTTATTTTTCAAACATCAACAATGAGTGTCATTACTACTTATACCTATTTTCCTCCTTGATTTTCCTAAACCAAACACCCCTAATGATACTTATACCTATTCTCCTCCTTAATTTTACTAAACCAAGCACCCTTAATGATCTCAAACGAGTTTAATTGCTACGAAGAATAAAATATGCAGACCAAAAAGGGGCACCTCCCATGACGTAAGTTGAACCGTAAAAATCTCTCCCATATACAAAACGTTGAAAATGTAAATCACCGCCAACATTGCTATTAATAGGTCTGCTACTAATTGAACGAAACAGAGCAACAGAATCAATTAGGAAATAATTATACTTGAGCCAGAAATTACAATTTGACTTAGGAAGTGATTTTTGAAATATAAAAATTATGTAATACGCAACTTGTGCGCTTGTTTTCTTTCATACGTTTATTGGAACTCCAAATTAATTTGAATTTTAACTTGTAGCTTCAATTATATTAAGTTCACGTAACAAAAAGAAAAGAAAAAATTTTGCAAGGTTGCCTGTTCTCCGTAGTGGCTGTCCCTTGATTGTAGTATAAATGTCTGATCAACTTAAGATTTATAAAATGTCAATAGGATTCTTCACACTAGTACAACTAAAAACCCGTCAAAGTAAGTGTATAATATCGTCACAAATATGTGGAAAGCCAAATATTTAAGTTCACGAGAAAATGTTAAAAGAAATATCAATGTATCAACAGTCCCAAATACATTTTCTTTCCCTAACTGGAATTTTTCGTCCCCTAACGCTAAAATGTGATTCTTTCAACTACAAAATCAAATGATTCACACGCATAAAAAAAAAGCTTTTGTACATCCTTCTTCTCCTGCTCAAAACGTCCCGTAGCCATTTATCAATTTTTTCTTCCCCTGGGATGCAACCTTTTATCAACTTAGGCTAGTCATTCCTTCAGCATAGACTATTTCTTTCCTGTTGTTGGACTCAGCATTCCCAACAAATAAAACCCCAGAAAGCACAATAAGAAACCACTCCTCCTCTCCCTCTCTCTCTCTCACACGCACACGCACACGCACACACACACAAGTCACTAATAAGATACGTTGTACTCTCCATTGTCATCTCTTTCGGTAATTAAGGTGCAACCTTAATTGAGAGACAACCTAGGTATAACTATAGAATTTAATCTCATAATTGCACTACAAATTAAAAAGTCCAATTTTAATTAACAAACAAGTTAGACTGTGCATCTCACTGACATGAATCTCACACCAATTGTCACAAATATCAAAATAATTAAACAATGATGGATTTAACTATTTTGATTGATAGTGGATTATATGATTCAATCAAATATTTGGCTAGTAATATTTAATCTAACACAATAATTCTAAGCAGTAAAACCAAGAAATATACAAATATCAATAAATGAAAGAAATAATCAAAATAAATTCGATCTCACAATTTTTATAGAAACAATTCTTCAAATATTCCTTTGATTAGAAAAGAAATTCAGTTGCTTCTCATGGAAATAAAAAGACTGTAGAGAAATTAAATTGTTTGAACGTCTGCAGATTTCCAAGAGGAAGGATATAAATTGTATGTACGTTCTCCACTATTTATTTTTCAACTTTTCTACCTTATCATAATCATTAGAGTTCCTGTCACAAAGGGATTATTTACTTTCACAAAGTCCTTCTTAGTTAAATGAAAAATTTATGAACTGACAGAAGATAACAATCACTCTTAAAAGCTATCTGGCATAACTAAATCTTGAAACTTGAATAGTTAATTGAACAATCATCCTTCAAAAAACATATTCTGTATAGGGAGGATAGGAACAGAAAAAAAGAAGTCATCAGAAAGAGATGATAAAATATTCTTTGTAATTTTACATACACATCCTGGATTTCAGTAGAAATGTTATTTTTTAAAAATGTCATTTTGCATCAGGCGAAAATTCATGAAGTTCTTCCATATAGTGATGTCAGGTTCCAATTATATCTAAGAGGTTTATAGGGATGAAAGCTGCTGTAATTACTAATAATTCGAGTGTACAATGTTTTGGAAGCAAACTCTGGTTTACCATCTGGCAATTGAACGAGCTAATTGACAGTAGCCGCTCCCCGGCTGAGTCATCGTTACTTGCCTCCGAATTGCTGAAGTTGCTTGGCTTTCGGGGAGGGAAAACTTTAGACACAAGCCAGTTTGATTTACTTTTCGTACACATGGAAGCTGGTGAAGAACCTAATGGTCTTGTAGACATAGAACATCTGAATGGTTTACTAGGTTCATTGCTACATATAGCACAACCTGGAACTGAAATGAGTTCGCGGTTGCATCTGTCCGTTATAATGAGCTATGGAGCTGTCCCTGGGGATGATAATTTAAATTCCTCTGCTTCTCCTGTCAAGCAAGATGGTAACTCTGAACTAGCACTGCTTTTCCCTCGTCAAAGTTACACAATGAAAGGAGGGCAGCCACAAGAAAATGTTAGGCACCATTGTCCCATGCTGATTGCTCAATGGCAGAATGCTTTAACTCGGAAGGATATGGTGGAGACCTATTCTTTTTCAGATTTTTAGAAGCATGGGAGACACCTCTTGATACCAGCCGACAGATTTCCACGGGAAGTGGCATTCAAAATTTGGAAGGAACCGAAACATGGAGCTTGAAGTCTGATGCAGTCTCGAATCTTTGACAATAGTTAAGGATTAGTCAATAATACAATCAGACAGAGTTAGATTTCTGTGAGCAACTTTTTTTGTGTTTTTCCTGTTTTTACTGGGATAAGTGATGAACAGTCTGTGCTTGTGAATTCAATTTGTTTCATTATATATAGTGATGTCAAATAAGTATCTTTTCCAACATAAACTAAACTGCTTTGTGAGAAATAAGCATTTATTCCAATATGAACTAACACTCAAATTTTATATTTGAAAGACATGTAAAGACCATAACACCTATCTACTGAACTTTTTATATTCGAAAAACATGTAAAGACCATAACACCGATCTATTAAACTTAAAGAAACAAAACAAAATTTTATTTTGCAGATACGTGCAAAGACCATAACAATCCACTAGTATAAACGAGGAACCCTCTGTTTGCGTCTGCATTTAACTTTCATTTTCATTGTGGTAATTGGTTGTGCTTTACCATCAGCCATGCTCCAGGTTTGGATAGGCAACAAGTTGTGCACATAAGGAGAGAGGCGACTACGGAAAAATAGATTAGAGTCCTGAATAGCATCAGCATCTCCCACGCAACATAGCATCCTTTGCTTAAAGCTATACTTGTAAATGATTCGGCATAAACAGGAAGATTGTCTTGGATTGAGGTTCATATGATACTATGTAGAACCTATGCCACGCGGTTCCATACTCCATTATGGACTCTCTCGTGGACTTATCACAAATAGCTAGAGTCAAGTCCCTGAAATCTTTGACGTCTTCAAGCTTCCATGTAGATTCCTCATCCATCCTAATAGTCCATTCTCTTACATCATCATCATCCTCCTCTAATATATTACAATAACAAATGAAGCTTATCCTCTGATTTCCACAGACACCTCCCAAGTGGAGCCCTTGGAGCCTCGACCAACTTATAGCAGGGTTGCCTTTCGTCGACATTAAAATGGCACACAAGAATGTAACCTTCAAGGCAATGCCAATAAAGGGATCCATTGAAGAACACTCTAGAACCATTGACAATTTGACTACCTATTGGTGGAAGCTTTTCTTCGAGCTCCATCATCCACTGACCTCTGTCTGAAGACAAGATTGATAATTCTGTATATTGCTTATCAGAATTCTTTGGCCTACACAAACACAGAACCTTGTACTTAAGGTAATTGGCATCTAAGTCAGCCATCAGGGCATAGCAAACTGGGACCATGTTGGGACGAATCCTAGCGTAGGGAAGAGCCACATTTTCTTTAGTCAACGGATTGCAGACAAAGCAGGTTTCCACTCTACTTCTTAACGTGGTATTGCAGCAAAGCAGAAGACCATTACAAGAATCGATAATGCCAACGACGTCAACTTGTCCCTTCTGCTTCAAGAATTGCAATGAAGGATCAGGAAGGCCGCCCACTTCGGATTCAATTGGAAAGAAGTGAGTTCCATACAATTTCCGGTGCCTAGGATGGATAGATTCTTCCTTTTCCTGAAAGATAAACCTTGTGACTGCTCTTCCAGCTAGAGGTTTAAAGTTTTTATGGTGTAGGGCAGCAAAATTCGCTTCTTTAATAAAATTGCACAATCCCTTCGAGACATACCCGTATTTAAGAACAGTTGTTGGAGCCAATCGAAAAAAAATCTCTAGTAATACATCAGTATTTGCTGATACATCTTCGAAGATGTTTCTCCCACGGTGGATTCTCCCCTGTTTGGACCAGACTAACTACTAATTTCTTCGTCCCTCCAACTTCAACCAGTTCTATTTTTTTTCGGCACTCAAACAGGGCCAGAAACTACTAGTTGGATTCAATAATAAGCAAAAAACTAAATGTGGTAGGAGGATGCAAACTATGATTAAGCAGGTAATTTAATTAAAAAGCATATCGTATGCAGAAAAACCTAAGCTCTAATGAATGGGAGGGCTGCCGTCAATTGTAGTTTTATAGACTCGTGAAATCCAAAACCAAGTCACAGTTTGACAAGGATTGAAGCCTCCTAAGATCAAAACCAAGTTGGACAAGAATTGTTGAACCCTTTTAGGCACTTTTTCTCAACTGGAGAGGATACCTTTTTGGTCAAAATAAGTTGATCGTACATAACTTTGCTAATAATATATATCGTATTGTACTATGCAAATTATGTCCAAAAAAAAAAAAAAACAAAACTTGATTTGTCCTTGTTCAGCAATAATTTGGAGCAGTAGGACTCGCTGAGATTGGGCTTTTATATTGAATCTGACTGAAAGATGAATCATGCTTGGGCCTAGCCCGAATAAACCCAACTTATATAGTTACTAATTCTAAATTCGCAGTTTGAGGTCAGCTTGTATTATCCCCTACATTGTGTATGGTAAATCTACAGGAATCACAGCACTTTTCCCCTAAAATAGACGCATCCAGTTATTGCATACCTCGAATTAATTAAAGATACGAGTAATAGAGACTGTAGAGATGCTTCTATATCTATCAAACCAATGATAATGACTTTCTTAATTGGCCTCTGTTTGATAAATTGATCAATGATGACACTCTTCGACTGTCACAAGTCTTAGATCTTGCTTGCATCACTTAGCGGACAAAAGTGGCAGATCACTCTCTCTCACACAAATATTACAGACCCGTTTGGAACTGCCCCGCTGACTTAACTTTAGATAGTACACTCCAAGTTTTTGGAGCACAAAATATTTGCGTGCTGAGTCCAAAACTTATGATTGGGAAAAATGTTATGGTGCCATGAGTTAAGAAAACGAGTGGTAAGTTTGTCAAGTTAGTGATAAATTTTATTATAAAAATAATAATAAATAATAAATTACGATAATATATATCACCACAGTATTGTACAAATTAATAAACGATATTAATGGCCAAAATATGAGAAAATTTTTGGGTTGACCATGCACAAAAAGGCTCTTGCCTTTTGGAGTCTTTGACTACAATGGATGCAAGACAAAGAATTAATGTACAGGCACCTCAATATACAGAGAAATCGAATTTTATAGTGGAACTATAGGAGTCCATTTCTCTGCAAAGAGTTTTATCACTACACAACACAATTTTCTTTTGGGTAAATTATATTTTATCCCCTTTTGGTTTTTCGATAAACCATATGACCCCCTTATAGTTTCAAAAACTATACATCACCTCCTTGTAGTTTTGGTTAAAGTGTTAAACTGACATAAATTCCCTTCCGCAACGGTCAATGTGTAAAATGTTCAAATTACCCCGTACGAGTACTAAAAATTACTATGGGGTGATATATAGCTTTTAGAACTATAAGGGGTTATGTGGTTCATTTTGAAAATCACAGGGGAATAAAGTGTATATTTTTCAAAAAAATATACATGCACACATAGAGATGAAACAATTAATCACTAGAATAATTGGACATTTTACTCACGTTCCGTTATGGGAGAGAATTTTTGTTAGTTTGACACTTTAAGTCAAACCACAAAGGGGTGATATATAGCTTTTTGAACCATAAAGGGGGTTATGTGGTTTATCCGAAAATTACAAAGAGGTAAAATATAATTTACCCTTTTCTTTTTTAAGATGTGACTAGGGATGACCAATATCGTTCAATTTAGGATGGTTGTTTTTTTTTTTTTTTGGCAATTTAAGTTCATGATCTTGGAAAAAAATTGTGCACAGAACATGCTCATAGTCATTACCACGAAAACACAATAAAATTCCTGGCTTCCAGTTTTTAATGTCTGCCATTAAGAATTAGAATAATAGGAGCAGATTGGCAAATGCAATTTTCCTTCGTCCTTCCATGATGGTGATATGGTGACATAACTCGCAAACGACAATTTTATTTTGATATGAAAATAATAGACCATGCATGATTAGGCATTAAAGTTTTCGTCAGTAGTGTAAATAAATGAAAATTTTGGACTGCACTACTTCTTCCTTTCGCCATCCAGACTTAATATTAAGGCATCGTATGCAATCGAGTATCAAACAATTTCTTTTACTGGAGAAAATATTCCTCCTTATTGATAGCTCGCTACCATTTTTTTTTTTTTGGTGGTTGGGGGGGGGGGGGGGGGGTGCCCGGGGGGTGTCTCCAGAGAATATTTTAGTACCCGGAATTCTTGGTAATCCTGATACTATCTGACAGCATATGGCTTGGAATATTTAATAGCTTAGTTTTAATTCAATCCGACATTTTGTCATTTAAAGTAAAAACCTTAAATTCGTTGCTGGCTGCAAATGAACAGTGCTGATTACTTTGGCATACAAAACATAATTATATATGTGGTAAACAGAGTTGTATTTATTCCAACTTATGATGTTTTCTAGTTTCCCTGTTGGAAAGTTTATCTAGAATATGGTCTTTATGCAATTGCTAGTCCTGAATTTCCATCTAGTCATCAGAATTACCAGTAAGTTACCTTTTTTCTTTTTTTTCTTTTTATAAGTTTCACCAACTTTTTGAACACAGCTCCCTGGTTGTATTCTGCAGGGATCTTCCGGAAAAAGGTTGCTGCCTAACAGAAAACTCATCGGCTGCCTAAGTAAACATATAATCTTGTGATTGATCTCTCTTATTCTGATTTTATTAACCAATTTTTCCGCCGACTAAGTAATTATGAAACAGATGATCATAATTAGATTCCATTCAGACTGAAGTAGAATGAACAGCCTTATCCGTTAATACCCGGTCTACAATTAATTATCAGGACCAAATATTCACTAAACAAATCGGTGCAGAAAAACCTGTAAAGTACAATACTACTTGAAACACGAAAACAACTCAGGCCCGAGGAGGAAGAGAAAACAATTGTAAATCAACACTTAGAAACAGGGGTTCAAACACCGCCAAGATGCACAATCGGACTGAACCACTAAGCTGTAATCTTGGCATCTAGGCGTCCTCTTTTTGCGTCTCCCTCTCACCTTCTTCATTTCACAACCAGTTTATGGTTCATCATATGTTCTCCCAGCTTTTTTGGCCATTCCAATGCCTCTTTCTACTTCGTCATGTGTCGCCCCTTTCGCAGTTTGGATTGGATGGGCACCAAGCTATGCACACAAGGCAACACATGGCCAGTGGATCGGAATGCCCTGGGTCTATTAGACCGACTGGCCCAGAGGAATTCGAGCCTATAAATTGATATGTATAAACTTCATCTGGTATAAATAGGAAAAGTGTATTGGATTCAGGAGCACATGAAATTGTCTTGAACTGAATCCGTGGTTTTGCCTTCTTTTCAATAATCCACTTATCAACCCATAATGCATCTGTTGAATGCCTTGAATTTTGTAGTATGTCCCAATTTATGACCGATTCATTATTTGGGATTTGGACCCAAAATATAGAATTTTTTTGAGGTCTGTGTTCCGTTATACATCAACCCATTTATGTGTTATAAATATAAGGTTTTATAATATACAGTGAAAATAATTTCTCAAAAAATAAGAATTCTTCCTCTACTTGCGTACGTGTGCTGAATTGGCCAAATCATGCAAATTCTTGTATGTTTTATTTTTTTTCCTTGTAAATTTTCCTGTTAATTTGCATAACAGCATAAATAAGATCATCGGTCAATTTTTTGAAATCTTCAGACTCCTCCAGCTTCCGCTCAGAATCCTCTCCAGTACTACTATTTATACGAAGAGTCCATTCAGGAAAGTCGTCTTCACATCCATGGCAGTAGGGGTGACGCCTGTCCTTTGATTTCCATAAACACCTACCAAATGGAGCCCGTGGTGTCTTGGTCAACATATAGCATGATTTCTTTCCCTTCAAATTAAAAATCGCACACGAGAATACGATCTTCAAGGCAATCCCAGTAAAGGCTTCCATTGATGAAAACCTATAACGGTTCAAAGCCTTATAATTAACAGGCGGAAGCTTTTCTTAAAGCTCCATCCATTCACAAGTTTCAGAACAGAAAATTGACAACTCGGAATATTGCTCACCATATCTTTTTGACCTATCTAAACACAAGACCTTGTACTTAAGGTAATTATGATCCAAGTCAGCTATCAGAGATTTGGAGACCCTTGGGAAGAACCACCTTCTCTATTGTCAAAGGGTTGCAGACAAAACGTGTTTTTATACTACGTGCCCAAGTGGTATTGCTTCAAAGCAGAACGCCATTACACGAATCAACGATGTCAACTACATCATCCTCGTCCTCTTGCTTTAAGAATTCCAGGGAAGGATCAGAACGCCACCAGCTTCCAACTCCGTGGGAAAAAAAAATCATTTTTATCCCATTCCCGATACCAATATGATATATACTTGTTCTGGAAGAATAACCCTGTCAGAGCTCTCCCAGCAATCGCTTTGCAATTACGAGAATTTTGGGCCAAAAAATTTGCTTCCCTAATAAAATTGCACAAGTCCTTTGATACACACATGACTTGAAGCAGAGTTTGAGAAGCCAACCGTGATTGAAACTCTAGAAAATTTTCATTTCTCTCTTGCAATTTCTCAAACATCTTTTGCTTTTCGGTTTTTTTTTTTTTTTTTTGTATAATCATCATCGTCTTTGACAAGCTCTTTTCTAGTTCTTTCCCCTTTCTTCTTCTGTCAATCGGTTCTCCTATCAGGGGACCTGACCTAGTTCTACTTTTTACGATCGCCCATGTTTTTCTACAATTAAGCTGACGAAAACCTTACCAAAAAAATTATAATACAAACGGCAAATAAGGAGAACTAAAATCAATTTATTAGATTAGGAAAACGTGGGAAGGGAAGCCAGAGATTGCATACATGCCTGTCAAGAATCAGGGGCAACAGACATTTCATGGAAAATCCAGTGCTCTGGGGCTATAGACATTTCATGGAAAATCTGGTCCGGCTTTATTTAGGTCTATGCATCATTGATTTTATATTTGCTTCACTGTTGATAGAATTCCAAGTTTCGGTATGAAAGAAAACCTTTTTTTGGAACATTACTAATTTCTACTACCAAAATATGTATATGATTATTCAAAACCAGTACACTGCAAGATTCATTGTAAGATTCTAACGACTTTGTGATACTTTAATCCCGGATTGGAGATTCTTTTAGCCAAAAAACACGTCATATTATACTGATACAATATGTATACACAAGGACAATTTTCTTTCCCTCTCTTTTGTCAAATAAACAAAATTAGCTTGAGGTGTGCATCTCAGACAAGTAGGCAGAACAACACTTATTGTTTATTATCATTCTCTAATACAATAGTCTTGTCTAGAGGAATTAGAGATTGCAAATCAACGGCCAGACAAGGTTTGAGTAGGATTTAATTGAGACGATAAAATCTGAACTATACTAAAAAATCCTATATTGGTCATAAAATCAACAAGGGTAAAATAGGTTAGACTCGTTTTGAATCTGCCCATATACCTAGTAGTAATATTTTTTGATAGCAAAATAAATAAGTTATTGGGTATACTAGCAATTTTGAGTCATTTAAATAATATTTTAGTTATGAAATATTTGAACTTATAATTATGAATCATTTAAGTAATATTGAAACAATTGGTTATAAAGTCATCGAAGTTCCAAGTAAATCTTATTTATACATATATTTGGATGCGTACTGTTGGGTATACTCTTAATTAAGACCAATCCCATATTTTTTATACTCATCTCACCCAAATTAAACTTGAATTCAGGTACCCATTGGGTACTGGACTCATTGCCACGTCCAAGAGGAATGCAAAGCTATAACTACTACCAGGTAAGTCGGTTAAAAATATCTCGTGAGAAAAGGAAAATTGCCAATAAATATCGACAAAAACCAAGCAAATTGCATACACTGCTCTTTAAATTTCTGTGCTATATAATCTTGGGAACATTTGTTAAACTTTTATGCTATGTAATTTTGGCGACACAGCATTCTCTTGTCACGTCTTCCTCTCACAGCCTTAGTTCAGTACCTGTCTCAGCTTAATCGTTCACTTTCATAATTTCTCTCATCGGAATAAGAGATACAGTTGGAATCACTGTAAAATTCTGATACAGAGAAAATCCACTGTACAGTTTACAATAGTTTATGGTTCCTCTCAAATATTTCATTAGTCTACTTGATACAGATAAATATTCATAATTAGGATTTTGAGTATATCTATTCAGTCTACGTACAACATAAGCTACATTAGATCTTGTAAAATTCATTAAATACATTATATTCCCAATAATTTGAGCATATCTAAACTCAAGATTTTTCCTCAATTGAGTATTAGCATTATAAAGAATGTTTACAAGTGTCAAATCAAAATTTTCAAACTTCTTAAGTTCCTGTGACAACACCAATATTATTATTTTTCCTTATATTTTAATATCCAATATCATATTTGCTTTACTTAGATCTTTCATATCATAATTAGAAGGCTTAATACTAATTACAATATTTAAACAAGTACCAAATATAAGCATATCATCCACATACAAACTTATTATCACATATTTGATCATTTAAACCTTATTATATGCACATTTATTCAATGAAAATTTTCCATTTATCAAAATTTGATTAAGTTTCTTATACCACGATCTAGAGCTTGTTTTTGGTCATAAAAGGATTTAACCAATTTACAAACTTTAGTTTCTAGTCCAAAAATAACACGGCCCTCAATTTGGACCATATAGATTTTTTTCCCTAAATTACCATTTAAAAGAACTGTTTTGATATGCATTTGATGAACAAAAAGTTCGTGAATAGAAGACAAAGCAAATAAAATTTAAATAAAAAATTTCTAGTTATTGGTGCAAATATGTCAAAATAATCAATATTTTGTTTTTTAGAAAATCCTTTTGCTACTTATTGAGATTTATTTTTATCTATGATGCTTTCAGGATGATACTTCTTTTGAAAATCCATTTACAATCAATAGTTTTTGCACTAGGTAGTAAATCTATCAAAATCCAAGTTTTATTTTTCATAATAAAAAAGTTTCAGTTTCAATTGATTTTTTTTCACAATTTGACATCTGAAAAAGAGATAGCATTAAAATAAGTTTAAATATTATTGTCGATAAGAAAGGTTGAAAAATCATTTTTATAAGAAAATTGTTTTCTTGGTTTTTTACTCATTCTTAATTCCTCATCAAGAATTATTTTTTTATTTATTTCAATATGTGGATGAAAACTTTTACTAGATAGTAAAAATATATATATGTTCAAAGAATTTAACATTCTTTGTCTCAATTATTATATGATGACCAAACATCACTTTTTAAAATAAAAAATCTATATGTAGTACTATCCGCAACATTTCGAAAACATATAATTGAAGTCATAGAATCAATTTTCCTTTTTGGAGCTTCTGGTCATAAACTTTAGCAAAACACCCCCGCACTTTTAAATATTTTAAATTAGGGCTCTATTTGTTTGGACTGAAAATATTTCTCTAGAAAATATTTTCAAAATTTTTCTTGGTTCCAAATACTAGAAAATATTTTCTTGTGTATAATATTTTCCAATTTTTCTTCCTTTGGCTGAAAATAACTTACATTCTCAATGTATGTAAGTTATTTTCCTTATAGTTCAAGAGTGATATTAAACCTTAAGTACCTACATTTATAACTTCACTTACCAAACTAAATTTTATTTTTAATTCTTATCAACTAATTTTTTCATAAACTTGGGCTCCACAATAATATGATTATAGATATGTATATTTTACAATTATATTATTTTGAAGATTAATTATAAACAAAACAATCTCTAGTCTATTTAGCTTGTATTTACAATACAAAAATAAAAAATATCAAAAAAATATTTTAAAAGATTTTCACACTGTCAACCAAACACTAGAAAATTATAAGAAAAATAGGAAAATAATTTCCTTAAAAAAATATTTTACATCCAATCAAATGGACTCTAGATCTATAACTTTTCCATAATTCATACATAAGGTGTTTTGCAAGTTCTTGTATGTGAAATCCTATTACGTAGGCAACGTATAGATAAAATAGCTTCTCCCAATATCAGGAGCATGAAAGCTAATTAATATAGAGTTCATCATGTATTTTAGTGTTCTGTTTTTTCTTTCAACTATTCTATTAGACTCGTGTGAATAAGAAAATTTCATTTCATGTGAATAAATGCTTACGAAAGAAATATTTTAAGTGGGGGTTGGAAAATAAATAAGTATCGATAGTAAATGCCGTGTGAAAATTCAAAATTTGGGAAAAGAAAATTTAATTTGTAACACAAACTTAGCTAATTTATTATTTTGACTAATATCAATGTGAATTTCCCATGACTCCCACCTTTATCAAACATTTCAAATTTGCCAATTATCCTTTTTTACTAAAATTGTACATACTAGGGAGTAATTTACTTTCTTTGACTTGAACAAACTTGAGGAGCCATATCTGCTATTCATTAACTATTTTTTTGTTCCAATTTGTCAAATTTCTAATAGCTCTAGTAGTTCTTATCCTTGACATCCATTTGTTGCAATATCTCAAAATTTCTAGTGACTCCCATCCTTGACATTTATTTGTTGCTATCTTATCTAACGGTTGAATATATTCAACTTTTAAAAGTTGTTTGTATCCGTGAAAAACCTTTCAACAAACATATTCATTAGAGTCATTCAGCACCTTTTCTTCAGAGCAATCATGATCCCACTCTCGGGTTCTTCTGCTCCATTATTATTATTATTATTATTATTATTATTATTATTATTATTATTATTATTTGGTTCTACTTCTTATTATATTTTGCCTAACTCTCTTTGGTCTCTCCTAGTCAGCATGATATAAGGAGGAATTGATTCTTTTGTGTCTTTGTGATAAATTAATTCCTTGTCATCCCATAACTCCATTTTTTTGAAAAATTTTTGAATTACGATGGCCCTCAAAACTAACAGAAGTTCCATCAAAATTACATGAGCTCCACGCAACAACTCCATAGAATGTAGAGAACTTTTATAAAACTTTTATAAGTAGTTTTTTTTTTTTAATGTAGTTTTTTCACTATACACTGTAGAGACCTTCTGTAGATGTTGTTAAGAACTTAACTTTCGTTGCATTTCTTGAAGTTATTGATTAATATCCCTTCAATAATTTCTATTTCTTTCATACTTTATTAACATCTTAACATAATTTTTTTTAACAAATTTCCATATCAAACATATAGGAAATCAAAGATAACAATAATCTTTCCTATTTCTTTCATACGTTACTATCATATCATGGAGGATGAGATGGGGCGTAAAATCATTAAAAATAAATGGGGGAAAAAGAAGCAAAAAAAGAGGAAAAGATGAATTCATTATTGAATGGAAATATCACATGTTCTTTCGCTTGCCATTAACTATGATGCTTCGGTGAGATGTGACATTAGTAATTCAGCCTTCATCATTCATGATAGGCAAGGATTGTACTATGGAATAAAGGTGAATATTGGTGAAGATATAGTGGCAAGGTTATAAGTGAAGATATAGTGGTAAGGTCAGATTCCAAATAGGCCATGGGCACGACTGCTCTCTAATTGATAAATCAAGTGATGAAATGGCAACAATCATTAGGAAGTAATTTTCTTTCTCACACATCTACAGGAGAACTAATAGCTCATAAGATTGCTTAGCAACAACTTTGACAAAACAACGATTGAAAATTGACATGAGAATTAACAGATGAGATATTTTAGATACACCTAAGGACCAGATGAGATATTTATTTCACATGGAAAAATGATTGAAAATTGGCCTGAGAATGAGAAGGAATATAATCTAACGGATGAGATATTTTAGATACATACACATACTACATCCTAGATTTCACTAAAAATGTTATTTTGCATCAGCAACAAATTAGTTCACCGAAAACGTTCCTTTATGGGATGAATACGAGAATTCATGAATTTCCATCCTCTAATAAAATATATCTCAAAAACATATAATGATGTCAAAAATACATAACAAAAACATATAATGATGTCAAATAAGCATGTGTTCCAACATAAACTACACTGTTGTTTTGTGAGAAATAAACATTTATTTCAATATGAACTAATATTCAAATTTCATATTCGAAAGACGTGTAAAAGACCGTAACACTTATCTACTAAACTTAAAGAAACAAAATTTTATCTTGCAGAGACATGTAGAGGCCATAAAACCTATCTACAATTACAAACGAGGAACCCTCTATTTGCGTTTGCCTTTTAACTTTCATTGTGGCAATTGGTTGTGCTTTACCATCAGTCGCGTGCTCCAGGTTTAGATATGCAACAAGCTATACACAAAAGGAAAGAGACAACTATGCAAAAACAGATTGGAGTCGTGAATAGTATCAGCATTTCTGACGGAATATAGCATCTTTTGCTTAAAACTATACTTGCAAATGAGATTCGGCATAAATAGAAAAAATTTGTGTTGAGGTTCATATAATATTATGTAAAACCTATGCCTTGCAGTTCCATACTCTATTCTGGACAGTCTCGTAAACAAATTACAAATAGCTAAAGTCAAGTTCCTAAAATCCTTCAAGCTATTCCTCATCAATGCTAAGAGTCCATTCTTTTACGTTATCATGATCATGCTCTAATATATTAGAATAGCAATGATGCTTGTCCTCTGATTTCCAGAGACACCTTCCAAGTGGAGCCCTTTGAACTTGGATCAACTTATAGTAGGGTTACCTTTCATTGACACTAAGATAGCACATAAGCATGTAACCTTCAAGGCAATCCCAATAAAAGGATCCATTGAAGAACACCCTAGAACCATCTACAATTTGACTACCTAAACACCCTAGAACCATCGACAATTTTCTCCGAGCTCCATCATCCACTTACCTGTTTCTGAAGACATGTTTGACAATTCTTCATATTGCTTATCAGAATTCTTTGGCTTTTTCAAACACAGAAGCCTGTACTTAAGGTAATTGGCTTCTAAGTCAGCCATCAAGGTATAGCAAATTGAGACCATATTGGGACGATTACTGGCACAAGATGTCACACCCCGCGCCCGGGTGTAACACGCCGCGTATTAGGCTCATCCAATACGCAAGGCTCTAAAATGGATCAAAGCAATTCTAAAACATAAATAATCATAAATATTAAAATGCTCCAATTAATATAAAAATCCTCCAATAATAAAAATTTAACATCTACAAAGTCATCAAACTTCCTCTTAGCAGAAACAAAATAACACTAAACATCAAATAAATTACTGTCATTGGCTCAAAAACTAGCTAACTATTGCTCACATAAAATTTGTCTTATTGATTACTAAGCACCCTGTTATCCTATTCCGAACTAACGATACCTGCAAAATAAATAATATATGTGGGGTGAGCAAACACTGTGCTCAGTAAGCAATTCCACGCCTTTCTCACCAGTATGGGCAGTTACATATATATACACACACACATAGTACATGCATTCATTCTGTCACACACTATCCATAATCACACAAAACAATAATACATAATATATATCAAAATTGTGGCATATCAAATGAAACATAATCTGCATATACATAATCATACATAGGCAGGCTCAGATTCATCAATGCAAGAACCAGTGGTACTAGATATCTAGCCTAACTTTTTCCCAGTTAGGAGGTCCAGAAGACGTACATATGTCCTGACTACTCACCGTCAGGGAGGTATATCGAGAACTAGTTCTCTCTGGTGTACAAAGAATAATCAGAGCCAAATCATAACATGTAATACATTCACACATCACACATACACATGCATATACATATAAATAATCAAAGTGCCACGATATATGAAGGAATTCCTCACACATATTACATGCCCATTCTGAATTTCATATTACGAAAATATTCATGATAGGAATAAATATACATACACAAATATATACATATATAGTTTAAAAAAAAACATGAGAAAGGTTAGGAACCACTTACCTCAGAATCCAAATCCAGTGTCACTAACTCATAATTTTGACCCCATGAATAGTAACCACCTAAGTACAATCAAAAGAGAATATAATTCCCACCTTAGTAAATATATCCATTAAATACTAAAATTATAGGCCTACTGTACGGATAATCCCAAATTCCCAAATTAATCATAGAACTTAATTATTTTTCCTAAGCAATATAATAAACTAAAACTTAATCCATTCTCCTTAATATCTAATAATCCATTGGCTAAATAACTAGTAACCCAAATAATATTTAATTAGTCAACTTGTGATAAAAGTGCAATTTAATTTCTAAAACTAGTAACCATAACCAAAGTAGTATAAACTGATACATAGTCATCTACAAAAAAACCTCAGTATTACTATTCTGACCAATGACCACAATTCATAGGGCTTTGACCAACAATCCTTAGCATCAACTTTTCAGAAGACAACAAACGATGACTACTAAACATTGGTTTAATTATTGTCAATGTGCAATATCAATTCGTAGAAGTTAGTACTTGATGAGAATCAACCTGCCTGGAGCAAATTTGTTAAACATTAGCCACGACACCAGATAGCAAACGTAAACATGACCCACCATTAACTAAGAAAAGCCAGGGATTCATTCTTGTTTTCAAACGCCCGTGTAGTTTACCCTTTTTTTTTTTTTTTTTTCCTTCTTTCCCTCTAAGCAACAAGATAAAGATAGCATCTCTGATCGCCTTTCTGCATTTTTTTTTTCATCGAATCCAACAAATTTTCGAACTTCATCAGTACAAAGTCACCAACTGCAAGATCTTCCGCATAGTATTACGTCAATCCAATTTAATTAACAAACCTCTGTTTTTTTTTTTTTTTATAAAAACTCCTGAATTGAGATCCAACCCCGACTCATCAAGATCCATTCTAATATTCAATAAACTAGAAATTAAAATCCTAAAAGTAATATTTATGCATCAATTCTACTAAAATTACAAGAATCTTAAACCACAATTTTCTATAAACCCATCTACTCTAGATTCTAGATTTAGGCACAATAAAATTTAAGGTCAAGAATTAAACTGACCGTATTCATTGTAGGGATCGCAAGAGTAATCTACAGTTCTTGGCTCTGTGAATTTATCCACCCTCTCCTTCATCTTGCTCTTAGAGAAGAAATTGACTATGAGGTTTTGGGAATAAGAGAACGTCGTCTGATCAACTTTTATTACAAATGGAAAAAGGTTATTCCATTTATTGATATATTTATTTTTCTTTTTATAACGATAAAGCCCCTCACTTCTTTAAAACTCCACCTAGCCTTAAAATATAATTCTCACAATTTGCAACTGAGCCCTAGATGTTGGGCACGGGTATTTCACAAGAAAGAACCATCTTTTTGTTATTTAACGGATTGCAGACAAAACAGATTTCCACTTTACTTCTTGACGTGGTATTGCAGCCAAGCAGAAGACCATTACAAGAATCGATGATATCAACGACATCAGCTTGTTCCCTCCGCCTACTTCGTATTCAATTGGGAAGAAGTGAGTTCCATACAATTTCCGATGCCAAGGATGGACAAATTCTTCTTTTTCCTGAAAGATAAACCCTGTGACTGCTCTTCTAGCTAGAGGTTTAAAATTTTCATGGTATAGGGCAGCAAAATTCACTTCTTTAGCAAAATTGCTCAACCCCTTCCAAACATACCAGCATTTAAGAGAAACTGGTGGAGTCAATCAGAAAAAAAAAATATCTCGAGTAATACATCTATATTTGCTTATATATCTTCGAAGACGTTTCTCCCTTCTTCTTCCATGATGGATTCTTCTCTGTTCTGGACCAGACTAACTACTACTTTCTTCGTCACTCCATCTTCAATCAATTTCATTATTTTTCGGCACTCAAATTGGGCCAGAAACAACTACTTGGATTTGCTGAGGTTGGGCTTTAATATTGAATCTGACTAACACATGAGTCATGCTTGGGCCTAGCCCGAATATACCCAACTACTTTAATCATACGAAATTTAGGTAATAATCCTAAATTCACGGTTTGACGTCAGCTTGTATCACCCACCATACATTGTCTATGGTAAATCTACAGGAATCACAACACTTTTCCCTTACAAGATGACGGCATCCAGTTATTGCATACCACGAATTAATTAAAGATACGAGTTAATAGAGACTGTAGAGATGTATTCTATATTTATCAAACCAATGATAATGACTTTCTTAATTGGCCTTGGTTTGATAAATTGATCAATGATGACACACTTTGGCTGTCACAAGTCTTAGAGTTTGCTTGCATCACTTAGCGGACAGAAGTAGCAGATCACTCTCTCTCTCTCACACAAATATTACAGACCTGTTTGGAACTGCCCTACTGACTCAACTTTGGATAGTACACTCCAAGGTTTTGGAGCACAAAATATTTGCATGCTGAGTCTAAAACTTATGATTGGGAAGCGAAGCCACCAAACAGGACCTCCACTAAACAAAGCTCGGATACTACTCTTTTGAAATCTGACCCCAAAAGGTAGGGGATAAAGGAGGAAATGCAAAGTAAGACCCATAAATTCACACCATCCAGATAATTGCTGACAGGAGGAGGGGCTAATGTGGGAACTTGGTTTCTTTTGAAATCAAATCCCAAAGGGGTAGGTGATAAAAGGGAGGGGATATAAGGTAGGACCTACAAACTTACACCATCCAGATAATTACTGACTGGATGAGGGACTATGTATCTTATAAACACACTCATGCACAATAAACTCGGACACTACTCTTGAAAGTCTTTTAACTCTTAACTCGACACTCGCTACTCGCTACTACCTTTACTTCACACTTGTGGAAAGAAATCGCGTGGCTTTTGACTCTCCGATGACTAGTTTTGGGTGTTCTGTTACCTAATTTGATGTTATACTCATGTTAAGATGATTGGCAATTTGGTGGCTTTTGACTCAAAGCCTCCATTGACTTACTCAAGCGAAAGAAGCTTCCAAAAACAAAAGCCAACTCCCTAATTGTCATCCTTTTCACTTCTCTCTCCCGCTTTTCAGACAACCAACCAACTAACCTCGATCAACTATCAGCAAAATTTTCTCCACAATTTGTTATCAAGAATTCACACCTAGAACTTTCAATCTAGTGGTTGGTAAGGGAGCTTCCTGTGCCAAGGTCGGGGTTCAAACCCTGGCCTTAGCATTTTAGGAAGGGAAAAGATAAAAATTGGATAGAATTAGGATTGGAAGTCACACTTTAATATTTGTGTGTGGCAAAAAGTTGAGAGCTCACTAATTTAGGAGCCTCACTACAATTGTATAAAATAAAAATGTATATTGTCATGAGAATTCATGATAAAAAAATTTTAAATTCGCAATTTGAGGTCCGCTTGTATCAACGTTCTCCCCCTCCCCAAAAAAAAAAAAAAAAACGTTGTCTATGGTAAATCTACAGGAATCCCTAAAAGATGACGCATCCACTTATTGCATACTTCGAATTAATTAAAGATACGAGTTCACAGATAGTGTAGAGATGCATTCTATATCTATCAAACCAATGATAATGACTTTCTTGCTTGCATCACTTAGTGGACAGAAGTAGCAGATCACTCTCTCTCACACAAATATTACAGACCTGTTTGGAACTGCCCCGTTGACTCAACTTTAGATAGTACACTCCAAGTTTTTGATGCACAAAATATTTGCGTGCTGAGTCCAATACTTATGATTGGGAATCCAAGCCACCAAACAGGACCTCCACTTCTCGATGGAAACAAAACTCGAGACACTACCCTTAAAGGTCTTAACTCTCAACTCGACACTGGCTACTGCCTTTACTTCCCACGCGTGGAAAGAAACCCGCGTGGCTTTTGACTGTCCGACGACTTACTCCAACGAAAGAAAGAAGCTTCCAAAAACAAAAGCCAACTCCAATGCCCTAATTGTCGTCGTTTTCAATTCTTTCTCCCTCTCTCTTCAGACAATCAACCAACTAACCTCGATCAACTAGCAGTAAATTTTATCCACAATTTGTTATCAAGAATTCAGACCCAGAACTTCCAATCTAGTGCTTCACTTAATCAGGTTTGTTCTTTCTGCTTTTTCTTGTTTAATTTGCATTGCTTGCATTTGTTTTTGTGATTTACTGCTAAATTGGCTTTCTTCAATTTAGAAGCTTAAATATCTCAATTCTTGATTTGAGTTAGAAAGCTTACTTCTAGGCATTGATTATTGAAGTCATGACTTCAATTTAAGACATTGGATTTGATACCAAAAAAAAAAAAAAAGTGGTGCTTTTGCTTTATTATTAGCATTCTGTTGCTAGGATTTTTTTTTGGCAATTAGCGGAGTTAGTTTTTTTTTGGCAAAATATTTATCTGGGATTTTCTCATTTTGACAGATAACGCCGTAATTCAGCCGTATCAGGAAAGTAACAATTGGGATTATTCACTGATATTGACTTTTTTGTAGAATGACAATTGGGATTGTTCACTGATATTGACTTTTTTGTGGAATGACAATGGCTAGGGTTTTGAACTAAGAGTTAGATTAGCGATTGTTTGGAGTTAATGGGGTTTCATGTGATTACTTGATTGTTATCATTTTTGTGGTGACAATGAATTCGGGAGTGAGAATGCATGGAGCTCAGCATTGCCACCGGATTGATATATCTGAGCTAAAGCTTCAAATCGAGAGGAAGATTGGTCGTCAGAGAGGGGAGATGTACTTTGATCTGTTGACTAGATATTTAAGTAACAAGCTTAGCAAATCAGAATTTGGTAATCTTTGTGCTGGTTTGGTTGGGCGTGAAAATATCTCCCTTCATAATAGGTTTATTCAGGCAATCATTAGAAATGCATGCATTGCTAAGACTCCCCCAGAAAAATACAGCAAAATTGAAGCTTCATTGAATGTAAAAGTGCCAAATGGAAAGCAAATAAGTAGCCTTCAGTCACTTTGTCGAGATGTATTTACTCAGTCTCCTGGAAAGGGGCAAACACTGACGCTTTGTGATCGCAAGTTCAAGGACCGACCTAGCCCTCTTGGACCTCATGGGAAGTCACAGAATCTTGTATGTGAAGATTCAGTACCCAAGGTTCCGGAGCAGCAAAGTGCTACTGAATTACTATCCTTGGGTAGCAGACCTCCAGTTGAAGTCAACTCTGTGGAAGATGGAGAAGAGGTTGAGCAGGCTGCTGGAAGCCCTGGTATATACAGTAGAAGTCCGTTAACAGCTCCTCTTGGCATCTTTCTCAATAATAGAGGAACAAGGAAAGTACTAAGTTATGGTTCAGCCTCTTTCATTTGTACAGAAACCTGTAATTTCACTGACGAGCTCCCTGAAATGAATTCGTTGAAGAAGAGGTTGGAACAGAAGTTGGAGTTCAATGGCTTGAATGTCTCCCCAGAATGCATTAACTTGTTGAATAATGGACTAGATGCTTACTTGAAGAGACTAATAAAACCGTGTTTGGAAATGGCTGCTTCAAGGTCCGATCAGAAGCACGGCAACCGAGTTCATCAACAGGGAATATCTGTTCAAAAAGGGATGAGGCCCATGACATATGCACATAGGTCGAACAAGTCCTTTTGTGTGTCAATGTTGGATTTTAGGGCTGCAATGGACTTAAATCCTAGGTTACTTGGAGATGATTGGCCGATTCATCTTGAGAAGTTTTCCTTGCCTGCTTCTGAAAACTCTATGGATCATTAGAACAGAATTTTTTATTTGTCGACTGCTAGAATCCATTCTAACAGTGATGTTGACACCACATACATAAGCAATGGTCATATCTTCATGGTTTAGAGTTGCTGAAAATTTTGAATCAGGTGTTTAGGTTGTATATACATCTCAGAGCTGATTATTTATAAAGTGGGATTCCTTACCTAATAAAGTATAAGGATATTGATACTTGTAAAGTGTTTCATTGGCTGATTTTATATAATATCAAAATCATGTTCATGATGTTAACGTTTTAGTTGTCAATAAAGCTTATTTATGTAATATTCAGATTGTTCTTGTCCTGTTTCTCTTCTTTAATGTCATAGCTCCTTGATGTAATTAGATCTTTTGCCAATGAGATTGAATAGGGTTTTATCGCTTGCATGTCAGTCAAAGGTGTTATTGTCAGGAAAAAAATTCCTCAAGTTGTACAGCTCTAATTTTTATCTTCTTTTTGTCCCTTTCTTGTTTCCAACTTATTATTATTTTTTCTTTTGTGGGGGACGCGGGGGGGGGGGGGGGGGGGGAGATTGCATAATTGATCTTGTTCAGGCATATTTTGACACTGGTTTGACAGGTGGAACATTGTTGATTGGGAGCTCAAAACAGATAAGATGAACTTAAGTTAAAGAATCCTTCCTCTCCGTACAACTTCTTGACAGTTTTTCTTGTGCAATGAACCAATTCTTGTTGGGCCATCAGATATTATGTGGAAAGAAGATGAAAGGGTGTGATCGCTTGCAATTTAATTTGTGCTGACTTGATGAGAAAGTTTTTGACTGTGGTTTGCAGGGTGTAACGTGTGTCTACTGATCGGAATAAAGACAACTCATGCCGGCTGGCCAACTTTTTAGCATCCTGGTCTGAAGTAAAAACTTTTGAGTTTTTACAATATTATGTGCCTGTAACTTTTGCTTTTTATCTATTTGTAGGGCTGTTGAATGTTTAATGCAGCAACTGCTTTCAGAAGCACTACAGGTAATGCATTCAAAGGTTACTTCATGCAGGTGCTGCCATCTGCCCCAATTTTCAACTTTGTTGATTATTGTATCGTGGTATTTAACATAAAACAGTGCAGAGGTTCTGTTTAGTGTGCCTATGCTGTTATTCCATGGTTTTATCACTTATTTACCTGTGTTGCAACTCCTATTATTCTGGTGTAAGGAATATCTTTTCGGCAAGCCTATGAATGTTTAATAACTGGGTTGCTGATTCAATAAGAGTTTTCAATAATAAATGGCAGAACAATTGAGCTCCTTTTTTTTATTTGATTGAAATTTCTTTGAAATGAATTCGTCTGCCTCAATTTTTTTCCTAACCCAATCGTTGCTTCATGCCAAAAATATAAACTATGCTCAGTTGGAAGTCAGTTTGTTTCAGCTTGAATTTCTCACATTTTGTAGCTACCTTACAATTTATGCAGCACTAATCCCTCACCCCCCCCCCCCCCCCCCCCCCCTTCTCCTCTCTCTTCTTATCTGTTTGTTTACATGCTAATTCTTATTTTTCTTACATTTATATTATTTCCACTGCTATGGAATTCTGCTAGGATCGGATCTTTGTTAATTATTTTCTGCTCCTTGGTAAAGGGGGAGGACCTGTTTTAGACTAAAATTTCCAGCAAAATTTAAGGTTTGCTTGTTAACCAAACTGACATATATGTCCAATTGATGGATAAAAACTTGTAATTAATATGAATTAAGTGCGTGTGCAAAATTGGCTTTTTAAGTAGCATTATTACCACTGATACTCGTCATATTTGTTGTATGAGCTTTCTTAAGACAGCAAGATAATCAACGTATTATAGTTGTTTCCATAACCGGTAGCAATCAATTTTGAATGAGAATATCTTTTACATCTTTTACCATCCAAATCCATTACTTTTGTCAGAATGTATATCTCTGTTTCCTTAAAACTCTAGAATCACATCTTATAGTTGTTTCTGTAACTGGTTGCAATCAGTTTTGAATGAGAATATTTTTTTTACATCTTCTACCATCCGAGTCCATTACTTCTGTCAGAGTGTATAACTCTGTCTTCTTAAAACTATTCTCCTCTAACCTAATGCAGGGATACAGCTCTCACCAATTCTTGTTATTTTCAATGAGAATGTGATAGCTGTGGTAAGTAATCTCTCTGTTTAAGTTCCACCGTAAGTATTGGTTTGCAGAGTCTTCATATGAATGCAAATATATGGTGTGGCCAAAGATATAACTTTTTCTGTTTCAATGTAGTTTTTTAAAAGATAAATCCCTCAAACAGCAAACAATATGCCTAAGGTTCCTCCCTATTACAATTATTTGTCATGCACGATTAGTCTACATAACTCCTTTTCGTTATTTATATTGATTTGTGTGTTGCCTGCAATTGTAATAGTGTTAAACCTTTGGTTGCATCCACGTCTGTTGCCTTTTTCCGAGATAAAGAAATTTTCGATGGCGTTATCTTATATATTAATACAAGTTAAAAATGCTGAACATTTTATGTTTTGACTGCGTGTGCTTTTCTTTCAGTTAGGCTGGTCTGCTGGAATTGTTCAACTCTTGTTCATAGCCATGAGATAGATGAAACTGAACAATATACTTGTTTGGAAGCGTTATAGAAAGTTGTTGAACTCTACATTAGAATATTCCAGCCCTTAGCAAAATATGACTAAAGATTGATAGGAGTTGTAAAGCAGCAGCGTGCTACCTACCGTCTGAATAATATTCGCCCCCTTTTAGTTCACAGATTCCTTAAGTAGAGATGCTAAGATAACGATGGCATTCGAATTGTCGTCAGCCAGATGTACCATCTATGCATCATTGAACATAACCGGAAACCCGTTCTTAGTTAGTTCTTAGCTGGAGGCTGGACCCTCCAGAAGTATAGTCTACATAAAGATTACAACGTAATGAATGGCCTATTTTGGCTACTATTTTAGGGGCGCTTGATTCACATGTAGGAATCAAAATCGAAATTATTCACTTTGAAATTAAAATAAAGTATTTTATTTTAATATCTTTGCTTGGTTAGATGTCAGAATCGGAATCGAAATTATTCATTTTTAAAAATTTTATGGTCCTAAATTATTTGGTTTTAATAATTAACAAACAAATGATGATGTCTATTAATAATTTATCACAACAAAATAATTGAGGAATAAAAAGAAGTTTAAGTTGCAAAATTTTAGAAATGATTTCATTCCCTTTTAATTTAGTCAGGAATAGAGGATTTCTAAATTTTTAAAAAATTATTTCGATTCCCTCAAACTAAGCAGCTTATAAAAAATTTATTCCGATTCTCACGATCCAATCAGCTCCTTAATCTTTTTAGCAATTTAGTCAATTATTCAAAACAGAACAACACGTGAAGATGACCTCCTAACGGGACTGAAAACAGTAATTTGACAACCAATTCGAAATGCTGGTGACATTATGTTACAGCTTTTGGAAGATTATTCAAACCATTAAAAAATTGAGTTGTTTACTAGTAGCATGCATAAATGACACCAACTTGTCTTAATTGTTGGCAGAATTTCCTTTATAAGCTTTGCTTTATAAAAAAATCATAAGCTTCCTTTATGTTTCTAAAATTAGAGTAATCTTTCGTGTCAACTTTTGTCACACTGATGCACGTTACAATATCGTTGCCGTGTCTTGAATTAAGTGATCTCTCTTTCAACAGTATTCATAAGATAAATTTTGAAATTACAAGCATATTTTCAGGACATAATTTTATAAATGGCTCTAAAAAAAATCTTTTATGGAGTGTGAATATAAGCATATTATTTTGTTTGCAACCTATTTTTGATCGATATTGAACAGAGGTTGCAGTTTACTTCTTGGTGTGTATAAAGTTCAATAGTCGTCCTCCAACTTGGTAGGCCTTCAATTCACATCTGCTGAATTATTACAAACACAAATCACGTCACACGCCACATGATTATATATATACAAGATACAAGAAGATCGTGTACAACTAAAAGTAAACATCCAAACTCTGCACGCATCTTAGCTTCACAAAGTCAAGAGCCCAGAGGATGGAATTGAAAAACATTGACATGAAAAAAATGATTGAACTTATCTATAAAAAATAGAAACGCACATTCATTCCCACTTGACCAAACCTCTCAGATTCCTTTCGTATAATTAAAAGTTGAAGTTGACACCCGATAGGTTTGCCAGCTTGAGTGAGAAGTGATGTCGCACCTACAAAATTTACACATGAGATTCAAGACACATACTACTAACTAATCACGTATTGAACTTTGTAGTTCACCATTACAGCCAGGAACCAGGAATTCGACAACACAATTTCACTATTGGTGATAGGGAAATTCTTATATAAATCCAGTCCACGGCTCCATCGATAGGTTTTGTAGTTTAAAAGAATGTTACATAAGTATAATAATGCATGTTGATATGAAAAAGTAATATAAAAATATTTATGTGACTCTATTTTGGAGCCCAAGATCAACAATTGGAATTGTGTTTTGATCTATGTAAGAATTTTTCCTATTAATAAGCATCAGTCTAATTCATAGACGTGGGGATTTAATTGTAGTGGATGATCAATTGCCAATGTGTGTTTGCTTTTGCATGATCATTATTCAAGTCTAGTACAACAATTTCAATGGTCCAAACAACCAAAGAACTTGGACAACATTTCCCTTCTTGTCACCATCTTTTATGGATACAGTACAAGATTACGAACCAATCAACTTATTGGATTGTATTGAACCACGCGATAAAACAAATTTCTGCCAAAATATATTTCTCTATTGAATGATTAATACATAAATTAATTAAATGCACCACAGTCACGACGAATATTTCCATTTCTTCCAGTTTTCACTCCAACCCGTCCAAGTTTTGTCATGGCAGCTACGAAAGCCTTTTGGAAGGCTTGTGTGTCTGTTGCCCAGGCAGTAACAGTTGGTTTAGACCTTGAATCTGTGAAGAGGACTTGATCCGAGGTGAACAGACCCTTTCCTTGCACCAGATTTGGAAGTAGACATTATCAAAAGTCCTAGGGGTGGTGGGGTCCATGTTTATGGCTATTGTGGGGTCCACAACTCTGGGGCACATTGACTGCAATTGGCTTGCATATGCTCTGTTGAGGGTCGGATCAATTGGATTTCGTGGGCTGAAATTGTATATCCGTTTTGCAAACTGGTTACAATGTGAGAAACCCACCGAGTGGGCAGCTGCACAGAATAATATTAATCTCAGATTAGTATAATCATTGATCCCAGTTGGGTCTTTGACATTTATGTATGTAAATTTTTTTTTTAAATGTGAGATGATAAAATCAGATTGTCAATGTCTTATTATTTCATTACGTGTAATCTTGAGAGTCAGACTATACGATCAATGTTAAACACTAATCTTTTTATTCAGTGATTAATACGTACTCTGACTATATGATGCAATATTAAATTTGTTTAGGAAAAGTATTTTTTTCATGAAGTGTAGCTCCAGTGGTGTGAAACAATAAGACGCTGTCAATGGGGTCCAAAAAGTATGCCGGACGCACGGAAATTCAAGAAATGTTTTAACAAAGTGAAATTGCAACTGCCACGTGGTGGGTGTTACTGTTACCTGAGAGAGCAATCATGTCCGTCTGCGTTAGCCCATTGGCAGCAAAAATTGCCTTGAGCTGATTCAAATCGAAGCTTGCCTTGGGCAGTTTTCCATTGACACTTGCGGCAGTTGATTTCAACCCATCGAGTCTTCCCAATTCAACAGCGTACGATGGTCCACCGGCCTGCATACGTGTTAGCAAATGATACCACAAAATTTCAGCATTATTGAAGTAATTTTTTGATAAGGAAAATGAACAAATAAAAAAGCTGAAGTACGGATGAAAGAAGGAAGATGTTTGATAAATTTACCAGTGCAATAACGTCTCGGGTTGCCATGGCAAGAATGTCTGCGCATGAGACCTTGTTCCTGCAACCTGGCACTGCATCAACAGCTGCTTTGGCTTTGATTACGGTATCGAACCCATCTCCGGCAAGTGATAAGTTATCAGGGTGATCTTTTTCAGCCTTGTTGTTTGGAGTTGATGCTACTATAACAGAAGCATCACAACCCTTTTCTCAAGAACCCAATTAACCCGGAAAAAAAAAAAAAAAAGTCATGAAACGTGTCCAAAAATAACAACATGAACTTTCTATCTATCTAGTCCTTACATGAAAGAGGAAAGAATCAAATTACCCCGACAAAACAGTCATGGAAGAAGAGACGGAGGGTGCCAGGAACAGTAACAAAAGTTTGTTGGAATTTTTTGGTAACGGCATTTCGAACAATGGTTTCAACATTAGGGCAGATTTTTGCGTAATAGTTGAATTTGAGTTGAGCTGATACCAAGTCAGGGAACAAACAAGCACTAAGAGAAAGAGTTAATATAGTTACAAATAAAATATTGGATCGACCCATTACTGCCAGTGCTGGCTAGATAATTTTGGAAGATGAACACAGAGCAACACAGAGAGGTTAGGAAGGTCCGTTTGGCATGAAGGATGCTAAGGTGAAAGGTATATATATATACATGTCCACGACTAATAATCTGGCGCAAGCCAGTTGGCTTAGAATCTTTTTCATGAGGAACAAAGTGCATAAATCATGGAAGTAAGATTGCAATGTTGAAAGAGACATTGATGCTGGCTAATGGTTATGCCCTGTGCCCACCTTTGTTTTCTTTCCAATATTTCCAATAACTGATCCCCCGTCCCCTGCTCAAATAGTGACGTGGAATTTTCAAGTTAGACTCGAGATTGAATTCCAATACTCACGGCCTCATTTGTGAATCTTGTGGCTTAAAATAAAATTGTAAAAACATTCTTACATCATTTTATATAATTTTCTTATATCAACACGTATCACTCTATTTACTTAGTCCACTTTTAAACCATAAGGTTTACAGGTGAGACCATACCTTGTTCACCTAAAAATATCTTTTCCAAAAAACAGAAACAAACTCATGGTACAAGTTTCATGCTGAAGACTTGTTTGATAAATAAATGATCCTTGGGATAAAATTATAAAAATATGTGAAAATTAACATTCAATTGCCTTTTATTCACCATTAAAACAGAGTAACGTAAATGTTCAAACAAGAGCTTGCGTTTTCGTGGTATGCTAGAGATTCAGTGACTTAATAGTTCAATGATACTTCAAACTAAAAATTGCAGTGTTGGTATTAAGAACCTCATGGTGATAAATAATTAACATTCAATTGCCTTTCATTTTTTTCTTTAGATAAAATGAAAAAAAAAAATAGAAGAAGGAAAAGGAGACGTAGCCAGGTTAATGGTCGCTCATGACACAACTGGAAATACAAAAATCGTGTCGCGGAAAACATTTACGTGTTTCCAGCACCATGAAGGAAAGTGTTGGATTCTGAAGCTAAGCACGATCTCGGCAATATTTGCTAAACAATTTCAAAAAGGGTGATTGGTATCCAACAAATCAAGATTGTGCATGCATGTACCAAATATCTGTCCTTTCAAGATTTTATTCAAATAAAAGTTGCATTAATCTAACTCAGTTACAACTGGTTGGGCGTTTGTGATCACAAAGTGGTGTGATATAAACATAATCTTCATTAGAAAGAAATACAGTGAGATAATGTATCATCTTCTTGTTTTGTGCAAGAAAAAATGAAAAAAGAAATAGTGTGTCATTCTTTTGTTTCATGAGGGGTGACTCGTTCGACTACAGCAAGGATAGGCACCGTGAATTCCAAATTGCCCAATATGCCAGCAATATGTTGGTACACATGAGTATTTTTATGATTGAATAGAGCAAAGCAAACTCGAGTTGACCCTAATTTGCAGTTGTTATTTTTTCCTTTTTCTCCCCTTGATTAAATGGTTAATACCATGAATTATTGGGCATTCAGATGGATAAAGAATTATTTAGAAAGGAGAAAAGATCCTAATTAGATCCATGTGAACATGAATCTTTTATAATTTCTCTAAATAAGTAGATTAAGTGCTGCTAAGCCAGAGTAGACAAATGATAATAATAGGCAACTTCACCTAACACCAACCTCAAAAATGTTTATATATTGCCTTTGTTCAGTGTCATAAACTTGCTGTCTCTTTTAACTACTCTCTAATTATTATTAGTTAGTATACCTACTTTATTTTCAAAAAAAAAAAAATGTAGTAGAACACACCAGAATTATTGATATGAATAAATCAGACTGACAAGAGAATACATGTTAATGTATATACGCAACTTGAATAATTATTCTGTCTGTTACTTCTTCGATCTTTTTCAACATTGATTTTGAGTTATTAATTAAGGGCAAGCTGTGTGGTTTATCATGCAAAATCTAGAATTTGGATAATTAATTAGTACTCAAAAAGTCTGTTAATTCAAATTTGTCAGCACATCACATTCACATTGAACGGTAGTCGTGATATATGTCAACGTAATTACTAGTATAAGCCCACAAATATATTATACTTATCTTGGTAAGTCGAATCATTCTTTCAATTAAATAGAATATATATCTCATTGAGGAAAAACTGAAGAAAGGGTCAATAATTGCATTTAAAAAATAAAAGAAGGAACCAGTAAATGTGCATGTTAAATGCTTAAAAAAAAAAAAAGTACATGTTAAAACAAAGTTGACATATTAGTTGCGAAAATGATTTATTTTGTCCAATGATGTGCTTTATAAATTTTAAAAAGCCAAAGAATTCTAACCAATTCTACAACTACGTAATCAAGGATATAGTAATACATTCAAGGAAAATGCTTGAATTATTATTTGAAAAGTTGATATACTTTAAATATAAATGTAGAGCTTCTTAGTGTTAAGGACAGAATTACTTACCTCAAAAAAAAAAAAAAAGGACAGAATTACTTGCACAGTTGCACCCCAAGTAAAAATAACTGACTTACACTTTTTTGGAAATAAGGTTTTATGAAAATCCAATGTTGGACTGCTTTCTGTCGTTATGGTCTTCTTGCTTATAAGATTTAATCGATTAGAATAGTTTTCATCGTGACTATAGATCTGTGAGGAAGCTTTTGGCACATTTTCAGTTATCTATTCTTTCACTGTGAAACTTATGATAAAGCCGGCGGTATTGCCAGAGCAAATATTCAATGAAAAAACAACTTTACCCCTATTTGAGTAAATTACTTCTCTTCCTCCAAACTCAGGCCCCCCAATGTTCCAGCCGCCCAATACCACACAAAAAATTTCTAATTGCTGGCCATCCTTCTTCTTTCTCTCCTCCTCCTCCTTTCTCTCCCTCCCTCCATCCCTCCCGCCCCTCCCCCCCCCCCCCCCCCCCCCCCCCCCCCCCCCCCCCCCCCCCCTCCTTCATTGATGCCACTACTATCACAACTTTTTATCTCTTTTTCTCAATGAGTCCCAACCCACAACCTAGCAATCATAGCCTAAACTCCAAAAATATTTCCTATCATGTTGGTTGCTTTGCACAATTCAAACTCTAATCTATCAAAATCATCACATGGAAACTCAATTTTTTATTTTTTTTAATTGGGAAGTATCCAAAGTTTTTAGATTTCTGTTAAATTTTGGCTTTGTTTGCCCAACTAGGCATCATCAATTTTGGATCTTTGAAAATGGGTGTGCATGAATTTGAGTAAAGATTGCAACTTCTTTTCTTTGTGGGTGTTGATTTTTGGGAAGAGGAATAGGCGAGTAAGATTGGCTAAAAAAAAAAGGAATTTTCACAAGGTGCAAGTGATTCAAAGACCATGGTTACAGATTTGGTTTGTAAGGGTGGGTGGGTTCTAACATTTTGATATCGACTGTTTGGTTCATGTGGTAGTAGGGTTGTTATCGAGTCGGGTCGAGCTCGAATAGCATCATGCTTGAGCTTGACTCGATTGCATATTGGTGCTGCTCGAACTCAACTCGAGTTCGATTAAGTTTAAAATAGTAAATCTCGAGCTCGAACTCGATACAGCGTTTGAGTACTCGAACTAAACTAGAAACTTGTTTGCACTCTTTTTTTTTTTTTTTTTTGCACTTTGTTGCTCGAGCTCAACTCGAGTTTGAGTATTCGAGAACATTTTGATAAATTTTACAATGTTCATACCTAAAATAGTAAATATATAATAAATATATAATAATTAAATAATTGCGTGCTCAATTAAGCTCGATGAGCTTTCGAGATTAAAAAATCAATGTTTGAGCTCGACTTATTTGATTAATCGAGCTACTCGATACTCGGCTCGAACTCGGTCAACTCGAATTCGAGCAGAGTAGTTGACCAAGCAGCTCGCGAGCTACTCGCAAGCAGTTCGATTTGATTACAACCCTATGTGGTAGCCCTTTCCAACCTGTGACTAGTTGATAGAACCGTTTACTAACATCAATTCAGGTTGAAAAATGTGGTGCCATGTTCCTAGTTCTTACGTCTGCTAGAAATAATAAAAGTAAAGCTTTTGTTGAAGTGTCTACAATGGCGGCTTGAATCAAGTTCTTATTCCACAGACACACAATGAATAAAGAATGAACAGGATAATGAGATGAAAAAATTTTGCCCATCCAACTAATATTTGCCCTAACAACTAATATTTGCTCTAACAATAACACTAGCCTTATGATAATGTTTATCCATCTAAAGTTGGATTCCACAAAGTTCTATTTTTTATAAAAGTTATTCATTAGTGTAAGTTTATTTATTTATACACTGGTAATAAGTGGATCCATTCTTTTTATTTACTTAACTTCCATTATTTGGTCCTAGAGTGCGATTTATTTTTGTTTTCCCAATTTGGAAAGCTCTGGCAAAATATTACGAAATTAATAAGACATATGATGCTAACCAAATTTAGTTTTTCTTTTTCTATCATAAATTCTCAGTGCAGGGTATTTTGCTTCACACAATTAGGATAATGTTTCCAAAATTTGTGCTAGAATGTGATTCTCAAATTTTTTTGCCGCATACAATTTAGGATATAACTTTCAACGTACCAACCTAACCCTATCTCCTTTTCCCTCTTATTTTACTAACTACCATGGTCAGGCTCGAACCGGACCTTGGTTGGAAGGAACTTAAGTGCATTCCTCAGGCCACTAGGCCTGGCCCAGTGGTTACCAAATTTAGTTTAGTCAAGCAAAAAGAGGGTCATCGTTAAACCTGTGAGTAAAAACTCAGAAAACAGAGGTAAGCGGTTGGTTACCAAAACTTTGAATGCAGGCTTTCTAACCATGGGCTCTCTTTAGAATCCAATAAGTTTTATTCACGTCTAAACTCGGACAAAAGGCCGGCTAATCACCGGAAAATATCAGAATCCACATATGGTGACATTTCCAAGTTGGGCCAAATTTATTGTTGTAGCGACGTTTTCATTGGCTGGGCTGGGCCTAATATAAGTTCCAGAATCTAGCTAATGAATTGCTGATCAATAATCGATTTTTTGGGTTTGAGTTACCATTTCCTTTTTTGAGGGGAGCGACCACATAAGATTTTATCACATTCAAAGATATCTAGCCCACGGTTAAGATGACTTTCTTTTATATATATATATATATATATATATATATATATATATATATATATATATATATATATTGGATGAATTGGTTAATTGGCTTCAGTTGATTGGTTAAAGGGTTCAAATTAAAAATTTACGGGACTCTCACGTATCATTTGATTGATGATTTAAACAAGAATGTAAATATTTAATATTATTTATCATATAACTTATATTTCCAAAAAAAATATTTCAACCAAATTTAGAAAACGATAGTTAACCTAAATTAATAAAGTACTCTACTATATAAATTATTATATGTATGTATTTCAGTACTGAAGCCCTCTCATTGCATTATTTATCAGGTTCACAGAAAACATATGCATTCGAATCTATATATACTAGAAATAATGGTTCATATTGGGCGGGATTAGGTAAGTTCAATAAAAGAACAACCGTGATATATTAAAAGAAAAGAAAAAAGATTGGATAATCCTGTTGTCGAATAATTGATCTTGTATCTAGATTTTATTTTTTTCTTTTTCTTTTTGCGGCTGAATAGTATTCCAACTTATAATGTTTTCTAGTTTCCCTGTTGGAAAGTTTATCTAGAATATGGTCTTTATGCAATTGCTAGTCCTGAATTTCCATCTAGTCATCAGAATTACCAGTAAGTTACCTTTATATATATATATATATATATATATATATATATATATATATATAAGTTTTACCAACTTTTTGGCCACAGCTCCCTGGTTGTATTTTTAGTCCAAACAATTAGACCCTAAAACATAATGAAAAAAATACACCATTAATACTAAATAAAAATGCACTATCAATTGGGATGCTATTTGAGTTTCTCTCTTTTTTTCTGTTCATAAAATATTTGTTGAATGTTGGACGACTTTCCCGAGTAAAAGTTCATGTAGAATAAAAACTTCTGTTATTCTTAAGATTTCTGAAACCAGCAAATAGTACCGAAGATTTCCCAAAAGGGAGTGCTGTTGGGCTTGTTTTGATGAGTTGGGGGGTTGTTTATGATCTAAAATGGACGATTAAGAAACTGAATAAGGGATGACTGACGGCTACCCAACAATAAATTTCTTCATTTTTCGGAGTCTTACGTCTTCAAGAATTTCACTTATCAAAATTTTGATATTATTTCTCCAACCCACCTGAATGTCTTCGAAGTTCACCAAGGACTATCAATTGTAATCCGAGAACAGCACCAAGGACTATTAATTGTACTCAGAGAACAGAAAGATAGAATTTTACTAAAAAGCAAAATGAACTGTCGATTCTTCCAGGATCTTGTCATGACCACAGCTTAAAATTAGAAGCTGCAATAGTAGCCAGAGACCAAGAGGAGTAACACGGGATTAAGAAGTTAACTAAGGTTAACTGACTTGGCAAGAGGAGTCAAGAAATTAGCAAGAGAGTCAAGAAATGAGAGTCGGTTAAAGAGTTAGTTATGGAATAGTAAGAAATGCAGTTACAGCCCGTTAGACAAATAATTATAAAGGCACCATAAATAAGAGTGGAGGGGGGCATGTATTAAAGATTCTGATGTATTCTTTCTTCTCAATTACATTCTCCAATAATATTCTTCAACTCTTGCTGTTTTCTCTGATTTCTTCTATTCTTTCTATCAATTGCTTCGCTTTTTTTCTCCTGGAGCTCACTCAGAATTCATAAATTCATTCTATAAACACAATTTCTTTAGCTCAAGGCTGACAGATCTTGGATTTTTGTCCAGAGCTAGCTGAGGATAATATAGTGAAAGATTTGTCTGTTCATAAAATGTGGATAGCCTTTTGAGTGTAGAGGGGATCAGCGAGACTTCACCGATATCAACTTCTGTCCATTGAAACAGGTATTTGTCCAGTTTTCTCCGAGAATAGCCTTCTTAGTGTCTCATCAACAGATAGTAATTTGAGAGGATAATGATATCCCTATTAAGTAGAAATTTGGAGTAACTCCGATCAGAATGGAAATCGTTGGTCCCTAATGCTGTGTCCTTGAAGCATCACTGGTGGTGGATCATGAATACCATGTGGGATGGGTTAAAAGGAGATTCCCCAGCGTCTAGGCCATAATGTTTTCATGGACTTAGAACAGTTCATTTATTCTAATATTGAAGTCCATGAAATGTCTAGATTGTAACTCTACAAATCTTGCGCATTCTGATGTGAGAGTCTGATCGTAGGGAGGATGAGCGATGTTGGCACACATTTAATTAGACCATATATGGAGAAAAGAGGGAAAAACAAAATCATGGAAAGACAAAAGAATTTGGTTCGTTAAATAATTATAATTGGTGTATCAACAATATAATCATTTGTCATTTGGCTCTCCTGTTTAATCTTTACTAGGACCTGGACTATATTTTATGAGCTATCCTTGGTATAATTTATTCAAATATCATAATCTTTAGAACTAATTGCAATATGTTGAACCATGGCTTTTTCAAATTATTTACTTAATTTACAATGGAGGAAGGAAACAACAAAAGAGAGAAGATTGTTTTAATGGTATTGAATTTAATTATTTTATTTTGAGGTTGAAGTTATTTATGCTAAAATAGGACGAGTCATCGTTTTGCAAGTTCTTTTTTTTTTTCCTCCCCTGAAATTTCTGATGTATTTGTTATCGATGGGAAAGGGGGATAAGGATCGTTGTAGGAAGTTCAAGAAAATGAATTCAGCTGAAGCCTTAGAGCTGGTGGATGACTTTGATATAGATACTGTGAGCGTTAGAAATTTTCATCCTGTCTTTTTTGACACCTTTCTTCTTATTCATCTTCTCATTTTTTCAAATTGGATCGTTCTAATATTGTTAATGTTCAAATATAGTCATGCAGGAGACAGGAAAAAAATGGGACACATATGCATCGGTGTGAGTGTGGCATTATGTCAGACGACAAAGAAGAGGTATAAAACGGAGGAGATAAATAACAAATATTACTAGCAAGTTGTTTCACGCCTTTTATATGACTAAGTTGTGTGTTTTTGCCAAATTATATCTCGTATAGATGTTACACCACACAAACAAAAATTGGCTCTTCCATGTTGTTTCGACTAAACAAAATTTTCTTTTTATATTTACTTTGAATCATTTGATATGGGCAGCAGTTATTTGCAAACTCGTATAAAATAACTCTGAACAAAACCAGAAAAAGGGACCCAGTAAAATGGAAGCCCTACAATCAACGTAGTTCCATTTCAGCCTTTTCAAAGTGACTTGTGATGATTCTTTTTTTTATTGTGATAAGTTGGGATCCCAATTTTTGTCACCTTGTTGCTTGTTTTGGATAAGTTAATTTCATCCAAAATTCTACAGTCACCTAGGATTATATTGTAATTTAACTGCCCCTTTGTTTTCTTTTCTCATGGATTTTTTTTTCCATTTTTGACATGCACACATTAGCACCGTCTTAGACATCAGTGGATAAGAAAAAGATATTTTCCTGGGCACATGATACTGTTGCATGGTTTTCATTCATTAAGGTCATTCAGCATCTTCTCTTCAAAACAATCATGATCCACTTGTCTATTATCTTTTTCTGTCTTTTTTTTGGGGTTTTACTTCTTATTATTTTTTGCTTATCGAAGAATAAAATTTAAAATTAACAGTATTTGGTCTCTGTTAATGATTGGATTGGATTGAAGGTAGAATTGGAAATAAACCTGGTGACGCATGGTATTGCAGCTGGTGTGGATGGTATTTTATTGAATTGACCATAGGTGAATTTCAACATCTGTATGGTTGTTGTTTTCCGGTTGGTAATCATTTATGTTTCTTTCATGTTAACATTTTTTTTCTACAAATTTCCATGTTAGATATAGTAACATATGTTTTTTTGTACAAAAATTTCACGTCAAAAGTACACGAAATAAAAAATGACAACAAAGGAGGATGAAATGGGGCACAAAATTTCTAAAAATAAAGGGAAGAAGAAGAAGCAAATAAATGGAGGAAAAGATGAAATTCCAGTTCAATGGAAACACCCCGCGTGTTCATTCGCCATTGATTGTGATGGCTCAGTGAGATCTGATGTTGGCAGTTCAACATTTATTATTCAAGATTGACTTGGACATTTCATACTAGCAGGTGAGGTTGTTGTCTACAAGATATGTGTCCTGTTTCACGAAATAGTTGCAATGCATAAAGGATTGCACCATGGGATACAAGTGAACATTGGTGAAGACATAGTGGTACCCTCGGATTCTAAATAGGCCATTGACGCTATCAGAGGGCTTGCTCCATTCCCAGAGGAAGCTGAACATCTCATAAATCAACTCATGGAATAGCAACACTCACTAGGAGGTCATATTTCGTTTGCACACATTTCGTCACGAACTTACTCTTTTGCTATATCCGTACAGCACTTAGTCATTTGCTCTTTATGGCTAAGTCAGCCTTTAGACCCTCTTGAACGTGCTTGGCACAAGCTAAGTATGGAGAACGGTAGCTAAATGCTTAAACTAATTGAGCAAGAAGAGAATACAAGAGAAAGCCTTTAAAAAGGAGAACTTTGTATTGCTTGGAGAATGTTTTGAGTACAAATGACTCGGTTGGCTTGGCAAATAGCCAAGGCCCCTATTTATAGCCTTCCACCTCTTCAACGGACGATAGAGATCGTTTACATCCAACGACTAATATTATCGCTCTAAAACATTCTATACAACTCTAGGTTATTTACAACCTACAAGAGTTCTCTAGAGTATTCTATATTACTTTACAATCTTATGGAAGCCAAGTGTCTCTAGAGAGTTCTAAATCTTGAAAAGATATAGGAACTCTCTGCATCGTTCTAGAACCTTCCGCTTAACCTCCAAGCCGAACGGACCGGAAACGGGGAATGGAACTGAGATGAAATTTCTTGGGTTGTGACAATTTACAGGGAAGGTAACAGGGCAGCGGATTGTTTGGCAACAACCTTGACAAAAAATTGATTGAAAAGAATGAGATGTAACAACAGTTCCCATTCAACATATTGTACCAATATCCCATGGACTTACCAGATAAGAAGTTGCAGATTCTAAGGGAGGATAAGAGAACGGAACAAATTTTTAGGAAGGGAAGATATTCTGTATAGGGAGGATAGGGACAGAAAAAAAGTCATCCAGTAAAGATGATAAAATATTCTTTGTAATTTTTACATACACATCCTGGATTTCACCAGAAATGTTATTTTTTAAAAATGTCATTTTGCATTAGGCGAAAATTCATGAATTTCCATCCTCTAATAAAATACATCTTAGAAACATATAGTGGTGCCAGGTTCCAATTATATTTGAGAGGTTTATAGGGATGAAAGCTGCTGTAATTACTAATAATTCGAGTGTACAATATTTTGGAAGCAAACTCAGGTTTACCATCTTTCAATTGAAGGAGCTAATTGACAGTAGCCGCTCCCCAGCTGAGTCATCGTTACTTGCCTTTGAATTGCTAAAGTTGCTTGGCTTTCAGGGAGGGAAAACTTTAGGCACAAGCCAGTTTGATTTTCTTTTCGTTAACATGGGAGCTGGTGAAGAACCTAATGGTCTTTTCGTTCACATGGGAGTTGGTGAAGAACGTAATGGTCTTGTAGACATAGAACATCTGAATGGTTTACTAGGTTCGTTGCTGCATATAGCACAACCTGGAGCTGAAATGAGTTCGCGGTTGCATCTGTCCGTTATAATAAGCTACGGAGCTGTCCTGGGGATGATAATTAAAATTTCTCTATTTTTCTTGCCAAGCAAAATGGTAACTCTGAACTAGCACTGCTTTTCCCTCATCAAAGTTACACAATGAAATGAGGGCAACCACAAGAAAATGTTAGGCACCATTGTCCTATACTGATTGCTCAATTGCAGAATGCTTTAATTCGGAAGGATATGGTGGATGTTAGATTTTTAATTTAATTATGGGTTCATATTAATTGTTATTAATAGTTAAGATAATATGGTCAAATATGAGGCATAAAGTGGGCCATTATTTTGGTTTAATTATTGGGACTATTATTTTAATATAATAAGATGTGAATTAATTGTGTAGGTCTATTAGATCCATTAGAGATAGTTAGATGGAGACTCTAATGTGTCTAATATATAAGGAGTGATAGATCCCTTTTCTAAGGATCTGAACGACGACTAAATTCAGTTTTATCACTCTACCATCTAAGAGAGAGTTAGTTACAAGATCCGTTCAACATGGCGTTTGACTAAAAATCAGGTTCTATCTAACTTTTCTCTAAATTGGTATTCTAAGAATTCATGTATAAATCTTGGGTGCAAAATAATTTTGATTCTAACAATTGGTATCAGAGTATGTATATATGATCTTAGAATCTTTTGATGAGTAAACCTGATTAAATTATATTTTTACCAAAAAAACAAAATCAGAAAATTTGCCGTAAGAGTGCTTCATGGCATGACCGAAACCATATGCAAACGGCATAGATGTTTTGCCGTTTGAATCTAGCTCTCATTGACTTGTGAATTGAGATTCTTGTTATTGAATTGTATAGATATTATATTCAATTGCTCTATTTGCATAAGCCTTGTCCAGTTGACTTTTGAAGGAAAAAAAAAACTGCATAAGCCTTGTCAAAATTTTTTGGTCGAGTTTGTGATGTCTATAACATGGCCAACCAATAAACAAATAGATTGTTTGTGAATGTATTAAGCAAACATGTGCACAAAATCACGTTCCCACATCCATTGAAGTCTTGATTTGTGCCTTCAGCTTTGTGCATAAACTTGTGCAATTTCGGTTTTTGGCGTTAAAGGTTCGGTTTGTGCAGATTATTTTATTGGTTAAATTTATGTCATGGAAACTACTGTTTCTTAATGTGTTGTTCCAATTTTGGTGCAATAACTTGTTGAATTTTTTGTGACCGAGGCAATATATGTGATTAAAGACTATTTTTTTCGGACTATAATTTAAGCTAGTGATAAATTTATTTAAAAGCCTAAATTATAATATTAATATAATAAGGTTGTATAAAGCCATAATAAAGCTTATTTCATGTAATAAACATGAAATTTTATTTTTAATGTAACGCTAGAGATAAATATATGTTTATATCTCATAAAGTTTAATTTGATGCATTTTGCATCATTAGTGTCACATTAGAGGGAATTTTGTTATCTCTCATAAACTAAGAATACAATGCTTTAGCATATTTAAATTGTGACATTATTAAGAGATATTTTGTGTATCTCATACGGATATGTTACATAAGGGTGTGATTGAATACATTTATGACCCCTTGTCTATAAAGATTAAATCACACATTAAAGTTATTTTTATAGGTAATATAAAGTGTATCCTGGCATTAAAGAGAATTTTATGAATTAATTGAGCTGTTATCACCAAAGTAGTATGTTCATTTAATTTATACAATTTTAAAATTTAATGGTGAGAGATGTCTCTGATTGAGTATAAAATTTTTCTGCCCAAAGATGTTAATTTTGTATAAGATCTAAAGATGACACATGAGACATATGATTGGGAAGTGACTTTTCTAAGTAGTTTATTCACCCAAAGGTAGTAGATTTATAAAGATAAAAATATATTCTCATATTGTTTCATGTGGAAAATTTGGAATTACATATTATATATTCTGCCCAAAAGTATTTCATAATGATGTATCTAAATTCTCAATTATGATTTTTTATTGGCTTTTATCAGAATTAACCTATAGTTTTGCTGACATAGCATTGTATTTGATTTATGAACTCACTTTATTATCAACAATAATATAGTCACTATTAAAGTATTGACTGCTTTGAATTTTAAAAAGTGAAAACAAGATATGGAATTTGCTATTAAGATGGCAGATGTGAATTTGGCAATGACCACATCAATGTCTAACCTTACTGATGGCAGCACTGATGAATAAAAATATGCATATGTAACTTAGTGAAAGTCGAATCGTATTTGTTATATCATAATAAAAGGGTCGAATTCTTGAACACCTATTAAGTGGCCTTCCTAGCACTGTTGTAGGTACGGAGATCTTGACTGCTATGTCCTAAAGGTATAAAGTCTTATCAAATGTTGAATAGGACATTATTTTGGGAGTTTTACTTCATAAGGTATAATGGAATATGAGGGATTAACGAATATGCCATTGAGAAAGTTCATAATCAGACTAAATAGAATGTCCTTAATATTTCTCTTCCTAACGCTTGTATTGTGCATTAAGCTTTGAATATCCTCCTTGAAAATTTTGGTTTACTTGCAACTATGTTCAATTCTCGAGATAAGGTATAGGATATCAATGACTTGATCGCAATGTGCATTGTTGAAGAAGAGAAATTGAATAATGAAAAATTACAAACTACTCTCATTGTGTCCACACCTAGCAAGAAAGGAAAGAGTAAGATATCTAAAGTTTCTACTCTTACAAATGTTTAGGACAATAACTCTATTCAGTCAAATGTTATGGATGTCAATAAACCTATGTAGGTGCTACTTTTGTGAGAAGAAAAGTTATTTGAAAGTGAACTGCTTTAAATATGAAGCTTGGTTAAAAAAACATGAAACAAAAGTAACTCTTTAGCTCTCATTTTATATGAATCCAATGTAGCTATGGCCCCATATGGATCATGGTGGCTTGAATGTGGAGCAACTAATTGTGTTGCATTCATTATGCAGGGGTTCATAAGTAGGGAGAAGTCAAATAAAGATAAAAGTAAACTTTTGATTGGCAACAACATAGGGTGGACGTAAAATTTGTAGGATTAATTTGTTTAAATTTAGATTTTGATTTTAAATTTATTTTAAGAAACACATTCTATGTTTCTTCTTTTAGATAGAATTTGATTTCAGTTTCTATTTTAGACAAAAAAGGCTACTCTTTTGGTATTAAAATGGGAATATTTTCTTAATTTTTGATTCAAATATTGTTGGTCGTTGTGTTTTGTCATATGATTTAATAGATTATGTTTAACTCTAAATGAAATTTATTCTATTGCATGTAATGTTGAACAAGTTGTTGCTAAAAGACCTCTTAATTAAGAAAAAATCTTTCATGTTGTGGCATAAAAAATTGGGCCATATTTCTAGAGAAAGAGTAGAAAGATTGATGAAGGATAACATCATTCCTACTCTTGACTTTAATGACCTAGAAACATGTGTTGACTGTTATAGGAAAAAAATGTCCAAGATTAAGAAAAAGAGTTCAGTTCTTAGTAGTGATCTTTTACAGATTATTCATACAGATATAAGTGGTCCTTACTGACATACTATATGTAATAATTTGTATTTTATTACATTCATTGATAATTTTTCTGATATGTTTATATGTTCTTAATTAATAAAAAGTCTAAAATTTTTTATCAATTCAAAATTTTCAAGATTGAAGTTGATAAACAGTTAAAAACAATTATCAAGATTGTAAAATTTGATCATGAAAGTGAGTATTACGGTAAACATAGATACAAGATAAGTAAATGGTTCGTTTGTTAAATACTTGATATTATTGCTCAGTTTACCTGCTAGATAGTCCTAAACAAAATGGTACTGCTGAATGACGAAATAAGACACATAAAGATATAATGAGAAACATGAAAGATAGGGCTAATCTTTCTAGCTATATTTGATGTGAGGCTATTAAAATAGCTTTATATATCCTCAATAGAGTACTTAGTAAGCCTATTAATAAAATTTCTTTTGAGTTGTGGATTGGACATAAGCTTAGTCTCAATCACTTTCGAGTATGGGGATGTCATTTAGAGGTACGTCTTTGTGATCTTTATGCAAGTAAGATGCGTCTTAGATCTATTCATTGTTATTTTATTGGATATTTTGAGCATTTCAAAAGTCATAAATTTTATTATCAAGATGGAAGTGTTAGAATTGTAGAATCACAAAAAGTTAAGTTTTTAGAATATAATGTAGCTGATAAAAGTGACTTTAATTCCATGAATGAGAATATACAAGTTTTAACAATTTATGTTTTTCAACTTACAGATAAAAGTATTGTGAAATCTGGACCTGTGGTTATTCCTATAGATGGACATAAACATCCTATTGTTGTTGAAGTTCATCAATAACAAGAGACAGTTGAACAGATTCCACTAAAGAGATTTATTATGAAGAAGAGATCTGCTATATTATCAAATTTTGTGGTATATTTAGGAGAATATGATTATGATATCGGTCATATTGTTGATCCAATTATTTTTACAGGAACTGTTTTTTATTCTCAATTTGACATATGGTGGGATGCAATAAGAGATAAGATGCAATCTATGAAGTATAATGGCGTTTGAGAGCTTGTTGAGTTGCTTGAAGGTTGCAAAGCTATTAAATGTAAAATCAAAAAGGACTCCAAAAGAAAAGTTGAGAAGTTTAAAGTCAGATTTGTTGCTAAAGGTTATATTTAAAGAGAAGGGATCGATTTTAATAGGACTTTCTCTCCTATGTCCTCTAAGAATGTATTTGAAGTACTTATGACACTTGTAATTCATTATGATTTAGAGTTATATCAAATGGATATTAAAATCACTTTTCTTAATGGAGACCTTATTGAGAAAGTTTATATGGTGCAACCTGAAGCATTTATAGATAATGGAAATGATTATTTGATCTGTAGACCTAAAAGACCTATTTATGGACTCAAACAAGTATCTAGACAATGGTAATTAAAATTTGATCAAATAATTATATCATTTGGATTTATTGAAAATAAAGTGAACAAGTGCATGTATTTCAAGGTAAGTGAGAGCAAATATATCTTCCTTATTCTTTATGTGAATGATATTTTGCTTGCAAATAATGATCTAGGCATACTGTATGAGGTTAAGCAGCTATTATCTAAATAATTTGATATAAAAGACGTTGGAGGTGTATCTTTTGTTTTGGGCGTTGAAATCCAAAGGATAGGTCTCAAAACTTATTGGTCTCTCTCAAAGAGCATACATTGATCGTATGTTAAAAAGATTTAATATGTATAACAGTAATCTTGAAACTATACCAATCTATAAATGTGACAAATTGACTTTGGAACAGTGTCCTAAAAATAATGTTGAGAAAAAGTCAATGAAGAACATTCCTTATTCTAGCTAGTGCAGTAGTGAACCTAATATATACTTAGATTTGTACTAGATCGGATATTGCCTTTGCAGTAGGTCTCTTGGATAGATATTTATCTAATTCTAAGTGGGACCATTAAGTTATTGTAAATAAAGTTTTGAGATATTTGAAACGGACCCAAAACTATATGTTAACATATAAGAATGTTAAAACCCTTAAACTTGTGGGATACACATATTCTCACTTTGCTGGTTGTAAAGATGATAAATTATTCATATTTGGTTATGTTTTCACATTAACTGGTGGTGCATTATCTTGAAAAAGTATCAAGCAGACATTCTTTATTTCATCCACTATGCAAGTTGAGTTTGTAGCATGTTATGAAGTAACTACACAAGGTGTATGGTTACACACTCTCATTACTGAGATGATCATTGTCAGTTCTATGTCAAGACCAATTCAAATATACTGTGATAATATTGTTGCAGTATTATTCACTAAAAATAATAAAAGTATCACAGGGTTACAGCATATGGAAATCAAATACTTAATCTTAAAAGAGTTGATAAAGAAAAATGATATAGAAGTAAAGCATATTATGACTAAATATATGGTTACTGATTCTTTGACTAAGGGACTCCACCTTGTTGCTTTTAAAGGGCATGTTGTTAGCATGAGATTGATTGAGTCATTTTGATGTCCTTGGTTAATGAGAGTCAGTATATATGTTTGCTCTATTTATTTGGTTTTATTTTAGACATCATTTTGATGTATTTGGATTATTATGAATTTTGATAGTAATAATCAATGATTATTCAGTCATATGATATTTTATATTTTTGTGACTTAAGACATGTGTCAATCTTAAGCAAGAATTTGGGACATTTATCGTTAGACTCATGTGTATGTCTTGTGACACATAAAGATATTCTGAATATAAAGTTAATTATAAGATATACATGTTTAAATTATTTAAACCATAAGAAATTTATCTGGCATACTTATAATGTATAAAGTAGAGAAATTAGTAACTAACAAATAATTAGCACATTATATAAACCATAAAACTATTGCTAACGTTACTTACTACACTACCACATCTAGTTAATGTGAACAAAACACATTAGTATTAGTAACCATAGAAATAATTATTTCGCATTATTGATACAAATTCTGCTATAATTCAATATTGATGATCTTATCTGACAAAATGATACTTTAGAATAGTCTCTTGACCAATATTTATTGAGCTCATAAAGTTTCAAAGTTTTATCTTGGCATAAAAAATTAGTCACAATTAATATCGTCCAAGTGGGTGAATGTTAGATTTTTAATCTAATTATGAGCTCATATTAATTATGATTAATAGTTAAGATAATATGGTCAAATATAAGGCATAAAGTGGGTCATTATTTTGATTTAATTACTGAGCTTATTATTTTAATATCATAAGATGTGGATTAATTGTGCAGGCATATTAAGCTTGTTAGAGATTGTTAGATGGAGACCTTAATGCATTTAATATATAATGAGTGTTAGATCCCCTCTTTAAGGATCTGAACGACGACTAAATTCAATTTTATCACTCTACCATCTAAGAGAGTTAGTCACAAGATTCTGATGCACTTGATCAGTGATTATATTCTTGCTTCTGTTCAACATGACGTTTGACCAGAAATCAAGTTCTATCTAACTTTTTTCTAAATTGATATTTTAAGAATTCATGTATAGATCTTGGGTGTAGAATAATTTTTATTCTAAAAGTGGAGACCTATTCTTTTTCAGATTTTAAGAAGCACGGAAGAAACCTCGTGATACCAGCCGACGGATTTCTACAGGAAGTGGCATTCAAAATTTGGAAGGAACCGAAACATGGAGCTTGAAGTCTGATGCAGTCTCGAATCTTTGACAATAATTAAGGATTAGTCAATAATACATTCAGACAGAGTTAAATTTCCGTGAGCAACTTTTTTTTTTGTTTTTTTCCTGTTTTTACTAGGATAAGGGATGAACAGTCTGTCCTTGTGAATTCAGTCTTTTTCATTAGATATGGTGATGTCAAATAAGCATCTTTTCCAACGCAAACAAAACTGGTTCATGAGAAATAAGCATTTATTCCAATATGAACTGGCACTCAAATTTTATATTTGAGAGACAAGTAAAGACCATAACACCTATCTGCTAAACTTTTATATTCGAAAACATGTAAAGATCATGACACCGATCTATTAAACTAGAAGAAACAAAATTTTACTTTGCAGAGACATGCAAAGACCATAACACCTATCTACTAGCATAAACGAGGAACCCTTTGTTTGCGTCTGCATTTATCTTTCATTTTCATTGTGGTAATTGGTTGTGTTTCACCATCAGTCATGCTCCAAGTTTGGATAGGCAACAAACTGTGCACATAAGAAAAAGGAAAGTACTAAGTTATGGTTCAGCCTCTTTCATTTGTACAGAAACCTGTAATTTCACTGACGAGCTCCCTGACATGAATTCTTTGAAGAAGCGGTTGGAATAGAAGTTAGGGTTCGATGGCTTGAATGTCTCCCCAGATTGCATTAACTTGCTGAATAATGGACTAGATGCTTACTTGAAGAGACTAATAAAACCGTGTTTGGACATGGTTGCTTCAAGGTCCGATCAGAAGCATGGCAACCGAGTTCATCAACAGGGAATATATGTTCCAAACGGGATGAGGCCCATGACACATGTACAAAGGTCGAACGAGTCCTTTTGTTGACTGCTAGAATCCATTCTAACAGTGATGTTGACACCACATACATAAGCAATGCTTATATCTTCATGGTTTAGAGTTGCTGAAAATTTTGAATCAGGTTTTTAGTTTGTATATACATCTCAGAGCTGATTATTTCTTAAGTGGAATTCCTTACCTTATAAAGTATAAGGATATTGATACTTGTAAAATATGTCATTGGCTGATTTTATATAATATCAAAATCATGTTCATGATGTTAACATTTTAGTTGTCAATAAAGCTTATTTATATAATATTCAGATTATTCTTTTCCTATTTCTCTTCTTTAATGTCATATCTCCTTAGGTGTTATTGTCAGGAAAAAATTCCTCGACTTGTAAAGCTCTAATTTTTATCTTCTTTTTGTCCTTTTCTTGTTTCCAACTTATTTATTTTTCTCTACTGATCAGAATAAAGACAACTCATGCTTGCTGGCCAACTTTTTAGCATCCTGATCTGGAGTAAACACTTTTCAGTTTTTACATTATTATGTGCCTCTAATTTTTGCTTTTTATCTATTTATAGGGCTGTTGAATGTTTAATGCAGCAACTGCTTTCAGAAGCACTACGGCTAATGCATTCAAAGATTACTTCGTGCAGGTGCTTACCATCTGCCCCGATTTTCAACTTCCGCCGATTATTGCATCGTAGTATGTAACATAAAACAGTGGAGAGGTTCTGTTTCGTGTGCCTATGCTGTTTTTCCATGGTTTTATCACTTGTTTACCTGTATTGCAACTCCTATTATTCTGGTGTAAGGAATATCTTTTCAGCAAGCATATGAATGTTTAATAATTGGGTTGCTTCATTCAATAAAAGTTTTCATTTATAAGTTCTCATTATTATTATTTTTTTTGGGGCAAAATGCATTGAGCAAGTATTAGATGTGCAGAACAATTGAGCCTCTTTTTGTGATTCGATTGAAATTTCTTTGACTTTCTCTGAAATTTCACATATTAGCTTAAGTTGAACCATTCAGTCATTTCTGTTTGCGTCTCACAGTAAGCATGAATTTGTTTACCCCAATTTTTGGCCTAACCCAATCGTTGCTTCATGCCAAAAATATAAACTATGCTCAGTTGGAAGTCAGTTTTTTTCAGCTAGAATTTCTTACTTACGTTCTATAGCTACCTTACAATTTATTCAGTAATAAATTTTTCCCCCCTTCTTATCTATTGGTTTACATGTCAATTCTTATTTTTCTTACATTTATGTTATTTCCACTGCTATGGAATTCTGCTAGGATCGGATCTTTGTTAATTATTTTCTGCTCCTTGGTAAAGGGGGAGGACTTGTTTTAGAGTAAAATTTCCAGCAAAATTTAAGGTTCGCTTGTTGACGAAACTGACATATATGTCAAATTGATGGATAAAAACTTGTAATTAATATGAATTAAGTGTGTGTGCAAAATTGGCTTTTCAATTAGCATTATTACCACTATTACTTGTCATATTTGTTGTATGAGCTTTCTTAAGATAGCAAGATAATCACGTCTTATAGTTGTTTCCATAACTAGTAGCAATCGATTTTGAACGAGAATATCTTTTAATTCTTTTACCATCCAAGTCAATTACTGTATATCTCTGTTTCCTTAAAACTCTATAGTCACATCTTATAGTTGTTTCTGTAACTGGTTGCAATCAATTTTGAATGAGAATATATATATATTTCACCATCCAAGTCCATTACTTCTGTCAGAGTATGACTCTGTCTTCTTACAACTTTTCTCCTCTAACCTAATGCAGGAATACAGGTCTCGCCAATTCTTGTTGTTTTCAATGAGAGAGTGAAAACTGTGGTAAGTAATCTCTCTGTTTAAGTTCCACCGTTAAGTATTGGTCCAAAGATATAAGTTTTTCTGTTTCAATGTAATGCTTTAAAAACAGCAAACAGTATACCTAAGTTTCCTTCCTATTAGAATCATTTGTCATGCGCGATTAGTCTACATAACTCCTTTTCGTTATTTATATTAATTTTTGTGTTGCCTGCAATTTAAATATTGTTAAACCTTTGTTTGCATCCACGTCTGCTGCCTTTCTCCGAAAAAAAGAAATTTTCAATGGCATTATCTTATATATTCATGCGAGTTAAAAATACTGAACATTTTTTGTTTTAACAGCCGTGCTTTTCTTTCGGTTAGGCTGGTCTGCTGGAATTGTTTAACTCTTGTTCATAGCCGTGGGAGAGATGAAACTGAACAATTTACTTGTATGGAAACATTATAGAAAGTGGTTGAACTCTGCATTAGAATATTCCAGCCTTTAGTAACTAAAGATTATAGGATTTGTAAAGCAGTAGCGTGCTATCTACCCTGTCTGAATAATATTCGCCCCTTTTAGTTCTCAGATTCCATAAGTAGAGATGATAAGATAACGATGGCATTGGACTTGTCGTCAGCCAGATGTACCATATGTGCATCATTGAACAGAACTGGAAAGCCGTTCTTAGTTAGTTCTTAGCTGGAGGCTAGACCCTCCAAAAGCATAGTCTACACAAGATTACAACTTAATGAATGGCCTATTCTGTCTACCATTTTAGTCTTTTTAGCAGTTTATTCAATTATTTAAAACACGTGAAGATGACTTCCTAACGGGACTGAAAACAGTGATTTGACAATGAATTCCAGATGCTGGTGACTTTATGTTACAGCTTTGTGAAGATTTTTCAAACCATAAAAAATTGAGTTGTTTACTAGTATGAGCATGCATAAATGACACCAACTTGTCTTAATTGTTGGCATAATTTCATAAGCTTCCTTTATGTTTCTAAATTTAGTGTAATCTTTCTTGTCAGCTCTTGTCACACTGATGCAAGTTACAATATCGTTGCCGTGTCTTAAATTAAGTGATCTCTTTTTCAACAACATTCACAAGATAACTTTTGAAATTACAAACATAGTTTCAGGACATAATTCTATAAATGGCTCTAAAAAAAAAATCTTTTATGGTGCGTGAATATGAGCATATTATTTTGTTTGCGACCTATTTTTGATCGATGTTGAGCAGAGGTTACAGTTTACTTCTTGGTGTGTATAAAGTTTAATTGTCGTCCTCCAACTTGGTAGGCCTTCAATTGACATTTGCTGAATTATTACAAACACAGTTCACGTCACACGCCACATGATTATATATATACAAGAAGATCGTGGACAACTAAAGTAAACATCCAAACTCTGCATGCATCTTAGCTTACAAAGTCGAGAGCCCAGAGGATGGAATTGAAAAATATTGACATGAAAAAAATAATTGAACTTATCTATAAAAAAAGAAAAGCACGTTCATTCCCACTTGACCAAACCTCTCATATTCCTTTCGTACAATTAAAAGTTGAAGTTGACACCCGATAGGTTTGCCAGCTTGAGCGAAAATTGATGTCAAACCTACAGAATTTGCACATGAGATTCAAAACACATGCTACTAACTAATCACGTATTGACCTTTGTAGTTCACAGCTAGGTACAAAGAATTCGATCGCACACAATTTTACTATTGGTGATAGGGAAATTCTTGTATAAATCAAGTCTACGGCTCCATCGGTATGTTTTGTAGTTTAAAAAAATGTTATGCAAATATAATGATACATGTTTGATATGAAAAAATAATGTAAAAATACTTATGTGGCTCTATTTTAAAGTTCAAGGTTGACAATTAAGATTGTGTTTTGGATGAATTTTTCCTACTAATAAGCATCTGTCTAAATCATAGACGTGGCGGTTTAATTGAGGTGGATGATCAATTGCCAATATATGTTTGCTTTTGCATGATCATTATTCAAGTCTAGTACAACAGTTTCAGTGGTACAAACAACCAAAAAACTTGGACAACATTTCCCTTCTTGTCACGCCAATTTTGACAAAAGCAAACGAATGTCACCATCTTTTATGCATACAGTACAAGATTACGAACCAATCAACTTATTGGATTGAAATGAACCACGCGATAAACAAATTTCTGCCAAAATATAATTTTTTTTTTCTATTGAATGATTAACACATAAATTAATTAAATGCACCACAGTCACGACGAATATTTCCATTTCTTCCAGTCTTCACTCCAACCCGTCCAAGTTTTGTCATGGCAGCTATGAAAGCCTTTTGGAAGGCTTGAGAGTCGGTTGCCCAGGCATTAACAGTTGGTTTAGACCTTGAATCTGTGAAGAGGACTTGATCCGAGGTGAACAGACCCTTTCCCTGCACCAGATTTTGGAAGTAGACATTATCAAAAGTCCTCGGGGTGGTGGGGTCCATGTTTATGGCTATTGTGGGGTCCACAACTCTGGGGCACATTGACTGCAATTGGCTTGCATATGCTCTGTTGAGAGTCGGATCAATTGGATTGCGTGGGCTGAAATTGTATATCCGTGTTGCAAACTGGTTGCAATGTGAGAAACCCACCGTGTGGGCAGCTGCACAGGATAATATTAATCATTAATCCCAGCTAGGTTTTTAACATTTATGAAAGTAATCTATTTATGTGAATGATAAGATCAAATTGACCTATATGTCAGCAGCATACAAATTATGCTAAATGGCATTTTCAATTGTGTTACTGTTTTATTAAGTATAGCCTTGATAGTCAGACTTTATGATCCTTGTTAAACACTTATCTTTGTTTTTATTAATTATTACGTACTCTGACCACATAACCAAATATTAAATTTTGTTAAGGAAAAGTAATTTTCTTGAAGTGTAGCTCCAATGGCATGAAACATTAAGCCGCTGTCAAAAGTACGCCGGACGCGCAGAAATTCAAGAATTGTTTAACAAAGTGAAATTGCAACTGCCACGTGGTTGGTATTACTGTTACCTGAGAGAGCAATCATCTCCGTCTGGTTTAGCCCATTGGCAGCAAATATTGCATTGAGCTGATCCAAATTGAAGCTTGCCTTGGGCAGTTTCCCATTGACACTAGCGGCAGTTGACTTCAACCCATCTAGTCTTCCCAATTCAACGGCATACGATGGTCCACCGGCCTGCATATATATATATATATATATATGTGTGTTAGCAAATGACGCCACAAAATTTCAAGTAATTTTTTTATAAGGAAAAAGAACAAATAAAAAAGGTGAAATACGGATAAAAGAAGGAAGACGTTTGATAAATTTACCAGCGCAATAACGTCTCGGGTTGCCATGGCAAGAATGTCTGCGCATGAGACCTTGTTCCTGCAACCTGGCACTGCATCGACAGCTGCTTTGGCTTTGATTACGGTATCGAACCCATCTCCGGCAAGTGACAAGTTATCAGGGTGATCTTTTTCAGCCCTGTTGTTTGGAGTTGATGCTACTATAACAGAAGCATCACAACCCTTTTCTCAAGAACCCAATTAACCCCACCCAAAAAAAAAAAAAAGTCATGAGACGTGTCCAAAAATAACAACATCAACTTTATATATATCTATCTAGTCCTTTTTGTAAAGAGGAAAGAATCAAATTACCTCGACAAAACAGTCATGGAAGAAGAGACGGAGGGTGCCAGGAACAGTAACAAAAGTTTGTTGGAATTTTTTGGTAACGGCATTTCGAACAAAGGTTTCAACATTGGGGCAGATTTTTGCGTAATAGTTGAATTTGAGTTGAGCTGATACCAAGTCAGGGAACAAACAAGCACCAAGAGAGAGCGAAAATATAGCTACAATTAGAATATTGGATCGACCCATTACTGCCAATGCTGGCAAGATAATTTTGGAAGAAGAACACAGAGCAACACAGAGAGGTGAGGTAGGTCTGTTTGGCATGTAGGATGCTGTGGTGAAAGGTATATATATATACATCTCCACAAGTAATAAGTTGGCGCAAGCCAGTTGGCTTAGAATCTTTTTTATGAGGAATAAAGTTTATAAATCATGGAAGTAAGATTGCAACGTTGAAAGAGACATTGATGCGGGCTAATGGTTATGCCCTGTGCCTACCTTTGTTTTCTTTCGAATATTTCCAATAACTGCTCCCCTTTGCGCCCTGAGTTAGAGTCGAGATTGAATTCCAGTACCCACAACGTGTTTTGATAAGGAAAATTTTTAAATGAACTTGTTCCACAATCCCATTTGTAGAACTTACAATTTAAAATAAAGTTATATAAGTATATTTATATTATTTTACATTATTTTTTTATATAAGCATGAATCACTTTGTTTACTTGGCGCTGTTTAACCACAATATTCACAAGTACGGCCGTGAACGTGGTCCATATTGAAATACCCATGCCCAAGTTTGGGCTTAATTGCAATTTTTTTTTTAAACAAATTTACTTTTGGGCTTTTATGAAATTTAGATAGGATATAAGGGACTCAGCTACAATAATACTAGTAGTAATAATGGTAGTTATAATAATAATAATGATATAAAAAAAAGGGGGAAACGTTTCTTTTCTTTTCAGAAGGTTACGACGTTTCTTTTTTATTTGCTCCCAATCTGATCCTCTTTTTGTCTCCAAGATTAAGATCAAGAGGTGGCTAAAGATTTTACAAATTCGGGGACTGAAGGTCATTTCTCTGATTCCTACTACGAGCAAGGATAGATTGATTTTGATTTTGTAGTTTTATTATTCTTAGAATTAGGTTTAATATGAGTAGATTGTGGAATATTGGGAGTTTGAGTTGCTGAATTTTATAAACCTAATTATTGTTTAAAAAAAAATTGCTGAAGCTTTTTGTTTCGCACGGGATTAATTTGGAAGAAATTGGAGTAGAATAAATTCTGCAGGCGGTCGTCGTCATTGGAAGGCCAACGAAACTGATAAGGTCAACGGCATAATTGAAATATTTATTTGCTGCACGTGGATTCTTATATTAGTTGACCTTTTGTTTGCTAAAATATTCTAAGCTTGGATTATCATTTTTTTTTTTTTGAAAGGTAAGCTTGGATTATCATGATGGCCACGGTTTTGCATGTAATTGGAGGTCATTGACTTCCTAAGTTCTGCAAAGTTTGTGGACCCAAAGTGGGCCAAAAGAAAGAAAAGTAATAACAGTAATAGTGCTAAGTAAAAACCAGGGAATATGAATTGTTTTGTCGTTACTTTAAGTTGGTGAATTGGCAATCCATCTGGGAGTATTGCAGAAGCTGTTGTTTTGTTTAGTTCTGGAAATTGCGGGATTATTGTTTGAGTAGTAAAACTATAAATTAATTGTGGGCCATGGAATTGCAAGGTGTTGTCTTGTTTTAAAATTTGCAGATTATTTATTTTGGGTGTTTTAGAATCTGTCATTTTGGGATCAAAGTAAGTTCTACTATTAGATTGGGAGCTTAGGAATTCTTTGTATCATAGTTTTAAGACTTTGTAGTATTTTAGTAATTTAGTTATTAAGTGAATTATATTATCTTTTATTGATCAATAGGTGGTGATTATTTTTTGGATCAAGATTATATGAGCTAGTTGATTGGTATTGGACCTTAAGGTAAGTGGTTCTTAACCTTTTTCACGTTTTGAAAACTTCTTTGTGTATGAGTATTAATTCTTGTGTAAATATTTTTATGGTATGAAACTCAGATTGGGCATGTTATATGTGTGATAATTCTTCGTATATTTGTGGTACCTTGACTATATATATATATATATATATATATATGTATGTATGTATGTAAATGCATGCTTGTGTGTGATGTGTGAATGTATGGCATGCATGTTTTGGCTCTGATTATTCTTTGTACACCAGAGAGAGCTAGTTCTCGTTTACCCCCTGACGGTGAGTAGTCAGGACATGTATGTATGCTTACGACCCTCCTAACTGGGGAAAAGTTAGGCTAGATATCTAGTACTACTGGTTCCTGCATTGATGAATTTGAGTCTACTTATGTATGATTATGTATGTTTTGATTATGTTTCTTTGATATGCCACGATCTTGTTATGTAATTATATATTATTATTATGTGTGATTATAGATAGTATGTGGTTGAGTGAATGCATGTACTATATGTATAGGTATATATGTAATTGCTCAAACTGGTGAGGAAGGAACAGAACTACTTATTGAGCAAATTGGTTGCTCACCCATTATACTATTTGTTTTTTTTGTAGGTGTCTATAGTTCGGGGTAGACAAGTGGGGCAGTTGGCTTATCAATAGAGAACTTTGTTTTGTTGGAAATTATTTAGTTGGTAGGTCAAGAATAATAATTTTAGTTTATGTATTATGTTTTTATTTTACCTAAGAGAAATTGATAATTCCAATGGATGTTAAATGATATTATTTTGAGAATTGTTTGAAATGATTTGAAGTCTTTTAAATTTTATGTTAAATATGATTTAGATTCGTTTTGAATATTTTGGTAGCTTTGCGTATTGAGTGAGCCTAATACGCGGCATGTTATACCTGGACACAGGGCATGACACATATCTCGTCCAAGAATGATCCTTGGAATAAAATTATAAAATATGTGACAATTAACATTCAATTGCCCTTTATTCACCATTAAAACATAGTAACGTTAATGTTCAAACAAGAGGTTGTGGTTTCTTGGTATGCTAAAGATTCAGTGACTTAATAGTTCAATAATACTTCAAACTAAACATTGCAGTGTTGGTATTAAGAACCTCATGGTGATAAATAATTTTTTATTTCATTTATTCTTTTAGATAAAATGATTAAAAAAAAAAAAACCAGAAGAAGAAAAAGGAGACGTAGCCCGGTTAACGCTCACCCACGACCCAACTGGAAAATACAAAAATAGTGTCGCGGAAAACATTTACATTTGTTTCCAGCACCCCGAAGGAAAGTGCTGGATTCTGAAGCTAAGCACGATCTCGGCAATATTTGGTAAACAATTTCAAAAAGGATGATTGGTATCCAACAAATCAAGATTGTGCATGCATGTATCAAATATCTGTCCTTTCAAGATTTTATTCAAATAAAAGTTGCATTAATCTAACTCAGTTACAACTGGTTGGGCGTTTGTGAGGACAAAGTGGTGTGATATAAACACAATCTTCATTAGAAAGAAATACAGTGAGATAATCTATCATCTTCTTGTTTCGTGCAAGAAAAAATGAAAAAAGAAATACTGTATCATTCTTTTGTTTCATGAGGGGTGACTTGTTCAACTACAGCAAGGATAGGCACCATGAATTTCAAATTGCCCAATATGCCAGCAATGTGTTGCTACACACGAGTACTTTTATGATTGAATAAAGCAAAGCAAACTCGAGTTGACTCTAATTTGCAGTTGTTATCTTTTCTTTTTTCTCCCTTGATTAAATGGTTAATACCATGAATTATTGGGCATTCAAATGGATAAAAAATTATTTAGAAAGGAGAAAGATTCTAATTAGATCCATGTGAACATGAAGCTTTTATAATTTCTCTAGATTAAGTGCTGCTAAGCCAGATTAGACGCATGAAAATAAAATAATAGGCAACTTCACCTAACACCGACCTCAAAAATGTTTATATATTAATAGGCATGTTGCCTTTGTTCAATGTAGTAGAACATACCAGAATTATTGATATGAACAAATCAGACTGACTAGAGAATACATGTTAATGTATATACGCAACTTGAATAATTATTCTGTCTGTTACTTCTTCCTTCTTTTTAAACTTTGATTTTGAGTTATTAATTAAGGGCAAGCTGTGTGGTTTATCATGCAAAATCTAGAATTTGGATAATTAATTAATACTACAAAGAGTCTGGTAAGTCAAGTTTGTCAGAACATCACATTCACATTGAACGGTATTCATGATATATGTCAACGTAATAACTAGTATAATCCCACAAATATATTATACTTATCTTGGTAAGTCGAATCATTCTTTCAATTAATTAGAATATATATCTCATTGAGGAAAAACAGAAGAAAAGGTTAATGATTGCATTTAAAAATAAGAGAAGGAACCAGTAAATGTACATGTTAAACGCTTACCCCAAAAAAAAGAACATGTTAAAACAAAGTTGACATATTAGTTGCAAAAATGATTTATTTTGTCAATGCTTTATAAATTTTAAAAAGCCAAAGAATTCTAACCAATTCTACAACTACGTAATCAAGGATATAGTAATACATTCAAGGAAAATGCTTAAATTATTATTTGAAAAGTTGATATACTTCAAATATGAATGTAGAGCTTCTTGGAAAAGTATATAATACACCACGTGCATTGCCACGTGGTGTACTAGAACCAATAATTTATCACCATGTGACAATGGTGGGTCATACCTTATATTATTTGGCAATGTGTAATTGTATCTAATGCACCACGTGACACGCCACGTAGCGCGTGTGGTGCACGCAATACTCATTCAGAGCTTCTTAGTGTTAAGGACAGAATTACTTACCTCCAAAAAATAAAAAAGGACAGAATTACTTGCACAGTTGCACCCGAGGTAAAAATAGCTGACTTAACACTTTTTGGAAAATAAGAAGGTTTTATGAAAATCCAATGTTGGACTGCTTTATGTCGTTATGATCTTCTTGCTTATAAGATTTAATTGGTTAGAGTAATTTTCATCGTGACTATAGATTTGTGAGGGAGTTCTTTGGCACATTTTCAGTTATCTATTCTTTCATTGTGAAATTTATGATAAGGCCAGCAAATATTAGCTATTTAATGAAAAGACAACCTTACCCCTCCTTGAGTAAGTTGCTTCTCTTCCTCCAAACTCAGGAGCCCCCAATGTTCCAACCGCCCAACACCTCATAAAAAATTTCTAATCGCTGGCCATCATTCTTCTTTCTCTCCTCCTCCTCCTCCTCCTCCTCCCTCTCCCTCTCCCTCCCTCCATCCCTCTGACCCTCCTCCCCCTTTATTGATGCCACTACTACCACAACTTTTTATCTCTTTTTCTCAATGAGTCCCTACCCATAACCTAGCAATCATAGTCTAAACTCCATAAATATCTCCTATCCTGTTGGTTTCTTTACACGATTCAAACTTTGATCTATCAAAATCATCACATGGAAACTCAATTTTTTATTTTTTTTTTTAAACAGGGAAGTATCCAAATTTGTCAGATTTTTGTTAAATTTTGGCTTTGTTTGCCCAACTGGGCATCATCAATTTTGGATATTTGAGAATGGGTGTGCATGAATTTGAGTAAAGATTGCAACTTTTTTTTTTCTTTGTGGATGTTGATTTTTGGGATGAGGAATAGGCGAGCAAGATTTGATAAAAAAAGGAAATTTCACAAGGGCGTGATTCAAAGACCATGGTTACAGATTTGGTTTGTAAGGGTGTGTTCCCACATTTTGATATGGCTGTTTGGTTCATGTGGTGGCCCTTTCCAACCTGTGGCACCACTAGTTGATAGAGCCGTTCACTAACATCAATTCAGGTTGAAATATGTGGTGCCATATTCCTAGTTCTTATGTCTTCTAGAAATAATAAAAGTAAAGCTTTTGTTGAAGTGTCTACAATGGCGGCTTGAATCAAGTGCTTATACCACAGATACATAGCAAACAAAGAACGAACAGGATAATCAGATGAATAAAATGTTGCCCATCCAGCAATGATTGATCGAAAGAGGGGCAAAGTAGTCTTTTGATTAAAATTTGCTCCGGCAGCTAATATTTGCTCCGGTAATAACACTAATCGATTAAAAATGTTTATCCATCTAAAGTTGGATCCACAAAGTTACCTTTTTTATAAAAGTTATTCACTAGTGTAAGTTTACTTATTTATACACTGGTAATAAATGGATCCATTCTTTTTATTTACTTAACTTCCATTATTTGGTCCTAGAGTGCGATTTATTTTTGTTTTCCCAATTTGGAAAGCTCTGGCAAAATATTACGAAATTAATAAGACATATGATGCTAACCAAATTTAGTTTTTCTTTTTCTATCATAAATTCTCAGTACAGTTTATTTTGCTTTACACAATTATGATGATACTTTCAAAATTTGAAGACTGTGATTTTCAAATTTTTTACTGCATATAATTCGAGATATTACTTTCAATATAATAACCTAACCTTATCTTTTTTTACCTCTTATTTTACTACCTATCGTGATCAGGTTCGAACCCCGACCTTGGTTGCAAGGAACACTTATGTGCATTCCCCTGGCCACTAGGCCTGGCCCAGTGGTTACCAAATTTAGTTTAGTCAAAGCAAAAAGAGGGAGCATCATTAAACCTGTGACTAAAAACTCAGAAAACTGGGGTAAGCGTTGGTTACCAAAACTTTGAATGCGGGCTATCTAACCATGGGCTCTCTTTATAATCCAATAAATTTTATCCACGGGCTAACTTGGCCAAAAGGCCGACTTATCACCGGCAAAGATCAGAATCCACATATGGTTGAAGCGACGTTTTCATTGGTCGGGATGGGGCCTAATAAAAGTTCCAGAATGAACCTAATTAATTATCTATTATTTGGGTTTACGTTACCATTTTCTTTTTGCTGGGAAGCGACAGATTTTATCACATTCAAGGATATCTAGCCCACAGTTAAGGTGGATTTTTATATATATATATATATATATATATATACACACACACAGACATATATATACATATATATTTATATATTTGGCTGAATTGGTTAATTGGCTTCAGTTGATTGGTTAAAGGGTTGAAATTAAAATTTAATGGGACTCTCACGTATCATTTGATTGATAAACGATAGTTATCTAAATTAATAAACTACTCTACTATATAAATTATTATGTGTATGTATTTCAGTGCTGAAGCCCTCTTATTGAATTATTTGTCAGGTTCATAGAAAACATATGCACTCGAATCTATATATACTAGAAATAATGGTTCGTTTGGGTTGAGTAGGTTGGGTTTCCCTTCCTCCTTTTTCCGAATTGTCAAAAAAAGAAATAATGGTTCGTATTGGGCGGGATTAGGTAACTTCAACTGAAGAACAACCGTGATATATATATATATACACACACATATATATATAAAGATTGGATAGTCCTGTTGTTGTCGAATAATTGATCTTGTATCTAGATTTTATTTTCTTCTTTTTCTTTTTACGGGTGAATACTAGAGAGAAGAGAGGGAGAGGTGGAACTTGTGAAATATTGTTGTGGGTTCGTGACGTAATCCCCCTATGGACTATGTCGCCATCTTGGGTTAGGTCATTTTTTATAAGGATATATTGGTGGAACCCAGCTCTGCTGGATTTTTCTCCTTCAAATGGGAGCCATTTCTTTTGGTACCAATTGTACATTATGAATTGGGTAGCATCACAAAAATTAGTAGTACCCTCTATATGATGCTGACCACACAGAGACTAGATATGCCCTAAGTAAGACTTCCTTTGTCGCCATATACTCCCAATTTTTAGAATAGGCCCACGGATCATTATTACAACATTGCAAATCCCAAACTTCATGGCTTCGCGAGACCAATATATGACTCATAATTATCACAGTATTAATTGAGGTTATGAATTCTCTGTTGTCGTAATTTATAGTGTTGCGCTAACATTACAATATGTAAGTCAGTGATATGTGTCCTTGTGTTTGAATTTATAGTTAGTAAGAGTTCACTTATTACTTATTGAAATAGTGTAATATAAGTGTAATACTACAAAATGTAACAGGGGATTCCAAATAATTAATTGATATGGAACTGAGGCCTATTTACTGAAGCATTTTTCTTTCATATTTTGGGATACAAAATTTGTATAAAAGATCTTCTGTTTAAACTTTTATTATTATACTTCATGTTACACACACTCTTGTTACACTTTTCTTTTGTGGTGGAAAATTACAAAGACGTAAACGCTAATTGGATATGTGTCACCCTATTAAGGGGGCTTGGATTCTTCTATTACACAATTTGGTGTAGTACTCATGTTACATTATTTAAAGGAGTGGTAAGTGCACACTCATTAATCATATTTGTTAGAAGACGGACACTCGTCACCCTCTTGAGTGATGTAACATGAGTGTAACTCCAAATTGTGTAACAGAGGATCCAAAGTCCTATTAAACGATATAACATGAAATGTAACAGAAAAATTAAAACAAAGTACCTGGAGTCCAAAATTTGTCACTTGTGACCTTGATTTTCCATCCGTTCTTGGACGGTTCATCTACTGTTCCTTTTCTTTTTGGTTTTGTGGTATGTAACAAATAATTTTCGTACGAAGTCGTGCTTCATTTGTAGTAGTTCCATGGCACTGGAGAATGTACCTGTCTGAAGCGACCGTCTTCCGCAACTAAAAAAGTCCCGGCAGTGAAGTCAGATGAGTCTAGAGAAGAAGGGGAGGGAATAATATGCTGCCTGCATAATTGACTCTATCATAGCGTCAAAATCAAACACAGCTTGTATTGGAAACACAACCCTTTCGGTCATGCCTTTCCCCGTCCTACCACCACCTACAATACAAAAGCATGCATTCTTTTTCTTTTCTTGTTAAGACAAAACAAATCCTAATGCTGCCCTAAGTAGTACTAGAAAACTTGAGACAGATACGAGATTCCACCATATGCTATCATTAATGTCATTATCCAAGGACTTATTAACCATAATTAAGTTTAGTAAGTGGTTAGTCCCTGTCACATTTGTTTCCTTGTAATGCCACTCGTGATCATGCTTTGTAGAAGAAAGAATAATTGCTCACGGAAACGCACATGGGTTGTTGGAGTTCAACACGAAAGCAACTAATTTGTGACTTTACACACAATTGTAATCTGCAATGATTAATGTACAATTAGTGTGTGCTTATCTCCTAATCCAATGGACCAAACAATATTAAATCAGGAAATTAAGGCAGGTAGTGAGGTGACTCGTCTATCAATTTGCTATTCCCCACCCTTCTTCTACTTTAATTTGTTTGTTTTACTACTACTACTAGTAGTAGATAACAAAGTAGATAAGATGCACTTCCACCGGATGGAGCCAAAAGGAAATTGGCAATCCTACCCAATAACTCATTATTCATGTTTGGAGACGTAGATGTCATGCTACATTTAGCAGTACTTTCTTCAAAAAGAAAAGAAAATTGTGGTCAGCTTAGAATTGGATCTACTTGTAACAATGTTCTTGGTCCGGATACGAACAAAATATGATAATTCAACTTGGCAAAATAAAACAAAAAGAATCTATTACTTGATGGTTTCGCAGGTTATTAATTACTTTCATCCTGTCACAAAAAAGTAAGGATTTTTTTAGTACTAGTAGCTAGTGGTAGCTGTCATTGGCAAAACAAAACAAAAAAATATATATATGTTTTTCTAATATTTGTTTCTTCAAAAATTAGAGAGCTTACCATTGATCCTCAATGTTTTTGGCTACTTAGACAGATTAAGTAGGTCTCTCAAATGACATCATCTTTTTCTAGATACAAAATTATATCATTTTTGGTTCCGTGAATAACAATTCATGATATTGTTGTATTACACTCGAAATAGAAATAATTAATTATGTGTTGTTGATAATTTTTCTGATTAATATAAGTTGTTTACCTAGATATTACTCTGAGTTTTTATTTTCTTTTTTTGCCCTTAAAATTCTGGCATACAGATTAAAAAAGATGGGACCAAACAAACAGTGCAAGGCCGCGGATCAGCCTTTTAGCAAACCCAAAAGGACCCACTGAGCCATACTGCTGCACCTCGTTGCACCGGCAACGCGTGCTAAAGTGTCCCCTTCCATCTCTCTTTCCTAGCCTTGGTTTTCAATATTCTTCAATCCCATCAATTCACTTTATAATTCTCCACAGGATTTGATTTGTTTTTTTCACTTAACACATCACCAAATTTTTTATTTACGGACCAGATAAAAGACAATTGATTAGGTCGTTTGGTTATAAACGCAATCCTCGTAGTATGCAATCAGTAATAGTGAGTCTATTACTAAGGACAAAAGTTTCAAGAGAGAACATTGCATACTCTTTATGGATGACTTTTTTGAAATGGATCGAATTCACGAAAGGAACCGATAACTTAATAGTAAATAAATGAATAATCCGTGAACCGGTTCAAGTAAGATGCGTCAGGATCTATTAATTATCCGTGAACCGGTTCATGTAAGATGCGTCAGGATAGTTAAGTTTTGATGTAGCATAAATGTGATGGCTTTTTGTTTTTTGTCTTCGACCACGTTTAATTTTTATCACTCCCATTCACATTCACATTGCTTATTTATTATCCCTCCTCCCTCCCTCTCTCTCTTAAAAAAGGATTTGGAAAAAAGAAAATACAGATTTGAGATCTCCATTTGAAGCTTTGAAGTCACAAACCGTTCTTGATTGAAAGTTAGGAATGTGAGTCAATCCCTACAACAACCTTTTTTTTTTGTCTTATTCCGGCCAGAGGTACATTTCAAGAAGAGCTCCCATAATTTAACTTGCGTTCCAAAAATTAGTATTGTTTCCAGTAGTTTTTATACTTGTGTTGTGTACAAGCATGTAGATGGCTCCAGGAATACCTTTTGATTCGAAGTAAATTAAGTTTATCCATCATTTAGGATCTTGAATCTGTATTTCCAATCCCCTCTCTATCTATTCTCTCTTTAAAAGTATGGTTAGTCTTAGTAGGTTTAGAGTCTTTGCACTTTGTGTGTTAGTTTTTAAATATGCCTAAATTGTCCTTCTAAAATGTTTTTTTGTGCCTTAATGAAATGGATTGTGTTGTAATTGAGTGCTAAATGAAATTTTTGTGTTATAATGAAATTGATTATATTGTAATTGAGTACTGTAATGAAATTGATTGTATATTTAATTGAGGTGGAGTTACAAAATCCTTTAATTTACATTACTTTGGTATAAGAGGGAGAAGGGAGTATTGGAAGTAAAAGAGTTGTGGTAGGGGGATTTGTTTGATTGAAATTACATTGGTATTTTTCATATTCATAGGTATATAACTAAATAAATAGCTATTTTAGAACCCACAATTGAATATATATTAAATATTCTAATAGAGGGAGATGTTGTAACTTTGGATTTGCGAAGAAAATGATGGATGACTTTAAGAATTAGAAGAGCTTGCAAAAACGATATGATTGAGTGCTATTGATTATGTTATAATTGAGGAGGAGTTATAAAATCCTTTAATTTACATTATGTTTGTAATTAATTTACAAAATCCTTCAATTCCTCATATAATGCCATTTAAGTACCCTTTCACTTCACCATCTAATATATCAATTTCTTACTAACACCAATTACAAAAATTGCTTATGCTTTATTTCAATTGCCATGAATAAGTTTGAAAGGTATTTACAATGGTGGAGGAAAAGAAGAAGAGAAAAAGATTAGTACACCCCCTCAATTCATATGCGTTTTGCCAAAACGTGTCTATTTTCTCTTGCTTTATTATTATTTTTTTTCAGTTTATCTATGAGTTACTCCTAATTTCTTATTTGAGAGAATTTTCCGAATGTGGATGTATATGTGTTTTTTAATTGGTTTCAAATTATGATGCTACACTCAGCAATAGACATAGGACAAAAATAGAGGCATCCATAATCAAAGCTTGACAAAAAATCCAAGTTATATTTCGGATATTGATATGATTGTACACCTTGATATATAAAGAAAGATGTATAAAAAATCGCATGTTATTCTACCTACGTGTATGTAATTTTAATTACCTTGGGTTTGAAGTTGTCCATTTTCTGAAATTATGATTTGAATAGGAAAAGAGATGGGCGATTTTATAATTGGTGTTGCATTTTTGTATTTTTATTTATTAATGCTATTTTTGTATTTTTATTTATTAGTGCTATGTATATTTTAAATTTTTACTTGAATTTTAGTATTTAAAAAGATTTTAGTATCAATGTTTGTGTCATTGTGCTAGCTATGCATTTTCTACAGATCTTTAAAGAAATAGGTCAAACATTTTGATATAATGACCTGAAATTATATTTTTCAACAACAAGTATTACCAAAAAAAGAATCACTTTACTATTGTAGAAATAGTAAAAAATTTTCAAACAATTCAATATATAAAAGATGTTACATATAGTTCAAACATTTTGATATTATGACCTGAAATTATGTTTTTCAACAACAATTATTACAAGAAAAAGAGAGCATATAATCACTTCACTATTGTATGTATAATAAAAATATTTCAAAAAATTTAATATGTAAAAGATGTTACATTTTGTAAAAACATCACGTGCAAAGCACGTGAGTTATCACTAGTAACAACAAAAACAGCGACATAACTGAGACAAACCAACTGAAACATTTCCGAAAACAAACAAAGATCTCTATGGACTTTCCAAAACATGCACATGGTGTCAATGAGCTAACATGTCAATTATGACATTATGGTCAATTAAGCTTCGTCGAGGCCGATTACTACCGCATCAGAAAAATTCTTTTTAAACAGTCCATCCACATGCTTTCTTTAATGACCATGATACTTAAATGAATCTTCCTGTGTCTCTGGTTCCACTTTAATTATGTTCCACATGACACATTAATAAACAAATTACATTACAATAACTGATCAAGTTTTAAACTCGTGTAGTTTTACTTAGCAGATCCTCTCATAAGTTGAAATTTTGGACTCTTTCTAGAAGTACCTGATTGATGTACCATTGAGATCTATATGTCGCCGGCCAGGTAATTAAAATATGAAACAACTGTTACAAGAGTGTATATAATTTTTAACTAAGAGCGCATCATGTGATTTACTTTGGCAGGCTAAGCTGTGATTTTGATGATTGTCTCAAGGTAGTGTTAAGGCCTTGTGATCTGCAACTACATACATGGGATCATAGTATATTATTAAATGGGTTATTAGGTAGTTATATATGTGTGCAGTGCTGGACTTGTCTGGGGGCATCTCTTTCACAAAACTTGATACACATTGGTTGAGGCACTGGGATTTGTTTGGCATGCCTCAGACCCCAAGTGCAACAAATAAATGCTTTGATTTCCGTGTGTAAAAAGAGAATCTTAAATTCTTCCTCAATCATTTCTTTAGTTTATCTTCGACAATATATACTTAGAGAATGCTAGATGGAAGATGTTGCTCTACCAAACAAAGTTTGAAGCCTGAAGCCGAGTTGTCAACAACAACAACTGCTGTCTCTTTTCTTCAAGTTGCTTTGATCTTTCTTCTTTAACATCACCAAGATTTGGTCTTCATCTATTCAGTTCATGACTCATGTGACATTTCTAAGGTAAGAAATTCCTTCCAATCTTCTCCACCCTTCCAAAATACGATATTAGATTCTATGGAGTTTCTGGTTGACTTGATTAGCAAGAAGGAAGAAAATTCTACATCTTTCTTGAAAATAGTCTGTGAATTTTAGCATGTTACTAGGACGCGACAGACAGGTTAAAAAAAAAAAAAAAACTGAAGTAACACAAGTGCTGGGAATTTTAACATGTAACTAGGAAATTGTGCAAGAGAAAAGATATCAAATTGGGATAAAAAAGATGAGGTAAAGGAGGTAAAGGCCTAAAAGTACAAAATTTTTTCATCAGTATCCTTTTAAGTACACATTGCATCAGCCATGGCACATGATCAGTGGAATTAATTCACACTTTTAGTACAAAGTGCCATACATATATGTATGGGCACACATACACACAATCGTTAAGATGTCCAACTCCCAGTGGCAGTGCTAACTGACTGGTTTCAAAGATGCAAAAGCAAACAGTTTACATCGAGAAGAAGTAGATTCAATCAGTCATCAAGATTGTGTTTCGAACTCATATGCATTATGTTCTCTTTATTGATCCTTAAACGAAACACACTTATGATATGCTGTTGTTCTACATTCTTCACAGGTTCAATTGCGATCCAGTTCCAGTTCCAGTTCGAGTACAAGTAATCTTCTAAGCTTTCTTCTCCAGTAACCGATTGCCTAAAAGGGGTACACAAAGTCATCTGAGTTTAAATGGAAAAGCTTTCTAATCCATGCGATATGGAATTTATGAAGATGGCCATGTTAAAGCATGAGGAAACGTTTAGGGAACAGGTAAGTTGAATAAATTTACTTCCATATTTCATGGATTGATTTTTCCTTACCTTTAGTTGTTACAATTCTCCTGAGATTGATGACATTGGTTACACAGGTATATGAACTACACCGTCTGTATCAAATTCAAAAGCTATTAATGAAGAACATTGCAAGCAGCTGGAAACACGTGCAAGAATCAGATAGCCGGAATTTCAAGATTCTTACTAAATCACATCATACAAATGACCATCATCATGATATACATAGAAGGCCACGACAAGGTCTTGATTTAGAACTTCCTGCTGAAGGGTATTATGCCGGAGCAGAAGTGAATGGGACTGCACAAATTGCTGATGAAAGTGAGCTAGAGCTCACATTAGGCCTAGGCCCGACGAGAAACTGTGGAAGCAGGAAAGCTATGGAGACATCACTTCCTTCAGATTCTGCAGCGAGTTTTTCTTCTTCTTCCACTGGATCCAGAAATGTAAAGAGGACAAATTCAGGATTGATTCATCAGAAAACAAGTTCAATACGAGAAGAATTAATTGGAAAGAAATGGGGATTAGAGCTGCCCGGTTCAAATCTTGGTGTACTTGGTACAAGGAAAAATAGTTCTGATACTGAAGAGCAATTAAGACAAGATAGACATAATAATCCTCCTTGGTTTTTGCAAGCTTTAAGTCTTAATACAAGTTGAAAAATTATCTAGAGTCGGTATGAGAAGATTTTAGACTGATTCTTATCGGCTAATTATCGTGATAGTGTGATGGATTTTTAATTGTAACTAACTTTCAAATCCAGTTTGTAGATTTTACTGTCCTTCTTAATTTGGAAGAGCATATCTTTAGTGTGTTAATACTTCCATATGAAGCTCTATTCAGTCAAGTCCATGCCTTGTTAAGATTGGCTTCCATAACTGATTGAGGTATGCCTTGATTAAGTTAACAGACAGGATGTAACTAAGTAGTCCCCAAAAATATCTGTATTGGAATATTAGGACTTCAACATTGTCCCACATGGGAAATCAATCTATGACATGTACGAATTGTCTTGTAGTTTTTGTGCCTACTATGTGCCAGTGGAAAACAATTGGTGATTTAAGGGGGTTGCTTCACTTGCAAATGTGGCACTTCATCATCTGTAGTGTCTATTTCGGAGTAATTAACTTTCCACCTAATTGTACCTTCTTTCTCTTCTCATTTGGAGTATCTCCCAGTATTCATCCGTCCTTTCTGTTAAACTGATCTTTAGAACATCAAAAAGTTGGAGAGTAAATTTTGATCATCATCCGACTTTCCAACACTACAGCTACCTGTACTTGATTAGGTTGTGCTTAATGTTTGGCTGATGTTAATGCTAGAACAATTTATTTCCTGCCAGAGCAATTTAGTTTGAACAGACAAAATTGCCCTCCATAAATTATAACAATTATTTCAACTTATCCCTTCATGAAACCCACGATCTAATCCATGCCTTTTCTCTCTCCGTAGTATTCCATTGCAATCAACTTATCCCTTCCAGAATTCCACAAAGTAACAAACTCTAATTTGCCTTTTCTCTCTTCTTACAATTCCATTGTCTGTTGGGGTGTTCTTCTCCCTCCACCATCTGCCCACGCCCCAAAGAAATTTTTGGAGAGCCTTATCCTCCTTGTTTAATGCTTTCTTCGGTATTATTACTTTATCCTTCTGCCTTTTTTTGTTTTGTTTTCATAAATCTTTGTTTTTTCAAGAAACATGACATCTTAAAAACCCTTCTTTGTTTAATATCTAATACTTAAAATTGCTAAAATATCCTATAAGGTAATAAAACTAAAGTAAAATTTTATTGGTATAACTTTCTTTTCATTTGATAAGTTGATTGTGGTTTGAAATTCGTATCGATTGATTTGGATTACTAGTTTTTAAAAAAAAAAAAAATCTGGGAGGAACTTGTGGAATTGAACCAGGTAGTTGAAGGTGGAGAGAATTGTTTATTTTCTGTAGTGTCAATGAATTATGAAAAGGAAATGTGAGGGGGCAGAAAAAAGGATGGGAAATAGATAGAAGGCGTAGCTAGTGGGCAAGTTATCTGAAGAGAAAAGTAGGGAGGAAGTAGAGCGGCGGAGGGAGAGTAGCTTTGTGGGGTAGGGACGGGAGAGAGAGAGGAAAGGTCAAAAAATTAATCGGATTGGGTATTTAAACAGGAAGGACGATTTTGTCATTCTAAAAAAGTTGCTCTGGCAAGGAAATAAATTGCTCTGGCAATAATATCAGCCTTAATGTTTGCTTGCCTTTTTTTCCTGAAATGACACGGGTGTCCGCATCAATTTGCTTCAGAATCCAAATCTTTCCATAACAAAATTTCACAGGCGAAAGGAATCTGTGGTTGTATTATTTTGGGCAAATTAACTGGAGCACAACATCTCCATGAGCTGGATTCGGTCACATATTTGGCTACTAAGCTTTCGTTGAGAAGTGGATACAGATTTTCCGCAATATGCTACTCACAGAAGACATGATCAGGAATCTCATCTAAACGAACTTGCTTTTGGACAAAAGAAATGTTGAGACACGATTGGTGATTCAATACTTTTTAGCTTCTATTCTATTTTATTTTCTTTGGTTCTCCAACTACCGCATGGAAATTATATCCAACAATGTGTCTGCCACCATACGAGTATCGAGATTCCTTATTCCAATTAAATAAGGTTCCAGCTACAATGAATTCGATCGACTTCTTTCCTAAGTTACATGGGCACTCCTGTCGTGTCGACACGGGTGCGGACGGATACATGAAGAAGCCCTCTAACATTGCTTATTTCTATTAAAGTTAAACTTATCTTATCTTGTAGAAGAAAGTTCAAATCTACCTCCTATTTGATGTTCTACAATAATTTACCTCGGACGTGGACATAAAGTGCATACTTGTAGCCTGTCCATCGTCTTTTTTTTTTTTTTTTTTTTTTTGAATGTTTTCATATCCGAAAGTATACATAATCATTTAATTAGATACCCCACTGGTTCAGTAATCAGGTGCTGAACCTTAAAGCTCCGCAAAATCTCTTTCCTAGATTGAAGTAGTTCTACTGATACGATATAGCAATGGTGGCCTGTGCCTGTCACTTTAGTCTACATGGAAATCATCTGCCTGCTGAATTGCAACATCAGCACAATAAGGGGATTTGCTTCTCTTAATAATCTGTATCTTGTTCTTCAATTTGAAACTCTGAAAACTCGAGCATATTGGACAGGGAAAAGTTAACATTCAATTGATCTCCATTTATGATACACCTCACGCAGAATAGAACGTAGACGTAGTAATTTACATCAACATCACCCAAAAAAGAAGGGGGAAGAGATGAAAGTAACAAGAAACATACAGAATCTTTGTAATACTCTTCTCAAGCTTTAATTCACTGGCAAATATGCATTTACAATAGTATCACAATCATGATCAAATTCCAAATAAGTCCAAGGGACAAGCCACTTTTGTTATGATATCGAATGCCTCCGATCCTTGCTGGGTTTGTTCCGAACTTTTGCATTTGAATGGATAAATGGATTAATTTTGCCCAATTTTCTTGAGATAGAACCGATGAATGATTTTCTAGGCAATGGAGGTTTCTCAGCAGATGGAAGAGTGATTACCAAGGGACTGCCTGAAAAGGATTTATCCGAAGATTTCTCAATTTCTCTCAATCTTGTTCTCATTTTGACTAGTTCCAATTTCAGATCCTGATTTTCTTTTCGCAAGCTTGAGAGTTCTGGAACTGGGTGACTGTCAGCAGGGTGCTGATTTACTTGGAGGGCAATATTAGGGGATTCACCTTCCGTACCATGCATGGCCTCCCGAAGGCGTTGTTGCTCGTAATAAAGCACTTGAACAACACTTTGAACAGGAAGTCGGTCATTCTGAGCAGCATGAGCACAGGCTTCCCTGGAGAGCTTTTGACAGTCCATTATACTGCAGACTTTCTTTCTGTCCATGTCACTTAATGTTGGATGAGCCTACGAAATACACAGAACTCAACAATTCAAAGTGATAATTTGTAAAAAATGCTCAACTTGTATGATGATCAGCACAGAATTATGATAATAACTTAAATTTTTTTTCCCTACGCACTCTTCTTCTTGTGGTAGAAATAAATGATAAAGCTTGAATTTTGAAAATTTTTTTTAAATTTTGAAATACAAGAACAGAAGATTTATCAGATTCTGCAACTGTGGAAAAAGCAGTTGATTGAGATGTGCAATGTGAGCCTGTGTAAAGCATTTGGGGATAAGAGCAAATTCTGAGACAGACTGTGACCTAATCTTGATCCATTGCCTCATCATGTGCAATGGCTGAAGATTAATAACAAGCTTGACATCACATCTTTTGGTTTATTACTTGAACTTATGCTGCCTTATATATGGCATGACATATTTAAATGTGCACTTCTCTACAGCTCTTTGTTCACCCTTTAATTTTTGCACCCAAAAAAAATGAAAAGGAAAAGCTTGACCGCGACTCTCCATTGGCATGAATATATACATACAAATACATTTAAGCAGAGAAGCTGCTAGAGGTGTTGGGAATGCTCTTGACAAATTTATTAATACAGTGGTGGAGTGCCATGGACTAATGCACACATTAGATGAGGAGATTGAAAATAATCGAATTGATGATGGATGGACATTTGCTCGTTTTTTATTTTTTGTTTTCTTTCCCTGCTTCAATTCCTTATATTTCTTCCCTCCAAATCATTTATCAAAACTCGTGATTGTTAAGATTAAGGAAATTTACAACCACTCTATCAGAGATTCACCAAGATGAATGCCAATTGACTACATCAACTAGCCGAGTGAAATTCAGCATGAAAGTAGTTGAGATAAAGATAACCAATCAGAAGCAACTATACATGGCGGTATGACATTTCCAATCCAAACTATTTTGCATCAGAAGATGGATCCAATGCTAATATAGGGCTAAAACAAACATGAAGACAATGAAGCAAGAATTTTAAGCACATCAACATACTATCAGAGTCTGTAATCCAATAATGGGACCAATTGAAAATAAAATGCAAAAGTGCATACCTTTAAATAGATGTCAATTGCCCTATACATGCCATCTTCTGTGATCCTCGCCTGTTCAGGGACTAGTTCAGAAAGACACATGAACTTTGAAACAGACAAGTTCCGATCAGAAGCTATTTCAGCAAGGTAGTTCTCCATTAGCCTCCCAACTCTTTCCATGTCACTAGCTGAAGGAGAAACCAAAATTTCATCTGCATTATGTCCTAATCTGTTTCCCTCCATTTCGCAATCTAGATAATTCATCATTATCCGCTGGACTGTCTCCACATCAAATAGTGTGTCTCCAGTAAATGAATACGAGGGAATCAATAGATCATCTAGCACCGCCTGTCCAAGTTGCAAACCTATTCTCTTCTCCAAGTCAAGCCGGCAAGCAACTGTCGTCTCAAGATAGATTGCCGCCCTAAGCAGCATTGAGAGGAAGCTAACAGACAAGGAATTCTTCTCTCTTGGTAGAAGGCTGACAATTGTTTCTAAAACAACCCTCTTCTCGTGTTCTTGTCTTGGCTCAATCTTTTTCCTTCCCTTTCCAAATATTTCCTGTGATGTAAAGTAAAGCCAATTACATATACTTCTAATTAAGACACATAATCCAAATTTATGGGGGGTGAGATCTCACCAAACCTCGAAGAGATTTCTGCACATATAGCATCAGTATTGGACCAAGGGAATATTGTTTAAATCCTCTAGACATCATTGCAATAAGCACCCGTTGGAACATATCAATTCTAAGGACAGTTAAATCCTCAGCCCACCAATCAACAATTGTTTTAGGTTGTAACGCCATTGAGGGATTTAGGCCACGGTTGCCACTGTCTGCCCTACCTAATGCAGAAAAGTGGTTATCTTTGCAGGCTATAAAAGCAATTGTGTCTATGCATCGGCTCACCAATTTTACTTCCTCTGCCACTGGAAGAAAACTTTCCACAGAATGCAAAATGCACACTGCACTTGCAAGGCTTTTGAGTGCCACTTCATTTAGGTAAGCCTCAGTTCTTCCAACTAAATTTCCAACAGCACAGTCGTCTGTCATCTCAAGATACTCTGCCACACATCTAAGAATGGCTATGTTCTCTGTACTTATCTCAAAATTTATTCCATAACAAAATTTTGCTGCAAGTTCAAATGCCTCTGCTCCACCAGGAATGTCAGGAATTTCAATTTCAGAAAGATCAGCATCATTAGATTCAGAAACCAATTTCCTTATGTATCCGCACTTTGAGACTAGTGGGAACTGCGTGGAATGTAAAGACAAGTTCTTTAATCTTTCAGAGTAGAATACAAACGATCATTTATGAATTTTTCTCGGCAGCTATATTTAAATTACAAATTTAAGCACATACAAAAAATCCTAACAAGTTTTCCAATTATAGCAACTGAACATAACCGCAAACTTCACATAAAAAAAAACAAGTATATCGCCAGCATAGAAATAATCAAGAACATGTTATAGCCAGCAAGAATATCGCATTCTACCTTGTGCAAAGAAAAGGAAGTCCCTCCCGCATGAACAATAACATCACTTGGGATCTCCTGGGAAAAAATCCTGTTAATAATTCATAGTAACAGCTTTAGTACTCTTTTCGGTCCAATTGACAAGAAACTAGCACAAATTGAACACATTAATGAGGATCACAATCAAAAGAAGAACAAACCATTCACTAGTTCTCTTCATGGCAGTCGAAAGAAGCTCTTTCTTCTTATTAGACATGTTAGAAGTTGTGGGTTGTCCCGTACCCTCGAACTCACCATCCCCCGTGTAAATTAAAGCATAGAATCTCGACCACGTACTTATGTCTATGCATTTCACAAATAAGTGATATTGGTAAAACAGGACAAATTACTCTCGTGCAGTACTTGTGGTGGTAATCTTGAATCTAGCCAGCATCATTTCTCTTTTGTTTCCCTTTTTCCACATTTTTCCCTTCTCACCATCAAGATCACAAGTGAATCATCAAATTATGAGAGTATCAGCTCCAATTTCCGTTCCGTAGTGATACATTTATTTATCATATGCTTTTACAAGCAATCATCAACTGAGTGAAATTCCCACGATAGACCCTTCTGGCTGAAGGCGTGACAGGCGTCTGTCATATTTGGGTTAAGATTGTGGGCAATTCGGGAATATAATGGGGGCAAATAGAAGGAAAAAAGATTTAGTTAAAAGTGTGTGGTGATGGGTTTAGGGAGTTGGGTTGAAAGGATGAGAGGAGCCGAAGTGGTTAGAAGTTTCCATGTGCTAAATGTTCTCCTCCACAAAAGTGTCAATCTCCTTTTGCATAATCCGCAGCATACCAATTCTCTACTGGCTGTGGAAAGCAAATCAAATTGCACCGGGCTTGGGAAGACTGGGACAAACAAGAAAAGGCACCTAATAAAGGGTCCAACAATCAGAGCCACTTCACACACGGCCCATGCTGACATGCACGGAATATCGTATACCAGAAGAGGTTTACATAACATCCAGTCATCATATGTTACTATATTCTGCTTCTTTTTTTTAATTTTTTCAAATTTTGAAACAAAACCCACTATTTTCCTTTCTTGACAAGGTGCAGGATTGAAATTGATCACAGAAATCACCTCACCAAGCATATGGTAACTCCATCTATTGTCCTTATCTATATTTCACACTAGTAGCTGGCTCCAAGTTGAAAATATGCCTTGCGGACAAGTGATAAGAGTCCCACAGAATATTTCTTCAAACGACCAGTCAAGCTCGTGATTTAGTGGATGATATTCATCAACTGGACTTTGCTTCAGGTCTAGACTCTTAGAGTCTGGAGTACCTAATTTGCCGTACCTGGCTATTTGCAAAGGAAATAAGCCCTTCTTCTTCATTAATTGCGTCTTGAAATAGACTTCACCATGCCCCCCATGACCTACTGAATTGAAAGCAAGCAAATTGAAGCAGTGAGAGCAACGAATTGTTGTTATCAAGTTTTTGAGAATTGACTGTTACAAACTCACAATGTATCTATCCTAAGCAGTAAGTGGCTGTATCAAGAAATTAATGGTAACAATTGCTTTCCTAATAATTAATCACTGTCCTCCTCCACGTCACCACGTGGTTCTTAATTAGGCATGAGAATCTCATCCGCGAAAACCCAACCCCTCTTACACAGTTGATAAAATCACCAGCAACGTTCCGCTGCAAAACGGCTATTATTGAATGCAGCCACAAAAAAAAGTGGACGAAAATAAAAGTTAAAAGAACAAATAAGAAAATGCCTCACATTTCCTCCTGTCAGAAGTATGGTACTAGTACGGTAATGATTTTAGTTTTTCTAACAGGCAATAATTTCCTATCTATTTCATCATTTGATCATTTCCTCCCGTTAGGCAAGGAAGAAGTTGGGGAAATTTTGTATCTCTTAAACTTTATGCAGCACTCAACTGTAACAACAACAGACATGATAAGATTACAAAGGCCCACAAACGAAGCAATAATTTACGAGTGGTCGGACTTTAAATTATTGCCTATTTGGAATCCATTGGCCTTGATTAAACTTTTATCTTTATGTAATAAAAGAGTCATGACATAGCATCCAACAAATTGTGCCCCTAAAAGGCACTTACTTGTGCCCGACGGACAACCATGAGAGGCAAAAGCAAGAAACTTTCCCTTCATATAGCTGCAAGAACATCCTATACAAGTTTCAGCTGGAATGGGGTACATTAGGAACACAGTTTTTAAAAGAATGTTATATCTTTACTGTTTGAAGAGAAGTTTGAGAAAATGGATTTTAAGGCGCGTTATTGATGTCGCTCTCCTTAAGGTTTAATTTGCCTCTACAAATTATGTGCAAAAGAGTTTTGCGAATTAACCTCCAGGATACAATAAAGTCTTTGTCTAACAACGTCTTGTGCTAACGGTGGCAAACCTTTTAGCCTTCAATGTCTATCAGATATGTCTGTATCAGAGAATTTGTGTAGAAGAAGAAGTTTTAGGGGAAACTGAGAAACGTACATTTAAAAAATCAGTTGTTTTTTTCTGTATCTCTATAGTGTTTGGAGTAATAGATATATATAAGAAAATTATGTCTTAATAATAATCAGACATAACGTCAGATAGAAAAAGACACAATTTTATCTATAAAAATAGAGAGACATTACCCCTATCAAACACAATTATTGAATTGCAAGAGTCACACCTATTTAGGAGATCAACTAACTCTAAATAACTGACGTAAGGACACAAGTTCTATTATTTTGAAATTCTCTAACATTCCCCCACCATTTCAAAATAACAGACAAATCTGGAAACCAATGCATAAATACAGGTATCTTGCAATTTGAACCTCTACTTAGTGAAGCACATATCAACAAGTCTGAATGGCTTGGTAGATGTGATAATCTTTGAACCAGCTATCCTTAATTGACAAGTTGCATCTACTTCACACATTGAATTTCTGTAACATTAAAGGCTCAATTTAGCTGACACTATTTTTGGCCATGTGTCTGTATCCTTTTAGTAAGTGCTATAAGAGCAAAGCCCTTGAACTCATAGAAGCGGCCACACTTCACACTTACATAGGTGGACATCCTCAAAAAGTGCCTCCATAGCAAACACTTTAATTGAATGCTAGTCCATTAAAAGCTTCTTGCTCATCCTCAACCAAACCTATGGATACCAAGCACTTAACCTTGGGATGAATAATTTGAGTGCTTGCAACCACACTTATAATGTACTTTGTCTCATTGAACTTAAGACTTGATGTTGTATCAAGCATTAAGTTGAGTTTCCACTATAGGTGATTTTATGACATGGGCTTTAACCCCATCCCTTTTGATGTCTTATACACAAGATCTCGTGTAAGACCCTTAGTAAAAGGATCAGCCAAATTTTGACTAGATCGCACAAAATTTACAGTGATCACTCCATCAGATATTAATTGCCTGACATAACTATGTCTTAGGCCAATATGTCTAGACTTTCCATTGTAAACTTGACTATATGCTCTAGAAAGCGTAGCTTCACTATCACAATGGATTGATATTGGCAGGAATTAGTTTAGACACTAATGAATCTCAAACAACAAATTCCTTAACCATTCGCTTCTTTACTTGCAGAAGCCAATGCAATAAATTCTGCAAGCCATGGTAGAATCAGTTATACAAGTTTGTTTCTTGGATCCCCAAGAAACTGCACCCCCACCAAGCACAAATACCCAACCACTAGTTGAAGAATGATCTACTTTATCAGTTATCCAACTAGCATCAGAATACCCTTCTAAAACTGAAGGATAACCACAATAAGTGATACCATAATCCATAGTTTTCTTTAAGTATTTCAAGATCCTTCTTATAGCTTGCCAATGTATATTACTTGGGTTACTTGTATATCTACTTAACCTTCCAACTGCATAAGCTATATCAGGTCTTGTGCTTGTCATCGCATACATTAAGTAACCAATAACTTTGGCATATTCCAATTGAGCAATAGGTCTACCAATATTTGCCATTAATTTAAAACTTGAATCAAATGGAGTAGACACTGGATTACATTCAAAATGGTTGAATTTCTTCAAAACCTTTTCAATGTAATGTGACTGAGACAATGTTATACTATTATGATCACGTATAATTTTTATACCAAGTATAACATCAGCTACTCCCATATCTTTCATAGCAAAATTCATAGACAAAAACTTTTTAGCATCCTCAACTTGTTGTAAGTCAGAACCAAATATTAACATATCATCCACATAAAGACAAATAATGATGCCTTTACCATTCTGAAACTTACTATAAATACATTTATCAGACTCGTTGATTTTGTATCCATTTGACAAAACCACTTGATCAAATTTTTTATGCCATTGTTTTGGTGCTTGTTTCAATCCATATAAAGATTTGACAAGTTTACACACTTTGTGTTCTTGTCTAGGAACTACATATCCTTCAGGTTGCTCCATATACACTTCTTCATCTAATTCACCATTTAAGAATGCTGTTTTAACATCCATTTGGTGAATCACTAGATTATAAATAGAAGCCAGTGCTATGAGAACTCGAATTGTAGCAATTCTAGCAACTGGTGCATATGTATCAAAATAATCTAGTCCATGTTTTTGTGTATATCCTTTTGCAACAAGTCTGGCTTTGAATTTGTCTATAGTTCCATCAGCTTTTAATTTCTTTTTAAAAATCCATTTGCAACCTATTGGTTTGCAACCTGGTGGGAGGTCAACTATTTTCCAAGTATTATTTTCCATAATTGAATCCATTTCATCTTGTATTGCCTCTTTCCAAAATGCAGAATCATGAGACTTAATTGCCTCCTTATAAGTAATAGGATCTGCTTCCGTATTAAAACAATAAGGGTACTTGTTTATCTATTATTTCTCTAGTACCTTCAACTAGATACATAAAGAAATCTGGACCAAAAGTTTTTAATTTTTTAATTCTTTTACTCCTTCTTAACTCAAGATTTTCATCTTTTCCATTATCAGGAAGCTCATCCTTTGAACCAAAATTTATAAATTGATCTTTGGGTCTAGGAATTGAGTTAAATCTATTTTCTTCAAATAATGCATCTCTCGATTCAATAACAGTATTAATTGCTATCGAATCATTAGGTTCTATTACCATAAAACTGGTAAGCCTTACTATTTTGTGCATATCCCAAGAAAATACATTCAATTCCTCTTTCACCCAATTTTTTCCTTTTTGGTTCAGGGACTCTTACAATAGCCCTACAACCCCAAACTCTTAAATAATTAAGGTTTGGCTTCCTTTTCTTCCATATTTCATAAGGAGTAATTTTATTCCTTTTGTTAGGAACTCTATTTAATATATGGCAAGCAGTTAATAAAGCTTCACCCCAAAAACCTTGTCCAAGTCCAGAATTTGACATCATGGCATTTACCATTTCCATTAAGATCCTATTTTTCCTTTCTGCCACACCATTTTGTTGTGGCGAATAAGGTGCAGTAGATCTCATGAATTATTCCAGTGGATTCAAAAAATGTAGGATAATAATATTCACTTCCTCTATCTGATCTCAAACATTTAATGGATTTTTCACATTGCAATTCAACTTCATTTTTATAAATTTTGAATTTTTCAAGCACTTCATCTTTTGAATGCAACAAATATACATAACAAAATCTTGAACAATCATCTATAAATGTGACAAAATATTTTTTGCCTCCTATAGTAGGTGTACTATGCATGTCACAAACATCACTATGCACAAGTTCAAGCAAGTCTGAATTTCTTTCAATTTTTGAAAATGAATTTCTTGTAATTTTAGTAAGCATGCAAGCCTTACATTTTTCTGCATTTTTATCCATTTGTGGGATTAAATCTAATTTTACCATATCATGCATACGTCTAAAATTCACATGTCCAAGACGATTATGCCATAAACAAGAAGACTCAACAATATACGCAGAAATACTACTATTATTATTAATAATATTAAGTTTAAACATGCCTTCATACAAGTAGCCTTTCCTACAAATATTCCACCCTTACTAAGTACAAATTTATCTGCCTCAAATACAAGTTTAAAACCAAACTTATTCAACAAAGTAGCAGACACAAGATTTTTCCTAACTTCTGGAGCATACAATACATTATTCAATGTCAAATTCTTCCCAGAAGTAAACTGAAGTTCCACACTTCCTTTGCCTTTGATAACAGCAGTAGAAGAGTTTCCCATGAAGAGTACACTGCCATCCTCAATTGGTTCAAATGATTTGAAGAAACTCTTATTTTTGCAAACATGTTTGGTGGCTCCAGAATCAATCCACCAAGCCCAATCATCTTCAATGAGATTAATTTCAGAAATCATAGCAACAAAATTTTCATTTGTTGGATATGTTCACTTTGCTGTCTTTCTTTTTCAAAGACGACAATCTCTCTTGAAATGACCAGGCTTACCACAATTGAAGCATGAACCCTTCTTCTTTTTCTTAGTTTTGTTGAAATTGGACAGATTTGGTAGAACGCTTCTTGGAAGACTTGCTTGATTGGTCTTCCTCTATCACATGAATTTTGGATTCATGACCAGATTGCTCATTGTCTGGAGCTTTCTGTTTTTTCCTCTTGCTTTCTCATTTCTTCCTCAAGACGGAGATGATTAGCCAATTCTTCAAGAGAAATTTCTTTTTTTTTATGCTTTAAATTTCTCTTGACATCCTTTCAAGAAGGTAGAGGTGTTATTCGAGTCGAGCTGAACCAAGTATTTGGTGTTCGAACTCGAGCTCGTTTAATAAACGAATATGCTCGGATTGACTCGTTTATTAAACGAGTTAAATTTTTTGTTCGAACTCGGATCGTTAAAAAAAATAAGAAGCTTGAATTCGAACTCGATCTCGTTTCGATTAACACTAAAAAGCCGAGCTCGAATGAGCTCGGTTCGTTTAATATCAACAAACTGAGCTCAAACGAGCTCGTATGAGCTCGGTTCGTTTAACATTAACAAATCAAGCTCGAATGAGCTTGGCTCGTTTAACACAAATTACTGAAAAGAACGTTCGCGAACAAAAATAAACTTATTTAGTCAATTAAGGTATGAAGAATAGTAATGAAAAGACATTATTACCCTTTGTTCGCGAACACAAATGAGCATTCGCGAACAAAGCTCGTGTTCGCTCGTTTAATAAACGAGCTCAATTTTTTGTTCGAGTTCGGGTTGTTTAGCTATTCGAACGAGCCGAATTTGAGTTTTCACGAGTCGAATCGAGTTGTATTTGCGAACAACTCGATTCGAATAACAACTCTACAAAAGAGTGGAAGCTTATCAATAGCAGAAGACACAATTATAGATTCATCCATTTTCAAGTCATGTTGCTTAAAATTGTTAAGAATCCTATCAACTTCACATAACTGTTCCATCATGGATTTCTCATCAATCATTCTAAAATTGAAAAAATAACTAACAAGAAATTTCTTACTTGTAGCGTCTTCTATCATGTGCCTTGCTTCCGATTTGTCCCACAATTCCCTTGAAGATGCAACATTTTGATATGTGTCAGAAAGTCCCTCAGACATGCTATTGAGAATATGTCCCCTACAAATATAGTCATTATTTTTCCATTTTTGCCTAGCACAAGTGTTTGCAAGTGTTTCATCTTCATTTTCCACAGGTGTCGCGCCCCATTTTTCGAAAGGAAAAATAAAATAATAAAATGATAAAGTGTATGAGGAGCTCAGAAAAAGGAAAAGGAAGTATTAAATGTGGTTTATTTTATTGGAAAAAGAGAAGCGTGTAAATTTTTGTAAAAATGATTTTTAGAAAAATGCTTTGTAAAAGATAATTCGATAAAATGTGACAAATAAATGCTTTATTTTAAAATAAAAGGAAAAGGGCCTAAAATGGGACTTCGAAAATGCGACGGTTTTTGGGCCCGAAAATAGAGTCTAAAAAGGGTTTTTAGTGAAAAAGGAGTCGCCACTTGGTATTGAGTTTTGGTGTACCAAGTCACCCGAAAATATTTTATAAAAGGTAAGAAAATCAAAATGCTTTATTTAAAGAAATGGTTTTTGGAAAAAATAAGGAAAAACAAGAAAACCCTTTTAGACGACTCCAGGTCTTTGAAAAACAAAAGAAAAAGGTTCGGGAGTCACAGTTGAAGAAAGAGAAGGCAAAGGCTCGCGCCTTAGGCACCCTTTCAATCTAGCCGAAACTAGTTGCGAGGTTTAGTCTAAATTTTCCTAATATAACCCTAAGATTTTATCACATTTGGATGCAATTATATGAATGCAAATCTAATCCTAAAATGGATATCGATAAGGGACGAAATGTTTCACTGAGGTTTGGTCGGAATTATCGCATTAATTGCGAAACCCGGATATAGACCTCGACTGAGTTACGAGTTTAGGTGCAAAATAGAATGCAAAAGAAAAGGAAAATAGTAGTATAGATAGTAAGTGAACAAAGAAAGTAGGGATGCAACATAATGGGTACGGGGGACGAATGGACTCGTGACTAACTGTTCCTACTCACGGAGGGGGGGAACGACATGTACGCCATAGCTTCCCACGTGAGTAGATGACTATTTCTAGTCAAATCACACAAATGACCTAAAATTTTATGTGTAGTGAAATCTAAATGTTATGCACTAGATAGATATTGAAAATAGATAACAAGTGATAAAATATATAAAAATCATACAAAAATGGAAAAGGCCTAAAAAGACCTAAAAAGGATAAAATGTGTGTGAAATGTCATGAAATGCACGCGAGAAATGATTCTAATACTAAATGACCTAAAATCTAGCATTGGACTAACCTATTTTTTAAAAGTTCTCCGCTAGCGTTGGACTAGCGAAGAAACCGGAATTAACCACAATTAGCTTTGAACTAGTGTGGCGACGATACACATATATAATTAAAGCAAGTAAATAAATAAAGCATGTATTAAAGCAATAATCACATAAAAGCAAATAATAGCACATAGGAGCACATAACACATAGGCATGATATTCTAGATGCAAAGTCCTAAAGAAAAGCAAATAAAACACATAGGCACATAGCACACATAGCACACAAAACCCTAACTATTACACCGGAGAATAACCTAATTACAATCTAAAAATAGAAAAAAGAATAAAAGATATCCTATCTAACCTATCTATTACACTTTCTATCTAAAATACATAGGTTTTAATTAAATAGATAACACGTGAACAATTTATTATATTAATTATCTAAATACAAAAATTTTGCTAAATAGAATATATTACTTATCTATTACATTTCTTTGAATAATCAAAAATTAAATTTGAGTAAATAATACGACATAAATAAATAAACACTCACACATGGATAAAATTATAAGCACAAAGAGATATAAAAAAAACATATAGAAAACACATAGGAGCACATAGGAGCATATAAAGAGAAATAAAAAGGGTAATCGAGGTACATCCTATTCGTAAACCCGGTATAAATTGCTAAGAAAATCAACAAACATGTCAAGGTACCACTATTTAAAGTATAAAATATGAAATACTTAAAAATTGAGCATAAAAATGTCGATTTCGAACAAATTAGGGACTTAGAATAAAATTTCAACAAGTATCTAGGAATTAAAACTAAGATTTCAACAAGTATAGGGACTTAAATTAAAATTCCAGCAAGTATAATAACTTAAATAAAAAATTTCAGCAAGTTTGAGGGACAAAAAATAAAATTTCAGCAAGTATTCTAAGGCAAAATAAAATTCCAGCAATGTTGAGAGGGATAAAAATGAAATTCCAGCAAGTATTGGGGGCAAAAATGCAAAATTTCAGCAATATTCTAAGACAAAATAGAATTTCCAGCAATGTAGGGATACAAAATAAAATTCCAGCAAGGTTTGGGGGCAAAAATACAAAATTCCAGCAATATTCTAAGACAAAATATAATTTCCAACAATGTTGGCGTACAAAATAAAATTCCAGAAAGGTTTGGGGGCAAAAATGCAAAATTCCAGCAATATTCTAAGGCAAAAATAAAATTTTCAGCAATGTTGGGGTACAAAATAAAATTTCAGCAAAGTTTGGGGGCAAAAATGTAAAATTTCAGCAATATTCTAGGGCAAAAATAAAATTTCCAGCAATGTTGGGGTACAAAATAAAATTCCAGCAAAATTTAGGGGTCAAAATGTAATTACCGAGAAATGTAGGGGTCAAAAATAGAAATTTAAAAATACAGGGGTCAAAATTATAATTATATAAAAGTCGGGGGACCTAAATGCAATTAATTAGGACCTAATTGAAAGGAAAATAAAATTATAGGGGTCAATCTACAATAAACAAAAATTAAAATGTACAAATCAAAAATTTCCAGGGGCACAGTAGCATTAATGAAAGTATAAGAACTATAAAATAAATACCTATTATTAATTAAGAATAAATTAAAAAACTAAACTAATCAAAACGACGTAGTTTTGAGTGAAACTACGTCAAAACGACGTAGTTTCACCAAAAAAAATTTTTTTCGGCTGATTTCGTTTTTATTATTATTTTTTTTTTTCAGATTTTTTCTCTTTTCTCTCTTTTCTTTCTTTCCTTTCTTTCTTTCTTCTTCTCTTTTCTTTCTCTTCTTTCTTCTTCTCCTTTTCTCCTTCTTCGTCTGGTCCGCCTCCTCCCCGATCTGCTCTCCTTTTCCTTCTTCTTCTTTTCTTTTTCTTTTTCCCCATATCTTGTTCTCTCCCCCGTTCGGTTCTATTCTCTTCCCCCTATTCTTCTTCCCCTTTTCCTTCTTCTTCTTCTTATTTCTAGATTCTTTTTTTTTTTTTTTTTGGTCCTTCTCCTTCCTCTTTTTTCTTCTTCTTTCTTTTCTTTCTTTCTTCCCTCTCTCGCCGGATTTCCTCTCTGTCCCTCTCAACCCGAATCAATTCTCTACTGGTCTCTTCGTTTTTTTTTTCAGATGATTTTATACAAAATTTCTATTTCAAGAATTAATGACAATTTAAAAAATTAGAAAGCAAGAGTAGGAAATTTACCTGGAATAGGGCGGTGGTGGTGCTATTGCTGTGGCTGTTGCTGTTGTTGTTGTTGTCTCTTTTTTTATTTTTTTATTTGTGCAGGTGTGTGTGTATGTGTTTTGCAGGTGTATGTGTATTGTGTGTTTGTGGAATCAATGAAGCTGGTGTATAATGTGTGTGTGTGTGTGGTGTGTTGTGAATTGCAGGGGAATGGAGTAAATTTTTGTGCGTGACTGGTGTGTGTGCTGTGTTGTGTGCGTATGTGAGTTGTGAGTGAATTGTGTGTCTGTATGTGTCTGTATATGCGAATAATGTGTCTGTGTGGTGTGTTCTGTGTAGCGAGGCTTGTGTGTGATTGCAGGTGTGTGTTTTGTGTGTGTTTGTGTGGTGAAGATGCAGGTGTGTTCAATCTGTGAGTTTTGTGTGTTGCTTGTGTGTGCGAATTGTGTGTCTGTGTGTGAATTGTGAGTGAATGTGAGTGAATGTGAGAGCCGAGAGTGCAAGTGTGTGTTGTGTGTGTGAAGGTTGTGTTTTGCTGAGAGGGAAAGCTAAGGGAATTGCAGGTGAAGTGAGTTTGTGAGGCTGTGATCTCTGTGCAGGGAAGGGGATGCCGAGAGTAAAAATGAGAAGGAGAGGAGTGTTGCAGGTGAATGGTTTTTTTTTTTTTGTGAGGGGAAGGGATGTCTGTGAAGCTTGTGCAGGGGAAGGGGGCTGAGAGAAGAGAGTGAGGTTGAGTGTATAGATGGGGAAGAAAAATCAATCTCCCCAAAATCCCATCAAATCTGCTGAATTGAAGGGGAGTTGGGGAGAGTTGTGATGATGGCATGGGGCTGCTCTGATGGCAGCTCCCATGCTGCTACAGTAGCAGCAGGCTGCAAACGCAGCCTGCTCTTCTTTTTTTTTTTTTTTTTTTAAGAAGAAATTTGTAATGGAAATAAAGGAGAAAAGAAAAGAAGAAAAATGAAATAAAAAATAAAATAAAAGATATTTGTATTTTCCTAAAATCAATAAGAAAAAATACTAAAATTTTAGAGTTATAAAAATGAGTAAATAAAAATTTACTGTAAAAATTTAAAAATTAACATAACATTAAAAATATGTAATTAATAAAAAATATAATAATAATAACAACTAATAATAATAATAATAATAATAATAAAGTATTAAAATAAATACTAAACGATTTCTAAAAATTATGAAATTTATACAGAAAATTCATGAACATATGAAACATGCATAACAAAAAAATTTTTTTTTTACTTGAAAAATTCTCATAAAAAATGCATTGGGAAACGTGCCATTAAGTAAAAAAAATACTAAATTTTTAAATAAATACTAGATGACTCCAAAAATCATTAAAATTAGAAATAATCATAAAAAACAGTAAAATTATGTATTATTAAAAAATAAATTAAAATAAAATAATATTTACGCGGTAAAATTACTATTTTGCCCCTGATGTAACAAATTAGACGCAATATACACAAAAATTATAATTGACCCTTAAAAATAAAAAAAAAATACCCCCTAAATAAAGTAATACACCTATTTTTATAAAAGGTGTGTCAAAATTTGGTGTCTACAACAGGCTTGGGGGTGTTAAGAACATACACCACATTGAGGGTTGCAAAAAGAAAATGCATCTTTTTTTGCCATATTCTAAAATTTTCACCATCGAAATGCTCCAATTTAACAAAATCAGTAGCCATCTCTCTCAAAATTGTGAACCTCATTTTTGCACGCCAAAATAAACCTTAAGATTGTTTGAAGAGAAGTTTGAGAAAAATGGCCTTGAGGCGCGTTACTGATGTCGCTCTTCTTAAGATTTAATTCTCCTTTACAAATTGTATGTAAAACAGTTCTGCGAATTAACCTCCATGATACAATAAAGCTTTTGTTTGACAACGTTTTGCACTGACGGTGTCAAACATTTTAGCCTTCAACGTCTATCAGATATATCTGTATCAGAGAGTTTGTGTGGAAGAAGAAGTTTTTGGAGGAGACTGAGAAATGTATATTTAAAAAATCAGTTATTTTTTCTATATCGGTACAGTGTTTGGAGTAACAGATATATATATAAGAAAATTATATTTTAATAATAATCAGACATAACGTCAGATAGAAAAAGACACAACTTTATTTATAAAAATAAAGAGGCATTACCCTATCAAACACAATTACTGAATTGCAAGAGTCACACCTATTCAGAAGATCAACTAACTCTAAGTAACTGACATAGAACATAAGTCCTATTATTTTGAAATTCTCTAACATTTACGAAGGAGAATCTGTAGCTAAATCAGCAGTTAACCAGATCTACTAAGGTAAGATGCCTAGTAAAACACAGAAATCATCTGCTTACCAGTAATGTTGGCTAGGGGTGTCAACGGGCCGGGTCCGGGCCGGAATTGAATGTTCCGGACCCGGACCCGTTTTTGTGTTGAGGTTCCGGACCCGGACCTGGGACCCGACGGGTCTTGCATTTGGTTTCCCGGATCCGGGTTCGTTCGGGTCCGGGTCCATTCGGGTCCGGGTCCGGGTTTTGAAAATATAAAATATTTTTATCTATTTTATAATTATTATTTATTAAGTATTGAGTATTAGAATTGTAAAATACGTATGTATGTATATTATAATTATTATTTATTGAATATTATGTATTAAAAATTTAAAATACGTATATATAATTTATAATTATTATATATATACGGGTTCGGGTCGGATTCGGGTCGGAACATGACATTCCGGATTCGACCCGTTTTTTATTAAGAAAAAACGGGTCCGGGTCCGGGTCCGAGTAAAAGGAATTTTATTCCTACCCGGACCCGGAAAAAATCAACGGGTCCGGGTCGGGTCCGGGTCTAGACCCGGACCGTTGACAGCCCTAATGTTGGCAGATAAGGTAACTACGAGAACATAGATTTTGCAAGATTAAAACTAACTGGTTAATTTCTTTGATACTCTCCGCCAGGTCACAAGTTGTTGACCATTGATGAGGTAAAATAGCGCTTAAAAATTCACGGAAATGTAGAAGCCTGGATATCAAAGAAAAATAGTATTGTCAAAAACTGTAATTATATTTTTAATTACAAACACATCTTGATCGTATAAAAGTCATTATCAATTACAAAATCTTATCCTTATCTAACCTGTAACCTGTATTACTAGTTTATTATTGCATAAGTATCATTTAGTTTTTTTTTTATTGCACCCTAGGGAAAAAATTTCCTGACATTTTCATTATTAGATTTTATATTTACTTTTGAATTAGGGTTTAGGAGTTAGGACTTAGGGTTCAGGATTCAGGGTGTAGGGTTTATGATTTTAGAATTTAGGATTTTAATTAGATTAAGAAAATAATAGTAACTATTGCTTTTTATTTGTTAAATAAAATTACGATTAACTTTTTATATCTTAAGAACTATTTTAGATTTTTATTTTTTAGTAAGTTAGGATACTATGAGACTCTTTAAAAATTAAGTTAAGTTAGTATTAATTTAAAGGAATAGTTTTTTAGTAAGTTTGGGATAATATAGAACTCTTTTGAAATTAGGTTTAGTATTTACCAGAGATAACAGGTTACGTTAAATGTCTGTAATATTGAGTATCACAATATCTTTGATGCTACTATTGTTCGATATCAAATTAGTACACATAATAAATTTCAACCTTTTTACAACAGTAGTTATTTCTTAACCTTCTATGTCTCACAAGTTAAATTGAAAAAATTACTAACTTTCAATTCTTCCATTTGTTCCACACCACAAGTCCCATCCGACTGCCATCAAACTATCAAGCTTAGAGATAAATCAAACTCATAGCTCCGTGGAAAACTACAATTTCTTGTAGTCTAGCATAGCTAAGAAGGCTAACATGTAATACTAGTATTTGCTAAGGTACCAAGAATGAAGGCCTCTTGTTTTTTTTTTTTTTTTTTGTTTATTTCTGGGTAGAAATTTAAGACTTCATGCCACCCCATGTTTTAAAACCATCTATGATGCTCTGCTTCGATTGCTCATGAAATGGCCCTAATCAGAGTTACAGAATTGGCTACAGATTCAAGCCTTCTTGTAAATCGACTAGGCAAGAACTATGGTTATTGGACAAAATTCGACCCATATTTATTCGGCACTTCAAACTGTCGTCTGATATGGGTTATAGTATCTTCGGCCGAAAACCGCATTGGGCAATTGATGTTGCAGATGTTTGCAATTAGTTTTGTCCTGACGGTCCAGTGAAAAGAGTTGGGCTAATTTTTAGCCCACTTTAGCGGACCACAGACCCAATTATCAGGCATTGAATGTTTAAATTCAAGTCCGTTTCCCTGCAGAAGAAATATCTTTTCTCAACCACCAGATTTCTCTCACAAACACTTTTTTAGCCTTTTCACAAATGAAGCCATTTTTGTCACCTTATCCCCTCAATCAACAACGGCAAAACCTGCAAAAACCCCCTCAACAATGACCTTCAAATTCGAAAACTGAAGTTTCTTTGATAAAAATTCAATCTTTATTTAGTTTTCCTGTGCCAATGGAGCTCTATTCACCCTTCAAACCTCTCTCAAATCCGCACTCATCCCACCTCGCAGCTGACCTTTCTTTTTCATCTTCATTCCCTTCCCCCTTCCCCATCCAATTTCACCTCAAAATTCCCAGAATTTCAATCCTCAACTCCCCAAATTTCAAAGTTTTAGCTATTGTAGCAGACTCTAAAGAACTCCCACAAAACAGCCCTCAAAGGCTCCTTAAAGAGCTCGCAGAGAGGAAAAAAGTAGTATCCCCAAAGAAAAAAGTGCCCCCTAAAAGATTTATACTCAAGCCCCCATTAGATGATAAAAGATTAGCTGAAAGATTTCTCAATAGCCCTCAATTATCACTAAAGTCCTTCCCTTTACTGAGTTCTTGCTTGCCCTCTTCCCGGCTTAGCAATGCCGATAAAACTTGGATTGATGAGTACTTGCTTGAGGCCAAACAGGCTCTTGGGTATCCCATGGAGCCATCAGATAGCTTTGGGGATGATAACCCTGCGAAGCATTTTGACACTTTGTTGTATTTAGCTTTTCAGTACCCACAATGTGAGAGGAGTAAAGCTAGGCATGTGAGGTCGGGGCATTCGAGGTTGGGGTTCTTGGGGCAGTATGTTCTTGAGTTGGCTTTGTGTGAGTTTTTCTTGCAGAGGTATCCAAGGGAATCGCCTGGTCCAATGCGGGAGAGAGTGTATGCTTTGATTGGGAAGAGGTTTCTGCCTAAATGGATCAGAGCTGCTAGCTTGCAAAATCTTATTTTTCCCTATGATAACATGGATAAGTTGACGAGAAAGGAACGAGAACCTCCTGTGAAGTAAGTATATGATCTTTGTCCTCAAGTAATGTTTTAGCCATGTTATGTTTTTGTGAATACTTATTTAGCTATTATGAATTAACGAAACAATGCACGTGTGCTTCAACAGTTAGGTTATTGGTATATAAGGCTAAGATTTTACTGGCCTGAGGGTTTCTCATAGAAGTAATGGATAGTACTGTTGTCAGTTCTCATGAATAGTAGATTGAATATGCTTCATTATTAGATTGGAACTTATTGTGTCAGTGCTACTGCCGTGGACAATGGAAAAAATTTATTTGCAAAAGGAAATTGACGATTGGCATATATTGATATATAATTTGAGTACTTAGATTCTGAGGTCAGGTTGCTGACTCTAACTTCAGGACCCTATATTTCTTAGTTTTGTGATATGGGGGCATATGTAACTTCATGAAGATCCTTGAGTTGTGGTTGGACTACGTGGTTATTTTCTCTCAGTTCACTGATATACCATGGATAATTTTTCACTTTTCGTATATTATGACATTGTGAGCAACTATTTTGATGAGTTTGCGCTCTGTAGTTTCCTCATCTATTGTATATTACAGAGTGGAATGGAGAATAAATTACTTGTATGCTTTACATGCTTTAATAAATTTCTGCATATTTCACATTTTCTAATAAATTTCTCATGTCAGATCTGTGTTTTGGGCATTGTTTGGTGCAATCTACTTGTGCTTTGGCATGCCAGAGGTTTACCGTGTTCTTTTTGAAGTATTTGGAATGGATCCTGAGGCTGAAGATTGCCAGCCTAAACTGAGGAGACAGCTTGAAGACGTTGACTATGTCTCTGTAGAATTTGAAGACAGAAAACTAAGCTGGCAAGATCTTGCTGCATATAGGGTAAGTTTCATTCATGTTTTGTATGGTCTTTTCAGGATATAAAAGCAGCAAATAGCTTGAGCGTGATGTCTTTGAGAGAGTTTTCCATTTTCATTTTCAAATTATCTCTTAAATCAATGTTTGACTGTCCTTCTGAGATTGAATTAGCATTGATGAATAGATGCTAAAAGTACATTTTACTCATTTTGAATTTGGCTGAGACTTTTATGTGCTATGGAAAAGTATAGTCATTTGAGCACAACTGTTCTCTGACTAATTGATTTTATTAATGCCTGTAGCTGGGTTTTGATTCTGATACCAATCCAATTATTGAGTTTAACAAATATGGAAGGAAATATGTACTCCCGTTTTCTTACGTTCATCTTGGGTTTGTTCCCTTGATATGTTGTTGGTCATCTATTTGATATCAGAACGCAATTCCTTCTCTACGGTCCTCCCCCCATATGAATGTTTATTGTGACATTAAACTGTAGTAACTTTGAGAGGATACCTGGTTATGTGACTTCTCCGTGTTGCACATCACTCTAACAATGTTTACAAGAGGGAACACAAAGGTGCTGAACCATCTTTGAAATTTGAAAAGGACGTCCCAGCCTTTTACTAATTAGAATAAGTGAACTGAATTTTATTTACAACTGCTTTTCAAATTTTTAATTAAGGCAGAGCCAGTTGTTTCCGGTTCCATTATTATCAGGAGTTGTTTGAAAGATATTTGTATAAGTCCAAGGGCTATAAAATAATGCTTTATTTGTATGATACAGCCACCAGAAGATGCCCTGTTTGCACATCCAAGGCTTTTCAGGGCATGTGTTCCACCTGGTATGCATCGATTCCGTGGCAATATATGGGATTATGATAGTAGACCACAAGTCATGAGAACACTGGGATATCCCCTGACAATGCCTGATAGAATTCCAGAAATCACTGAAGCCAGGAATATAGAACTTGGACTTGGTCTACAGGTACTACCAGAAATCACTGAAGCCAGGGAAACTGGATTGCCTTTAGTGGTACATCTGTAACTTTTTAGATCTCTCCCCCTACCCTGACCCCCCTAAAGAAAAGTGAAAAGTAATTTTGTTGATATTGCATAGATGAGACTATAATTTTCCAAAAGGTCAGTACACACAATCTCATTTACCTCCTGTATAAACAAAAATCCAGGCCAAAATATAACTTCATTGTCTGAAAGAAAGATTTCTTTCTGATTATTTGAGTGATCCTTGAATCAGGACTCTTTTGTTTTTCTGCAAATTCGAGATGGACAAGAATCTTTGAATTGTTAATGCTATTTATGCATCAGACTGCGTAAAGAGTTAATATGTCTTATTTTCTTGTTGGTTCTGGGAAACTGCATTCGAACTAGATTTTAAATAAAGCATTTGCCTCTTTTTTTTTTTTTTGGCCTTTAATACATTCATACAGCTTGCTTTCTTGCATCCCTCAAAATGCAAGTTCGAGCATCCACGATTCTGCTATGAGAGACTAGAATATGTCGGCCAAAAGATACAGGTACATTTATCTTCCATTGTATGAGGGCATGCAGCCCCTTTCCTTTGGGGAGCTGTCAGAACCAATTTTTTTCTTTTATTTGTCAATTTGTTCTTCAATGTTGTTGTGCTTGAAGGACATGTTTTGGAATATTAGAAGAGTGAGATGAAAGCTCGATGTATTTTAAATTGATTATGCACTTGAATTATGTCCTGCAGGATCTTGTAATGGCTGAGAGGTTGCTGATGAAACATCTGGATGCTCCTGGGAGATGGTTGCAAGAGAAGCATCGAAGACTTCTGATGAACAAGTTCTGCGGTAGGTACTTGAGAGAAAAGTATCTTCAGCGCTTTGTCATATACAGCGAGCAGGTTCAAGATGCTTATGAACACAATAGAAGGCTGAGAAATCCTGCTACTACTTCCGTTCAACAAGCCATTCATGGGCTTTCCTATGCTGTCTATGGAAAGCCAGACGTTCGACGCCTAATGTTTGAGCTTTTTGACTTTGAGCAGATCCAACCAAAAGCCGTAGGAAACCTGTGAAATTGACTGAAAAGAATGTCACATGCAAATTCCAGTGGAAAAAGGATTTTATTTTTTTAACATAAAACTTGTTGAGAATGTATATACATATTCAGTTCCATTTCAAGGTAGATTAGCTTGTGCTATCGGATGTGCTTGTTTAAGGTAAGACTTCTGATCCTCGGACGGAAAAATTGGAGTTCTGCTCTCATAAGACAGACAGAGCAGAACATTTCTGTAACTTTGTTCTGTATGGTTACTGTATAGCTGATTTCTCAACTGTCATATGGAATCCCTACCAAAAAACATCATGCTTGCAGTATCATCAACGGCAGGCGTTTCCATTAGTCCCAACAGAAAAAGAAGAGGGAAAGGAAATCGAACTGTGAATGGCACTCAATATCAGGGCAACTTATTCAAAGCAAAAAGGTGTTCTCAATAAAACCTATCATATAAAACCCTAAAACCTGTAAAGTATAAACAAAATGGGTATGGTGGTTTATGTTTCCGTCATTAAAAAAAAAAAAAAGAGGTTATTTTAGTCATGGTAATGAGCGAGTCGAGTTAATTTTAAATATTAAACTATTCGAATTCGAACTCAAAAAATTTTGTTAGGCTACAAACTCGAACTCGATTTAAGTTCATTCGAAAGTGTTGAGTTCGATTAAAGATTTAGATAAACTCAAGCTTGATTCAAACTCACTCAAAAGCGTTGAGCTCGAATTCAAATAATAATAATAAAATATGTAATTCTTTTAAAAAATATGAAAATTTTAGTAATATCACCTATTTATAAAAAAAATATATATAAATAATGTATATAAATCATCGAACTGTTGTCTGAGTCGAGCTCGAATTGAGCTCAAACTCGAGTAAAAATAAAAATTTGTAATTTTTTCAAAATGTATAAGTATTTTAGTAATATCACCTATTAATAAAAAAATTATATATAGATATATATACACACATATATATCATCAAGCTTTTTGTTGAGTATTCAAATACTTGGGCTCCATTTTTATTACTCGAGTTCGGCTCAAGATCTAACTCGAACTCGAGTCAATCTGTTGATCAAACTACTGATGAATAGCTCGCAACTTGCTAGAGTCGATAACTCCCCTACCCTAATCTTCGTACTTGAGGCAAATATGATAAAATTCACGTTGAAGAGCTTTTCTGCAAACTTTGGATAGGTTCTAATGCTTGATTAAGCTCATTCAGTTATCTAATTTAATCAAGCTCAGCATCAAATTTGTATGATATAATTTTCATTCGAAATGAAGTAAAATTATAACACATTATTCTCTTCTAAACATAAGTTCAATTAGAGTAAAATAGTAAGATATTATTCTCCTCTAAACAATAGTTCGATGCGACTAGAATGCTTAACATATTATTCAACTTACTTTATTCATTGAGCTCATAGAATCTTCTATTATTAATGGTCCATTTTATCCACCGACCATCGTAGATATTTTTCCAACATTAGTACTTCAACGTTAAAGGAACCAAAACTGATAAACAAAAGCAGCTTACGCTGCCGCATCACCCCCCGATCCCAATTCCTCCGGCCACCTCTACACCATCCTTCTTGGTTGCTAATGGGTGTCTACCGGGAATAATCCCATCACATGAACCATGTTCTCAATCACACTAAATCCCTACACTTTCTTCGCATCTTGCTAGTGTGCACCGCCCTCGTCTACTCCCGTGCACGCCTTGCACACCCTCCTAACCTACGCCCCTTTCCAACAATCCCCGCCGCTCACGCCACCTTATCAGCCGCCACCGTCGATAAGATCGAAGTGGGCTTGCTTAAATCATCAAAGATCTGCAGCTCAGATATGTCGAAAGCTCGTGTCTACACCGACATTAATGTTCTTCGCCCTAGAGAATACTGGGATTACGAGTCTCTCAGTGTTCAGTGGGGGTAATTAATTTAATTGTTTTTGTTTTTAATCCATTCAACTGAATCCTCTCTTATTTCGCTAATTAGTATAATAATGATGTTTACTTTTTAATGTTTGTGTTATGATGCAATTTTGTCGTGATTAGTGTTCGAGATAGTAATTTTGTCATGACTATTTTACGTGTTTTAAGGATTTAGTTTAGGCAGAAATGTCTGTTTGTTGCAAATTTTCAATTGTTGAGTGTATTATTTTGCTAATTATCATTTTCAGCCTAAAGCTAGCGAAGGTTCGGAAAATGGGATACAATTTTAACTGTTTTTGTACCATCCTGTCAGTGATCAAGATGACTATGAAGTGGTTCGGAAAGTTGGGAGGGGGAAATACAGTGAAGTTTTCGAGGGGATAAACGTCAATAGCAATGAGCGCTGCATAATCAAGATCCTGAAGCCTGTTAAGAAGAAAAAGGTGAGATTTGTAATGTTTAATTTGCATAGGAGAATGAGTGATAGCACTAAATGGATATGACAGTGAGATAATGGATAATACGGCTTACACAGTTAGTCTTGATTCACCAGGCAACATTGATTTCTTGAATGATTATCTTGTTATTGTCAATGTGTTCAAAATATTATGAATGCAATTTGATGGTCAAAACAAATATGGTACCCATAATGTTTGTGTTATGAGTTGTATTAGTGTCTGTATGTGTAAATGCCTGTTTGGCAGTGTTGGCAAAGTGTCGTTTGTATTTGGCTTCTTTTTAAATACAGATACTTTTGAAGTGTTATGTGTTTGCTTTATTATTGATGGTTTCTTGACTTATCAATGCTTACATCTGGTGCAGATAAAGAGGGAGATCAAGATACTGCAGAATCTTTGTGGGGGACCAAATATTGTCAAGCTTCTTGATATTGTTAGAGATCAGCACTCAAAAACTCCTAGCTTGATTTTTGAGTATGTCAACAGTACAGATTTCAAGGTTTTATATCCGACATTGACAGATTATGACATTCGATACTACATATATGAGCTTCTAAAGGTAAAAATGATATTCTGTTGAATCGAGCTGTCATACACGTTCTGACAGATTCTTCTGCTCCCTTTTTTCTTCTGAGTATTAATTTTGAACATGAAATTATATCATCTAAAATGCATGGGATTAGCTTACGGGTCTCTTTTATGGGCAAAACAGGGGTAATTTGGTTTTCTTTCGTGCTTTGCTAGGCTTCAGGGTTATTGATAATTCCCTTTTTTCCAATTTTGAATCGTCTGACTGTATTTTAAGAGTTTTTTTTTTTTTTTGGCTTAATTTTTTTGGCCAACCATTTTCACATTTGCAGGAATATGAGTAATTGAGTGTGTCTTAGAAGTTATAATTTCTAGTGTCTTGTGAGCTTAAGATTTGCATTGAGTGGCTTATTTTGTTGTAATCCATTTTCAGGCACTGGACTACTGTCACTCACAAGGAATAATGCATAGGGATGTGAAGCCTCACAATGTTATGATAGACCATGAGTTGCGTAAACTTCGTTTGATCGACTGGGGTCTTGCAGAGTTTTATCATCCTGGCAAGGAATATAATGTTCGTGTAGCTTCAAGGTATGAGCTAATTACGGCTTTTCAAAGGTAAGAAGTCACATGCATATTTTAAAGGGTGCACATCAGAATTTTCTTAATATAACTCTTCTGAGTTAATCTGGTTCTAGGATGAGAAAGAAATACAAGTAATGCTCTTAATCCTTGATCGAAGAAGAAAAATACTCTTTATTTTCCCCCTTTTTACTATTTTTGGGATTAGTGCCTTCTTTAGCCACATCAGTCTTCACATGACCTTAACAAAACACATTAATATTCTCAGTTGGGCAACAATTTGAAATGTTTAAAACGAAAATGTCATTCAGCAGAAAGGTTAAGATCCTCTTTTCTTGTTACTCAGATACTTCAAGGGGCCTGAACTTCTTGTTGATTTGCAAGATTATGATTATTCTCTGGATATGTGGAGCCTTGGTTGCATGTTTGCTGGAATGGTGAGAACTTTGCACCTTTTTGTGATTTTGAAGGCACTTCTATTCTTCCACTTCTCTTTATTTGTCTAGGATGAATGTTATTCACTTGAAGATATTCTATTCTGGGCTGCAGAACTTTGATTGACTAGAATAGGCATTGTAATGTGTTATAAGAACTTCATCATGTTCCCCCTTTACGTATTATTACACTTCTTTTGCTTTCTCTGTAGATTTTCCGCAAGGAACCTTTCTTTTATGGTCATGACAACCAGGACCAACTTGTGAAAATTGCAAAGGTAATTGAGCTCTGTTTTCATGGACAAATAATTTGAGCTCTTTACATATCTTTTGGTGCATCCTTGTAGTATAATGGGAAGTGTGACATACCAAAGTAGTGTTTTGCTATGTTAAATCTTGAGATTTCTTTTCTCTATGAGTACGTGATTTGATAGAAGGAAATTTCTTTTTCTATGAGCGTTCAATTGTTAGCTGTTTAATCTGTTTGGTTGTGATTTGTTGTTTCAGGTTCTTGGAACAGATGAGTTAAATGCATATTTGCATAAATATCATTTAGAACTTGATCCTCAACTTGAAGCTCTCGTTGGAAGGTATGTACAGCACTTCTTCTTCTTCTTCTTTCTCTGTTGGCCTTCATTCCTATATGTTATGTTATCTGGTTTTTGGCCAATGTGTGCTTGCCTTTTGTGGAGTTGTGAATTGGAAGCAACCTTCCCTCCCCTAGCAATGAGCTGTCATTGCTTTTCTTCTCCTTGTTGTCACCAATTAATCATGCCATACAAGTTTTTAAAATGTTTGGAATTGAGAAACTTGTAAATCACTTTGAAGACTTAGTTTTGGTCCATTAATATTAGCTGTTCCAGAAATTTGGCTTTCCTTCCTTACTGGTTTTATTTGATTTTACTATTGTGTGATAATTTTGCATTTATCATGAATTTTTGACAGGCACAGCAGAAAGCCCTGGTCAAAATTCATCAATGCAGATAATAAGCATCTAGTGTCGCCTGAGGTCTAACCTGAACACCCCTTTAAAATGATAAAACAGTTTGCTTTTATTACTAGAATTATTCTTGTTCTTTAGGTCAACTAAATCAAATAACTATTTGTGCAGGCTATTGATTTTCTTGACAAGCTACTTCGTTATGATCATCAGGACAGGCTTACGGCAAGAGAAGCAATGGTAATTCTTAATGACCGGACAATTCATTCCTTGTCCATGTCTATTTTGCCTCTGGTTTTTATGTTTATTGTGAAATTTCTTCTTTCTTTCACAGAAATATGTATTTTCTTCCCCTGGATTTATTTACTTGCAGGAGGTGCATTGGAGTGAGAAATGAGAAAATCATATTATGAAAACATTCAGTGGCATGTTTTTCTTCAAGGAAACTGATTGCAAGCAAAAATTATAATGAACACTTTTTTCTAGTACCTTTTAATTTTCTTAGCTTTTGACTGCATGCAGAATTTTTAAATTTTTAAATTCTTTTGGCATCGAGGGAAATGGAAGTTTGATTGCTGTCGCATTTTTACATTCTTTACCTTATCCAAGATTAAAATGGTAACTTGGTTTCTCTGGTTAACCGTTCCAGTGGCTTAGTTTCTTGGTTAAAACTATTGCTTTGCTAAGTAAAGGAAATCACCTTTTTCTTCCTTTTTCAGGCCCACCCGTATTTCTTGCAAGTAAGGGCTGCAGAGAATAGCAGGCTGCGGACACAGTAGACCGGAGCAGATGCGTGTTAAATGATAGCATATCATCTATAAAAAGCGAATATCTGGCATTATGCATTGTGCTGTTCGATGAGATTGCACTGGATAATTTGTTTGAGAATACGGTTAATATTTGTATTTCGTACCAATTAAACATCAATTGTAATGTGAACCTGAAAATCTTTCTTCATCCGACCCGCATAAGGCTTTTATGTATGGACTGAAGATGTTTTGACGCCCTAGTTAGTAGTTACTCCGCGAGGTATGAAAAACAGGTGTTGCAGTGATAAGCCTTGAGTGCTAAATTATAGAAATTTGAACAGAAGAATGCATGACTTTTGCAATTGAAGTTTTAAGAAAATTTTCTTTTAATTCCTTGCATTAATAAAATAAACCCGGTGAAACAAATGGCCTCTGTTTCTCCTTCCCATTGTTAATTATTGACTTTGCACAATTATTTCAATTGTCATAATGATACCCATGTACGGTTCTCTTCTTTCCACAAAATCTCATCTTTTGTTGCATGATTAAATATAATATTTAAGGAAGCTACGCCTCTTGTACCAGTGCAAGTTTCAAAGAAACACAAGATCAAGTTGATTTGTTGTATGCTTGGGACAGGCAAAATGCTAGAATCACTAAAGAAAGCGCTTATCCCTGCCACCCGTTCCTAAAAGTACTCGTGTTTTTTGTGGAATCTCTAGCTTTCATAAGAGCTCTTCAGTTTGCAAAAGACAACGACATTACTCATCTAGTAGTGGAAGGCGAAGCTTTAAATGTTATAAACAAAATCAAAAGCAACAAGGATGATCTTTCAAGCACAGGCCATATTGTGCAAGGCATCAAAGACATGGCCAAGAGATTCTGTGATGTAAAGTTCCAGTACGTTAGAAGGAAATCCAATGTTCCAGCTCTTTTATGGCTGCGAATTTGGCCCTTCATTTTCATGGTTGTAAAGTTTGGTATGCAAATTTCCCGCACGATGTAATGCAGGCTGTAATATCTGATCTTCATTAACGGAATCTTCACTTTTATTCTTCTTCAAAAAAAAAAAAAAAAAAGTACTCATGTTTTCTTTACAAGGACAAGAATCTACACTAAAGCCTTTCCAAAATATATTTCCTTTGTTAAGCAAGTCTATTGAGGTGTAATATTAAGGTCTGAAATATGTGCCTAATTTGTACTGCAATGTGAAGTCTGAAAAAAAATGTAGTATAATTTCATGCAGAATTTCTAATTTCCAAGTGTGGTGAAAGCACCCAAAGAAGGATGCTTGAATTGGCAATGTAAATAATCAGAAACGCCATAATCCGTTACCCACCAATAGTGCTAGATTTTCTATCTACTTTTAGATTAACTTATACCGGTTTTTCAATTGGTCCAAAAAATGGAGATACTCTGTGATCTAACAAGAAAATTGCATATCTGATAATAGAGGGATATGATTAACAACAGACACTTTAAATGTGTCAAAAGAGATATACATGCATAATCCTAGTAATAGTCTTTTTTGTTGTTTTTTTATTTGTTTGGGGTTGGGGGGGGGGGGGGGGGAGGTGAGGGAGGGGACGGGGAGAAGGGAATTGTACATATATGTAATTCTACAACCATGATCAATTTTTTCATTTTATACTTCTCCATTAATTGATTATGAAACCTTAATTTAATTGTGAAAATAACAAAAATCCGAGCATGAAGTCTCAGCATAAATATACAAAATCAGGTGGTCTTATAATATGTCACCAAAAGAAAAAAAAATCCGAATTAACCTTGTAAATGCCATATTTGTACATTGACAACAATTGAGTTTCAAAATTGGAGTACAAAAGTAAAAACCCTTAGATTGGAATTGTGTATTGATCAAGAAAGCTAAAAACCATGAAGAATTGTGTATTGGAATTGTGTATTGATCAAGAAGACAAATCCGAAAAGGACAAGAAGTGAAGAGGAGAAACACCCCAAGAAACATTAGCAACGGTTGCAAGACAAGAAAAGAAACTTCACAGATCATAACAGGATACAGATGTCAGACAGACTGTATATAGCAAATCCAATATAAATAGGGATATAACGCATGACATGGATAAAATAGGTTGGTATTCCCCCTCATGTTCGGATACTCTCAACCGCTAAATTGTTAGTAAGACGGTCGTTTTCGGACACCCCTCTTTTTGTAAGACCTTGCCAACATCGGGGACCCATCCACAACAATTCCAATCCTGAGTATAATAGTTTGCTGCTCTGCCTCTCAAAATCTTATTCTTTCCCCTGTTCCTCATGTCTTCCACCATTATTATTAGTTTGAATTTACAATTTTTGATCGCCATAATTCTTGTCTCTAGCTTTTTTTCTTTGTTACATTGGCAAAATATGGAGGCTGGATATTTTCAAGACTTAGTTTTTACTGTGTCCTTTATGATTATTGTGTATTTTATTCTGTCTAAGCTTCTTCCCGGTCTCGCTGAAGATGCCAGCAATGCAACACGCAATTCAGATAAAGCTTTCTCGGAGCATATTCGCGAGAGACTTCTGGGAATTGGAAAAGAAAAAAATCTTGGGATTTCCGAGTTTCAAGTAGCAGTATCAGAAGAAAAAGTTGATCATGAAGCAAAGAAACTAAAAGAAGAAGAAGTTGACCAGGGTAATTCTAATGAAGTTTCTGGTGGAGTCGTTAAAGAAGTTTTACTGGAAGAGTTGAAGGCGGAAGAAAGTTTTGTCAGTGTCGGTGGCAGAGGCGGTGAGGGTGAGGGTGAGGTTATTAAAGAAAAGGAAGTTGATGAATGCTCTGAATTTCGGCCAACATCCCAAGAAATCAAAGAAGAACAAGAGAGCCCAGTTGAAGAAACTCTTGTGCCTTTTAGTTTAGGCGAAGAGTTTGAAATTAGAGAAGCCAAGAATGAGGAGATTTGTAGGGGTTTGGAGGGTGAAGATAGTAAAGAAACGGAGAGGGATGCAGTAGAGAACATTGAGAACAGGGAGGATATTGATCATGATGATGGGGAAGAATTAGAAGACGAGTGGTTTGATGATTGGGAAGGAATAGAGAGAAGTGAATTGGAGAAGCGTTTTGATGCAGCAGTGGCTTTTGTTGGTTCCGAGAGCAACGCTGATCGTATTAATAGCAATTTACGGATGCAGCTTTACGGGCTTCACAGGGTTGCTACGGAAGGACCTTGCCACGTGCGACAGCCAATGGCATTGAAGGTTTCAGCTCGTGCTAAGTGGTAATGACTAAGCTCACCTTCTGATGTTATCTTCTATGTCAGTCGTTTGAAGGAATCATCAACAAATTTTCAGTCTCACATACTGTAGGTTTATCTATTGTGATTTTGTTAGAGGAATTTGAACTTTGAAAGACAAACATGCATGTGTACTCAATATTCAGCACTAAAGGGAAAAAAATACTAGGACCTTTTACTAGTGGTAAAACAAGATGCTGATTTTTTTCCTTCAACTAACAGAATCAGAACCTAACATTAATGCAAAGTTGAAGTACTCGAATTTGGAATTCTGCCAAAACTAGGGACTGATGACTCTGTGTTGATACGTAAGGTGCTTCCTAGGTCCTTATGATCATGGGCTTCAACTTCATTCCTCACCCACTTTTCAATTCTTCATTAAGAAGTAAGATGAGTTGACATTCTTTGACTTGTGGAATAAAAGAGGCTTCGCATTACATTCTCATTCCCTGTTTTTTTCGCACTACTTCTGTTCCATCTCTTAATTACTTCCCTATAACTTTTCATGGAACTCAAAGTCTTATATTGCTTATTGGACTTCCCATTCAGCTTAGTGAACTAATATGTGTTCATAAACACAGGGAGTTACATAAGATTATTGAAAAATGAAAGATGTCCTTTCCAAGTTTATCTTATTATACTGTCCTCGACACTTTTTTAACTTGTATGTAAGAGATTAGCATTAACTTGTTCTATATCCGTATGATGTTTATTTTAGTTCCACAACTTGACAAGTTTTACTTCTAGAGTAGCAATAGTAGCTGTTTTGCACTGAACTAACGTGGATTTGTTACCTTATGATAGGAATGCTTGGCAAAAGCTGGGAGACATGAGTGCAGACATGGCTATGGAGCAGTATTTGGCCCTTCTGTCAAAAAGCATACCTGGATAGGAGGTAGATGAGGTTTCTTCAAGCGATTGCCTTTATCATGTCTAGTCACATTCATTGTGAACTCAATGATAGAATACATTACAATATTGTTAACTTAGCAATCTTGTTGCATGTGATAGGAATAAACTGGCTTTTCAAGATTTTATAGCTTCCAACCTGTAGAATTAATGAGGTGCTAAAAATGGAAAGTTGTCTAGAAGCTGCCAACAATTTGGTTGAGCTAATGATTGTGATATGAACTTGATTAACTGTTTCACTTATAAGCTATGAGACGCATGGATCAAATTTGTCTAAGCTGTTTCCAAATTGAGTAACTAATAGAAGCAAAGCTGCTGGGGGGCTTCATTTCTCTGTTCAATATCTATGACATAAGTTTATATTGGCTGCATAATTGAAACTAAGGGTGAGAACAGATGTGAGAACAGATTTCTTTTAGTATACATAATAGTGAGAATAGCAATTTTATTTGTCAGACAATGAATTCCTGTTTTCTCAAAAAATGTGGTTGAACTAGAGCCTGCTAATGTACTCTTCTTTTTCGCCTGGATGAGGTTTACGCCAATGCTTATATCAACCAACAGTTCCTTTGAATTCCAGGATAAACAATGAAAAACATCCCATGCTTGTAGCTGATCATGTTGAAGGCTGCACTTTCTAGTACGCTTACCCTGCATGAGACTTGATAGCTCTTGATTTGAAGTGAGCTTTGAGGATTTTATCAATTACTGCCAATGGAGAACTATTAGTATAACATATCTTTGTAAATGGCAAAGGGATCATATATTCCACTTGAATCAAAATTCAACAGTGGTATCTTTTAGATTACCTGTTCTTTTACAGGTAAGTGTAGATGATTATTACAATCAGAATTGTGATTGCTTGCTTACTCCGAATTTAGTGTTATGTCGAAACCCAGGAAAATCGTTTAAAGCTGAATGTTCTATAAGAGTAATTCGCCTCCTGGATCGGATAATTGGGCCTTCAACTTGTGGAACATGTTGAAGTGCCAGCTAAAATGGGGGCCAAAAAGAAAAAAGGTGGAATGCCAGTTTGTAAATCAAACTTCATAGGAGTCTTGGCATCATAGCATATTTAGGATATGGTTTGTTTGGATAGTTTTTTATTGTAAAATATTTGCTAAATACATTTTTAAAACTGTATTTATATTTTTAACCACTTTTTCATCTTATGTACATAACATCTTTAAAAAGTGGTACAATATTATTTCTCAGTATTACTCTTGCAAAAAACTAGCACAAGTTGTGATGTACATGAATAATCTGGGCAGATCACTTCTTTGAGGCAAAATTTGGTTTCATGAATCATTGATAGACAGATGAAAAATTTGATTCTCCATGGTCACCCGCGTGCTTAATGACTGAAAGATTGAGGAATGGATAAAACCCAAAGAAAAGTGCTGATAAAGAAGTGTGGGCATGAGATTTAGTTTTGTGAATTCCAATCTGGAATTGCTTCCTCAGGGTATGGTAAAGCTGGTACATTAGAAAAAGGAAGCACGCATGATTAGCTTCATCTTTGATTATGTCCTGATTATCCTTAAGATTGCATGTTTCAGAATATCAAGTTGCCATGAATCTTTCCAGAGCTCAACCTTTTTCACACGAGAGCTGATGCCCCGGCTGTAATCCTTGATTTTTGGTTATTCATCTGATAGAAAGGGCCCCTGGGGGGTGGCTCAGCCGGTCACGTATACGGTAGTATCCCGGTGTGACCAAGGTTCGAGTCTCTCCCCAGAAAATTCCTGTGCATCGGTGGGGCCCGCTCTGTACAGGCGCAGTGGGATTAGTGGGTCCAAGACCCGATACCCCTGCGATGACAAAAAAAAAAAAAAAAAAAAAAATCTGATAGAAAGGTGGAACTTTTGAAAGGGGAGGAGGGTTTAGTTTTGTGTCATTTACCATAATTTCAAACTCGAGGTAATATTGTTATTCCAAAGTTTAGTTTATCAGATGTCAAGCGACCTATGACAATTTGCTCAAGGAGATCTCCAAATGAATTTTAATACGAATATGTGGTTCATTTCCAAGCTTGGCTTCACTTTTCAAGAAGCAACTCCAGGCTTGAATTATTGTGTTTGAAATAATTACATTAGCTTACCATTTTGAAGTGAGGATTTCGCAAGAGATATTGATGCTAGTATATGATGAATATCTAGCAAAGCATGCGACTGGTTTAACATTGTGATTGAGCATGGTGTAGGCCATGAAATGAATTTGCTCACCGCAACACCTTGTTTTTTAAATTCAATTTCAAATTTCAGGATACCGATTAGTGTTAAAAGGTATAAAATACCGAGATGGATTAGATCCATTCACATCTCATTTTTTGATCCAAATAGAGAAAGGAAAAAAGAAACAACCAAGTATGGAAAGGAGAAAAAATAGCTCGAACCTTTTTCAATTAGAGAGTTAAGTTTGCATGCGTATATATTTACTGCAAGACTTGTTTAACATTCCTCAAGACTACTAACTTTTCAAATCACAGGTATGTAATCTTCCTGTTCTTGATCCCTGATCCACTTTGTAGCCACCCACTTTTCCCCTCTGATTACCGGACAGCTCCCATGTAGAGATGCCTGAGATAATGGGAAGACAAGATACACAATAGAGGCCATGAGACAAACACCACAATTACATGTCCAGAACAATCATGAATGTGCTGAGGGAAGCTGTCACTTCAGCTCATGATCAAAATCATAAACAAATATATTTTAGAAGAACAAGAAGAATCTCATTTCTCATAAGAATCAGTTATGCCACTAAACGAAAAACACAATGAAGGAATGGATCGTGAATGTTGAAGCCACCATCCTCTATATTGAGTTGCAGATCACATCTTCAAAATAACTAGCAGCTTATTGTGCTGCTATTTACCTAAGGCACCTGTAACTTGGATTACCTACCTACAACTACTAACTCCATTTTCAGAAGTACCTATTCATTTCTTTCATTTACTTATGGTTTGTCCAGTCCATTAGTATCGATTGCAGCAAAGGCAACTATTGATGCTTATTTTTCCATTTTTCCAAGCAACTGCCGTCTGCCAACACCATGTGTTCATTGTGATACGTACAATTGTAATCTGCTTTATCAGCAGAGAGGAAATCAACAAAATAATCTCCAGTCAATGTTCAGCTATATTAGTTTGATTGTTCTTCCAGTTAAGCTACCCTTTTTACATCCTTGCACACAGAATTTGAAGACTGACACACCCACCCCCCAACCCCCCTGCAAGAAAGAAAGAAACACGAGGAAGGAGTGGAAAGAAAGAGCAAAGCAGCATGAGAAACAATGACATCTAGAAGAAAAATAATGACAACAAGAACTCACCAGATCAATTGTACCATTTCTGAAAAGTGAGTAAAACAGCAGTCCATCCCCTCTGCGTGGTTTTACTTTCAAACCGATGCAGTTACGATAATCATAACTAGCATCCATGTTTATCCCATTCTGCAAATTTAGGAATTAGTTGGCTGCCTGTTTACACAAAAGAGAAGGGAAAAAAAGAAAACCTAAAAGGGAGGGAAAATAAGAAGCAGACAAAAGAAGGGAAACCACAATATACTTTAAACTTTACCTCAAAAGGAAACATGGTTTCACCACCTTCTTCAACATCAGATAGATATAGCAAGAAAGAAGCAACCTGAAGAAAATTAAGTAAAGGATGTACCATTATGGAGCTTAAGAAAACTTGCATAAACATTTTAAGAGACACGTAAAAAACATAGGAAGGCAAACTCTTTAAGTAACTTCCAAGTCAAACTTCATGGAGACACAGAAAGGTGAAGACAACATAGGTCCTGCGTGGGAAAGCAACGCTAAAGACGCTGAGTGGAAAGTAGCAACAGGAGGGAGGGAGGAAGAGAAATGTGATTACTAGGAGGTCCTGCTGGCCAATTTACCTCTTTGTTAAACTCAATTTAACAAATCATCAGGACAACAAAAGAATTCTCAACCTTAGCCACACGTTCTCACAGGGTATAGGTATAAATGTATTTATAGTTATTCCCAGGCAAAAAAATTCATACCCCTTGGTATTAGAGAGTGTTGATAATGGAGCATATCAATCCCAAGGATAGCATATAAGCCACTCATACCCACCCAAAAAAAAAAACTTTGAGGAGATTGGCTAATTGTTAATGAACATTGCACGGTGCAATCATTCATTTTTCAGAAATTATCTCAAGGGTTCAGAAACTTCATTTTGTATGCTTATGCTCAAAGTGATTAGAGATATGCTGAACAGATTCAGACTACTAGTAATTTGTATATAACCTAGCTATGCTTTGGGAGTTGAAGGGTCCGTCTTTTCTCCTGGATAGGGGGTGTAAATTGGAATGCAGGATTAGCAGATTGTAGAAGACCAAACATTTTATAATGTTACACCAGTATCCAGAATGACTAGTAGCCAGGACTTCACTAACAATTAAAATTTTGCATGCATGAGCACAGGCAGTCCCATAATTGGAGAGAAGATTGGTAGAAGGAACATCAAATATATTGTTGTCATACCCTTTGGCTCTTCTGTGGACCATATTCAGCAGGATTGAAAGCATCATAATGAGAATGGTATCTTTGACCTATCTCGTACCGTAAGACATTAAATGCCTGAAACATTATTACATCCTTGCATTACTCAGACAATTTTAGAATTGACCTGAAATCAAAGACCAACTAATTCAACGTAAAAGACAATCAAACAACACCATGCAAGAAAATATAGAGATTAAAGTTGGGCCAAAGCACATGCTTAAGCATATAGAAACATACAATGATAATTTAATTCAGAAAATTTGCGTCTTAGCAGCCAAAATTGTATGCCTGCACGTCCTTGAATTGCATTTTCAAAGATAACAACCTACACGTCTGGGGCTCTACGGTAAAAAATTCAAATAAGGCCTTCACGTGGCTAACAAAAACTGTAGACAAAAAAAGAAAGGAAGAAAAAACCTATATACCTTATTTGCTGAGTTCAAATGTAATACTGCATGAATATGATTCAGGGGATAATGAAGAGAAAGTAGGAAACATCCCAAGTTCAAGATTACCTCTCCATGATTCTTCGGGATCATAGTGACCTTGGCTATTTTTTCCTCAATGAGAGCCAAAGTCCCCGTTTTATCTTCAGATGCACTTATAAACATTCCAGAACTAATTTTCAAGAAAACATAAGAACTTATCAGTTCCAGAATATTTGCCTGTTGAATTGTCGCCTAAGAGTACACACTAGATTATGCAACTTCTCCCGCTGTGAAATAGAGAAAGAAATAGCTAACACGAAGAGAAAATTTACCAATGACTTTGCGATTAGATAAATTTAGTATTTACCTTGTCCTGATTCCCTTAGTATTTTCTTCAGTTTCTCCATCACGAAGAGCTAAGGTAGAGGGATGGAGCTCAGCCTTTGCCCTATTTATTATGGTTTGACATTGTTCTACAGTTGCAAAATTGGGAAAGTATAGCGCTCGTGGTTTCCAGCTTAATACCTAGTAGGGAAATTCGAACAATGAATTCATAATTAAAAAGAGGAGGACAAAGGGATCAAGTTTATTAAACTAAGAAGGATCGAGATTAGAATACACACAAGAAAAAGATATAAACCATATAACTGCAACTCTTGACATGTGAGGCTTTCAAGGCTTCAAAACTTATCATGGAAAAATCTAGGGTGGAATTAGTTGCCCCAAAATAAAGAAAAATAAAAAGACTATCAAACCAACAAATACTCTCTTTTTAACCAAAAATGAAAGAAAAGAAAAAGAACATACAAGGCTCGCTTTCTGTTCACACACTATAATGTTGGGAGAAGACACCAGGATTGAGTGCAAAATCAGCTTCTGAATAATGTATGTTCCAAAAGACATTCTCTATACTCTCAAGAAGGATGCTTTCCTGGGTATTATCATTTCAACTTAGACCACACTAACCACTTATCTATCATGATATCGCTGCAAAACCAGAGTTACTATCATCCGGTACCAGCCAATGTCTTTCAAATTAACTTCCAAAGATCAATCGCATACCAGCAATAAAACCAAACCTCTAGTTGGCAGTTCAAAAATTCTACCAATATATTAATACAATGGACAACTTATAACCTTTAGTTTTCTATAAGCCTATAACAAGATGTCACCCAAATACTAATCCTTTGTAAGATCCATTAATTATAACTTTATATAGAAAATCGAACATTAAAGACCAGCATTATGCAAAGAAATAAGGAAAATGCAGCAGACAGGAGTACCTGGAAGGGAATGGAAGTGAGAGAGGCCTCGCCAGACGGTCCATGCGGCAACGGATCAAAACCTCTTCCATCCTCCTTCAATTCCTCTACTTCATCAACCATCGCCTCTAGCACCCTTGGCCTAAGCCGAGACCGTGCACTCCACTCATCCTGCATCCAATTTCAAATTTCATCAATCAAACAAAATAAAAAAATTACCACTGATTATTCAACAAGTTGACGCATAGAAAGAAAGACAACCGGCTGATGGAAAAGAGTAGAGCCGAAGAAGCCGGCGAGGAAGAAAAACAAGCATAAGAGAAAGACTAAAGGAAGCCCTAGCTTCCGCCAGCTTCCGCCGCTTCCTAATGTTTTACCACCACTTCCACCTCTACCGTTCTTCATTTCCACCCAAAAAAAAAAAAGATCGACGCCTCCGATCGATCAAGAATCTATCGATCTTTGCTGTTTTTTCTCCTCCACAACTTAGAACTACAAATGCAAACTTTGCCTAAGCACAAGAAAGAAAAGATGAGTTGAGAAGATGAGATGAAGAATGAAGGAGACTTTTGAGGGAAAGAAATCTAATATTAACTTTGAAATTCAATGTCTGAGCCGTGTGAGTCAGCGCAGCAGCATCATCAGCAGAGACGATGGACTTGACTTTATTTATTTATTTTTTTTTTTGGGTGGTTTAGGCGGCGGGAATCCTTTAATTACGTTTTATTTATTTCTGTTACAAGGGGTAGGTAAAATTTCCAGGAAATTAATAAATCTCAACCCACATATTATAGTACTTACTACTCAGAGACAATTTTAAGTTGCCTTTTTCTTTTTTTGGGTGGAAAAAAAACTCTGCTTATGGAGATTTTTTCTTTTTTTTTTTTTTTTAGTCGGAGAAAAAATCTCTAAACCTACTACCCTAATGTTTAAAAAAAAAAAAAAAAAGAGCATGCAAAACGGGGGAAAAATAGGAAATGGTTGCCGCCTCGCAACCATTTCCTATTTTAAGTGGGTTTGGATTGGCGGATTTGGGTTCCGTGCAAGAACATCCTCACGTGGAGTCCATTTTAAGTGGTTGATTGAATGGTGATTGTTGAACATTGATGATTCAATTGATCCCACCATTGACGATCGATCGACCAATCACCGCCGCTTCCTAATCACTGCCGCCGGCATGGTCCTTTCTTTTCTTCTCTTTTCTTTATCCTTAAACAAAAGAGTGGTCAATCGCAGTGATTAATTTTTTTAGTCTGACTATTTTAATGAAGTACTTTGTACGTTGAAATATGACGTGATTTTGATTACAATCCCAAGTTATTTGCAGAAAGAAGCATCAGAATCTTTCCCCCCCTAAATTTTTGGGTTTCGAGCATCGGCTGTCTACCAAGCAGCTAGAACGAGTGCTCGACGTAGTAGTAGCTTCGCTGCTTGCCAAACTTTTTCAATATTCCGAACATTGATTCTTAGGTTAATCTCCTTTTCAAATTTCAACTACAAGATAAAAGGTATGGCCAAAACACATCCTTTTTCCCTTCTCTTTTTCTGAAGTTTATTAAACTAAAAAGCTTTCGAGTTTAGTATTCCTATTCTTTCTTTGATTTCGAAAATAGGCCCTTAAACAATACGGTAGATCTTTTAGTTAATTTAGTCCAAATTTCAAGATTTTAACAGTAGTTGCTCAGCCAGTACCCCTATCTACTCGTGAAGACACGAGGGACGATCATATAGCAGCGTGCACGAGCGCTGCAGCCATATTACAATCTAAGCTATTGCACGCACTGACCACCTTAACCACAGTATATATCATTGGGTCACGAACAAGTTGGGCTTTGCCTGTCTCCAAAAGCAAACTAGCATACTAGAAACAAAGTAGAAATTTTGCATCCCTTGTCTTCCTCCACGTAAATAATGCATTGCCACCAAAGATTTGAACAAATTCTAACCGCTGACCTCGGGACATCTCTCCTATCGCCCCTCCAAATTCACAGAATACTAATCGGAAGCACAGTTCATTCTGGCTCGACAGAAACTCGAGCCCAGGAAATTCATGTATAAGCATCTATTTTTCTCCCATACCAACTCCAAGACACAACCCAAGATTAATAGTGGCTGCAGGTCATGCATAATTCACTATAGGAGACACCAATTATAACAGGAAGGATAATCAGAGCTCTGAAAGACGAGACAAATGGTAAAACAATGGTTTACCTGATCATCATTGGGACCCTGGGCTGGAAATTGGGTGTCATGTGAACAGAGACCGGTATAGTTTTTCCGTAACCTTTTCAAGTGTGAAAGTGCCTGGTTCAGTTTTGATTGATGTAACATTCTAGCTTTCAGTACAACCCTGCAACAACATAGTTGAGATCAATTACTAAAATGTTATAACTAGAGGTTAAGGTATTGACGCGTGTTATTCAGACAAGTTTTGCCACATCAATAGCTTTGAGATCAAATAATTACAAGAATTCTATTATGAGTTGATCATGTGTTTTGTTGTCAGTGGCATGCGATTTAGATATCCCATATAACATTCAAGCTAGCCTGAATTAACTATCAGTAGATTGGAAATTGTCTTCACTGTCCTGTAAGATCAATACTTGAGGTTGAGGTTAAATTTGAAAATTTATGCTTAATTGTGAATGAGTACTCATCAGTGAAAGATTCTCCTTTATACTCGTGGGCTGAACTGGGTCCAGGATCCTTCTTCCTACGCCATGGAAGTCAAACCGTATTGAACTCATACAACAAATATGGAGGATTTTGACCTTTTCTTAATTTTGGTTCATGGACTAATTAACTCTGGTAGACTGACTTCTCATACTTAAAACCCATCTCGCAGGTTTCTATGAGCATATACACTAATTGTCAAAAATCTATATTTATGCATCCATGTCAAACCAGTGATCCAGTTGATGAAAAAAACCACTTGGAACGAGGGCCCCAATTGTTGTTGCAGCAGTCTAATTTATATTTGCAACATCAGTGGAGGATTTCATTCAAAACACATTTTTATACAAATGACAACTCATCCAATGTTTCAGTCTCAAAGCTCAAGACGAAGTACAATATGAGGTAAACAAGCAGAAGGTTAGACCCTTCAATCCCCCGTAAAAAAAAACCAAAAACTTCAAGCAAGTATTATCCAGTATAGTTGACAAAAAAATGCACTTAATTTCCACTGAATGTAATTTCCACGACAAAATCATATGGAGGAGGAACCATTATGGTTGCCTATAGAAGCGATGAATGAGGATGATCTAGCAGCTGCTGTTGCAGAAGGTGTTTAAGGAAGAGGAGTCTACTGCAAGGATAGGCATTATCATTATCATGCATTTGCAGGTGGGCAGTACTGCAAATGGGAAGACCTACTCAAACGAAGAATGAAAGAGGTGAGCAGTTGTTCTTCAACTCTCACAGACTGCTCATGTGCTTTGTTATTTTCCTTGCGCGGCGAGAAGTAACGTTGGCCTATATGCTATCTTTTTTATTTCAAGCAAGAAATATTCAAACATATGTAATTGCGTTCGTTTTGTTTTCACATTTGCTGATCATTTCCATCTTAGAATGCAAAAAAGTGGACATACCAATATTTTCGGATACTAGACATGTGTAATTTGATACTAGAAAAGATTAGAAACATGTAGCAGCTTTATTTCAATTTTCATTCTTCGACCTTTCAATGACACTAATCAAATTAACATCCACGAAATATGCGCCTAACAATTCAGCAATACAAAAAGATTTGCAATAACCAATGAAATTCATGGCTTGAACTTCATTCTATGCTTCCTTTTGTATTATCAAAATTGAACGTTTTATCGGCAAACTGATATAAGTTCAAATAAATTCACATGTAAGTTCAAATAAATTAACAAGAATTCTAAATTAAAATTAAAATTCACACATAATATTTTTTTTTTCATTTAACATAAATTACCTCATAAGCGGCGAGGATTTTAAAAAAACCGCCTGGAGGCAGAGGAATCAGTGGGTGACTCAGGGTGGTCAGGGATGAATCTCCTTATCTAATTTACGAAAGGCAGCTATGATTTCAGCTAATGAGCTGGTATTTGAGACTCATAGTAAATCCTAGGCGCTTGGTCCCTGGAACTCGGACGGTGTTGACTCAGTACTCCTACTGAGCCACCGATATCCAGTGACAGTTGGATAAACGTAAATAAGAACATAATGGAAACGAGAAACTGAAGAACCGGTCGGTGATAAAGATACAGTTCATTAATCGCAGTATATATACCCATTGAAAAACGCCATTTATAGCGATTACGAGGAGTATCATCACAAAATTCTGTGTCTGTTGCTGGAAAAAAAAAATCAATTTCACTATGTAAGTAAGTAATTAGTTATTGTACAGATATTAACTTTACATAAAGTAACCTTAAAATGTTAGTCATTCAACCCTAACTAAAAGGAGGATTAGCCTTCAAATTTTCAGATTACTTCATTATCACGTTGAACTAAACTTAGCGGATTAATAATTAAGAGAGATTTTAATTAGGGCCTTTTTTTTTTCCCTTTTTTTGACTGGATTTGTGGAGTCCGTTTGAATGGTTATTTTTTGGAGTGTTTTTAAAGAAATATTATTGTATCAATTTTAAATATTTTTTTTAATAAATATATTTATAAGATAAAAAGTTAATTAAAAAACATACGTAGAGTTTTTAAAAAACACTACCAAACAAATACATCTCAGGTCGACTACTAAATAGTTTCAGAAATTGATATAAAGCAATGATGGAAAAATAACATGGAGCCAGGCAATTAATAACAGGTTTATTATTGGTAGCAGGTACACAATGCAAATCAGTGCTTGTTAATCTAGGGGAAAACGATTCAAACTCTGCCCACCATGATTGACTCATTGACAAGCATCAAACTGCCATACCACCTAATGCAGCAGAATTTCTTTTTCACCATTGAATTATTAGTAGGCCATTGTCACATGGTTCCACGAAGATATTGAAGCTTTTTGTGACCAGTCTTACTCTGTTTTACTCATCAGTCCTCAATCATACCATGGAATAATCTGGGCCAGGTGTATTTATTTACAATTTTTAAAAATATATATATTTTGTTAAGACACATTTTTTAATCAATTTTTTTTATCACAAATACGTTTACTTAAAAAATACTAAAAAAAATCTTATAAGAAACGTCATGTTGAGTGGCGATTTTATAAACTTGCCTTAGTTCTTTCTTTCTTGACAGTTAATTGACGGAAGGCAAAAAGCAAGAATGGATGTGCTAACTTGAAACATTTTACTTTGGAGGACAAAACTTACCTTCGTATGCAAATACTGTAATAAAAAATTTGTTAAGATATATCTTTATATTTTTAAAGAATCTATTGGAAAATATCAAATCCTTAACCTTCCTACCTTCCTACACCCTCCAGGTCTATCTGTCTATGCGTGTGATAATTCAAACTCATGATATAACTTGAACCCAATTATGTGAATAATGCAAGAAAGTTTTCTAACCGTGTGAATAATGCAAAAAAGTTTCTAGCTTTCTCATGTAAGGAGTACTACTATTTCGTAAATTACAAGGGATCACCAATAACAATCGCACTAGACTTATTACCTTTCGATAATTGCTTGGGAATAGAACATTACTCCGCTAAACAAGCTCATTATGGATGATTCTCTCTCAACTTGGAAATATCCATCTATAGGGAGAGCTCCATATGCCATATGATACTATATAATACAACAGCAATTGACTGGCCTGCCTACATATTTTTGCTTTAAATATTATCCAATTATTATGTATAGGAAGTAGGCAGGAAAGAAGACGATGTAAGTAACCGGCAAGACAAAACAATCCCTCTTTAGACCATCACATGTTGGCAGCTAGTATACCTCAGAACCGCATAGCTGTGTCTTTCTTTTGTAACCAACTGCTAATAGCAAATTTTGTGCTGAACTGCTTAATGGTTATAACGAATCTTGCATCCTTTACAGCCAGTCCCATATCTATAATAAATTTTATGGCCTTATTCCAATTGTCGGCCCTATGATATGAGGAAAATAAATACAAAGCAGGAAGAGGCTTCATTTATAAGGCATATCGACAACAAGTGTAAATGAATAAAAGAAATTGAATGAAGTGTGGGCATGATTGTTTTCTATCCTAAGAGCCAAGCTAACTTCCCCTCTTCCCACTTTACAAGATTACTTGTTTAGTTGTGTAACTTGTGTTTTCCCTCCAACGTTAGACTAACTATGTCTTTTGCATTATAATGACAGATATATCTTCTATTTTTCTTAGCTAATAGTATACCTCTAGCTTTCCCCATAACAATAATATATTATACTATAAATTTCATGCATGTACTACTCCATTCAATATAATCTTTGCAAGAAAATTATTACATGAATCCGTCTATGTCTCCATTCAGTTGAGGACTTTGGAGTAAACAGAAATCATAACATCAACAACGAATTTATTCACTCGTATGTTGGTACAATATTACACGTCAAAGTATCTAATCATTCACACCAGGCACCCACAAATCCCACTCCCTGATCTATCTTCATCCAAATATTTAATCATTCACACTAGGCTGTACGCACCCATACATCCCACCCTCTGATATATCTTCATCCAAATATTTAATCATTCAAACTAGGCACCCATATATCTCACCCTCTGATATTTCTTTATCCACTCTTCTGTATAGATGTTTTCGTACAATGGTGATGTTCAACCCAACAAAAGAAAACTATCTTGTCTCAACGCTCAGAGTCTTTCAAGAAGCAAGATAAACAGTTTCTAACCCTCGAGGGTCTAATGATATAGGAGTAGAACATAGAAGGCAACGACTAATGAGTCATCTTTTCATTTTCTAAAGTATGTTTCAACACGAGCAATAAATCCACTCAATAAAAATACTTCGATTTCATTTTACACTTGCCGCCCCTCCCTTGTCCCTTCTGAGCTTCTTGAAGCTCGCAATGCCCCCTCAACGTCAAAATTATCCAAAGGCAATTGAGAGTTTTTTTTTTTTTTTTTTAAAAGGGGAGATCCTTGTGCAATTTTATCGTTTAGTAGAACTTTCAATATTATTTTATCGATTTGATGGATTACATACAGGTCTAAATTGGACCATAAACCACAAAAACTTGACCTGTCGCAATTTTACAGAAAGACAGTGGTGTACTTTAATTTTTTGTGGGGAGAAGATAATGAAGTAATTAAATTTCCAACCATACATTATTAAAGTTTTCTTTGTTGGCCGAAAAACGTTCACATCAATGGATGCTTCCACTCCGTTGTAGTGTATTAAATTAATAAAAACTACCTTTGTATGCTGTTGAAACTAGGTAATGATCATTAGTGTAATCGAGTCGAGATATCCTTTGGCTACATGTTTTTTGAAAAGTAGTAAATATACAACGTGTATTGTCACATGATGCATTATAATAAATAATTTATTGTTACGTGATGATGATAAGTCACACCTTATATTATTAAGTGATATGTAATTAATTTTAATATACTATGTAACACGTCATGTGATGCACATAATGCACTAAATACCCACACTTGAACTTGAATTTGAATCAACTATACGAGTTTTTTTTTATCTTAGTTGAATTAGTCAATACACGCATCGGGATTTTCAAATTAGATAATCAATTTACTCGTGAGTATCCCTCTGATCGAGGTTAATTGAACCTAGTCAAAATCAAGTCACCAATTTAAGTAAATTTATATACATATTTAATCATAACGCTAAATTTGTTGGACTAATTTCATTTTACACATTTCGACTATGTGCATGCTTATGCACTTCGAATACTGAGGTGAAAAAATCATTTTTTTATGATTACCGAATTTGGTCACAAAAGTTTTCATCATAACCACTCGTAAGTGAGTATGTTATGATAAATGTATTGATTACTCTATCACAATAAAGTCAATCAAGTATAATACATTTCTTCCAGCTCTGTGATGTTTACAAATTAAATCAGACTAGAATGACAATAAATCCTTAGAAAACAAAGTCTTTGACAAATTAAGGATTTAGACGGCACTGTTGCATAAGTGCAATAACACAAACTGAATTCTTTTTCCAACACATACACTCAAACCTCATACAACTGAAGACCATCTTGTCAATGACATTTTTTTAAGATGGAGGATGACATTTCTTCCAATTCCGAAACTTTCTTATCCAAAGTTTACGTAAATTCAACTTTTATTTCAAGAAATTATAAGAACTTACGCGTCAGAGTCATATTTGAAGTCTTGGACGCTACTCTTTGAAGATAATATGTCAAATGCCACATAAAGCAAAAGACATAATTACCAAATATTGTGAAATATTTACCAATAAAAATAATCACCATCCATAATATATTCAATAAAATTGTATTTTTAGGGAGAAAAGAAAAAAGAAATACAGGGAGGGAAAAGTGGCCGGGAAAAAATAGTCGGCTGGCCGGTAGAACATGCGTGTCTCACCCACCATCCAGCTTTGTAGTGAATAATCACGAACAGTTGTAATTCCATAGACCCGTGAACCACTAGACGTGACGTCCAAGATTTTTAACTACAGTCTACAGTTATCATTGTGCGCACTGCTGCGAAAAATTCTTAAATAAACTCAGATGTATAATTATACTTGTGAATATTGTAGTTTAAAAAATAGATATATAAATATTCTTATATTATTTTACATCGTTTTCTTAAATTAACATGTATTACTTTATTTACTAGGCACTCTTCTAAATTACAAGATCCACAAGTGTGGCCGCGAATTCGATACACTTAAGAATCTCCCGGCTCCTACTATGTCTCACAGGAAATCTGCGAATCCTGTTATAAAATTATCTGATGATCGATCAATTATTCAAGGAAGATAAGAAGGAATAACTACCATTGACGAATGGAAAAGGAGGTGATGCAATTTATCATTCTACTCGTGGACTACAGCCACAGGCAACTGGCCCATGAGCTCAAGCACCCAATGTTCACAGCAATGGTCAATTACAAATAAAGCAAGCAAAGAAAACAAAATATAGAAAGCATGGGCATTGCCCCCTTCTTCCTTAACTAAAATAGCGAATTTGAAACCCTGCATTTTTATTTAAAGAAAAAAAAAAAGAACTGCTTCCTCAAAAAAAAAAAAAAAAGAACTGCTTTTTTGACCTATGTTTCTCCGTATCCTCTTTCTTCTGCATTCTGCAAAAGAGTATGTAAAGGCACTTCAAAAGAGAGAGAGAACTTAGTACTGACTAGCGAGTGAAAAAGTATCAATTATCCATCAAAAACAACGACGACACACGTGACAAAGACCAACAATTAATATAATCCTCCCAATTAAGGACAATGCTTTGTTGCTAAACAATGATAGGGTTTTTTAATAAACAATACTCCACTCAATTATTATATATGCCAGCGATCAAACGATTCATGTCGGTCTTTTCTCTTTCTCATCAATCAGTCACTCATTCTCTCTCATAGTAGCTGGATAGCCGCCCATCCATCGTTTTTGTTTGTGTCTCAAAGTTTTTGTTTGTCATTACAATCAAATCTGTAACTAGACAAAGGTCCACCGTCCCCACTTCACCTCCACCAAGCTGAAGCCCACATAGCTACTAGGTTCGCTTATTCTCATTTCTCTATTTCTGCATGTTATTTCCATTCAGTTTCACCCCTTCAGTAGTGCAAACAACTTTTCAATATTCCCACTCTATATAACTACTAGTTATTTGTTGTCCTCCTCCATTCTATTCTAACAACTCCTCACAAAAAATATGGGAGATTTTAGCGTTTCAAGATTGATTCTAGTAGTAATAGTTCTTGTGTTTCTGGGCGTCTACCACGTTTCCGTGGCTGAACAGCAGGAAAAGAAGACGTACGTAGTTCACATGGCGAAATCCCAAATGCCAGCGAGTTTTGACTATGATCATACCCGCTGGTACGACTCGTCACTGAAATCGGTTTCCGAATCAGCAGAAATGCTGTACACTTACAACACCGCAATTCATGGATTCGCAACTAGACTTACGGCGCAAGAAGCTGAATCCCTCCAGAATCAACCCGGAATCCTCTATGTTTTACCAGAGGTGAAGTACGAGCTCCACACAACTCGCACCCCTTCGTTTTTAGGACTCGAACAGAATGCTAACTTGTTCCCGGAGACAGACTCGGAGAGTGACGTCATCGTCGGAGTCTTTGACACTGGCGTTTGGCCGGAGAGCAAGAGCTACGATGACACCGGGATGGGGCCTATCCCTGCTTCTTGGAAAGGCGGTTGCGAGTCTGGAACCAACTTCACTTCCAAAAATTGCAACAAAAAATTGATTGGGGCAAGGTATTTTTCCGTGGGCTATGAGGCAACTCTCGGCCCAGTTGATGAATCGAAAGAATCTAAATCTCCCAGAGACGACGACGGCCATGGGACTCACACATCCTCCACTGCTGCTGGAGCAGTCGTAGACGGAGCTAACCTTTTCGGCTACGCAGGCGGGTCTGCTCGTGGGATGGCCAATCGTGCTAGAGTTGCTGTATACAAAGTTTGCTGGCTCGGCGGCTGCTTTAGCTCCGATATACTAGCAGCCATCGAAAAGGCCATAGAAGACAACGTTAATGTCATGTCTTTGTCTCTCGGCGGAGGAATCTCGGACTACTACAGAGACAATGTTGCTATTGGAGCATTTGCAGCTACGGAGAAGGGTATTTTAGTATCCTGTTCAGCAGGGAATGCGGGCCCCACTGCATATAGTTTGTCCAACGTGGCACCCTGGATCACGACAGTCGGTGCCGGAACTTTGGACCGTGACTTCCCGGCGTTTGTGAGCCTAGGCAACGGGAAGAATTTCTCCGGAGTTTCACTCTATAAAGGTGACCCCTTGCCTGGTAATGGTAAACTGCTTCCTTTTGTTTATGCGGGAAAAGCCAGCAATGCTACAGGTGGGAATCTTTGCATGACTGGTACGCTGATTCCCGAAAAGGTCAAGGGTAAAATTGTCCTCTGCGACCGTGGGATTAATCCTAGGGTCCAAAAGGGTGCTGTGGTAAAAGCAGCTGGTGGGGCCGGGATGGTTTTGGCCAATACCGCCGCTAATGGGGAGGAGCTGGTGGCGGATGCCCATTTGCTCCCTGCCACGGCAGTAGGTGAAAAATCAGGTGACGTGATTAAGGAATACATTTTATCTGACGCTAATCCAACGGTGACGATTCTTTTTGAGGGCACAAAGGTGGGGATCGAACCGTCACCAGTTGTAGCTGCTTTTAGCTCCAGAGGACCAAATTCAATCACGCCCGAGATTTTGAAGCCGGACTTGATAGCGCCAGGAGTAAATATAATAGCTGCGTGGACAGGTAAAGTTGGTCCCACCGGCTTGGCTGAGGACACGAGACGTGTAGATTTCAACATTGTCTCGGGCACGTCCATGTCGTGCCCACACGTGAGCGGCTTAGCGGCGTTGCTCAAGGGGGCTCACCCAGATTGGAGCCCAGCCGCTATACGCTCGGCTCTCATGACCACGGCTTACACAGTTTACAAAAATGGTCAGAAGCTGCAAGATGTTGCCACAGGACAGGCATCAACAGCGTTCGACCATGGTGCTGGACACGTGGACCCCGTCGCAGCCCTTAATCCTGGACTCGTTTATGACCTGAGCACAGAGGATTATCTATATTTCTTATGTGCATTGAATTACACGTCCTCACAAATTCACAGTGTTGCCAGGAGAAATTTCAGCTGTGATTCCAGTAAAACGTACAGCATTAACAATTTCAACTACCCTTCATTTGCTGTCGCACTGCAAACTCAAGTGATTGGTGGTTCCAATGGTGCAAGTACCAGTGGCAACAGTGTAATTAAGCACACAAGGACGCTCACCAACGTAGACGGGGGCGCTGGTGGAACGTACAAGGTTTCAATTTCTGTGACAAATCCATCAGTTAAGATTACAGTGGAACCTGAGACATTAACTTTTACCAAAGCAAATGAGAAGCAATCCTATACGGTGACGTTCAGTGCCTCTTCAATGCCATCTAATACTAAAGAGTTTGGTAGGATTGAGTGGTCCGATGGCAAACATGTTGTGGCGAGCCCAGTGGCCATTAGCTGGACATAATAGAGACTAGAGAGGACAGGCTATGAACTTATGATTAATTGCTCGACTTGCTCAAAGGGGTTGAGCCTAGTTGGTCTAGTGTTTTAAGTTATGTCATTCAATTCGAAGTCTACATTTATAAGTTTGATGTTGTTCTCTGAGGTAGAAATATGCATTACAAACCAGGAAGCTGGTATATTTTCTCCTTCAATGTACAGTGTTCTTCACTTCAATTCTTAGCAATGCCATAAAAAAAATACTGGTATCATATATAAATCAAGAATTTCTTGAGTCTATGCGTGTATTGTTACCTATGCCTGCAAGTTATCTTAAGCTGTATACACAAGCTAGCATTGGACACTTGAATAATTTCTCAATTCTTTTGAATGCCTTGTCACTTTATATTCTCTCTTTACAAGTTGTGGAGGTAATTCGTAAGAATGAAGATAGGTAGGTAAGAAATGACGTAAGGAAAAATAAAATTAATCCGCGTATGTAAAATTTGAGTTTGGAACTGATACTTGAAGTGCATAGACTTGAGAGCTAAACAAATTAATTCCTAATAATTAGATTGGTGGATTCATTTAAGATTCCAGTGCAGTACAGTTATGAATTGAAAGGGACTTCATCGATGAGATGGGATTAGCACGCGATTATTCGCTCGGGGAAGATGATGGTATGGTACAAGCTACAACTAGTTCTATAGAAACTGATGTAGATTTGAACGTATAAAGAAAAGTAAAAATGATTGTCAGTTGATTGAAACTTGGATCTTGTCTTTTACTTCTACGAAAAGGATTAAAGAAAAGATATGGATGGAAGTTAGCACATTGTCTCAATAAACTATTAAGCTTGGTTGTCATAGCTTTTTCCTTTCTTCGAATGGATTGATAGAATTGCTTCATGGGTTCTATTCTGTACTTATTGAAGAGAATTAAATAAAGGCAATAATTGAAAGGATAGGAGGTGGGAATTGTCAAGTGGCTTTCTTATTGTTTTCAGTTATTTAGCTCATGTTTGGTACACTTGAATGATTCATAATAAAAAAATTTTCTACCTAGAATGCTTTTCTTTCCAAAATGGACAGAAAATTTTTTTTTCAGTCCATTGTTTAGTAATTCAAGTCAGAATAGAATGTTTATTCTTTTTTCAATGTTTGCTATAATCATATTTAAATGTCAGAATGGAAGTAAAATATATATTAATTTGACTTAATTGTCTTAAATTATTTTCACTAGAATATATCATAATTTTTATTTTGTTTGTTTGTAATTCTTGCCTACAAAAGACTTTAATATTTTTAATTTCAAAATTCTCAATATTCTTACTAAAATTAAATGAATTATACTCTTTAATTAATTTTAAACTTTTTATAACTATTAGCATTATAACTAAAAATGTGAAAAAATAAATAATGAAACTACATTCACAATTTAATTTAATTTATAAAAGGTTTAGTTTTTACACATTTGCATAAAGTTTAAAAATAGTATTTTAAACATTCTTACAGCAAAAAGAAAAAATTTCTAAGCACATATTAAACTGATTGTAATTAAAAAATCATAAAAAATTATTAATACAAGTTATTATGAACTTAATATTTTTTTAAAATTTTAAAAATAAAAATGAGTGAATGTATTCTAGGTTAAAAAAATTAGTAGAAAAAATGTGTGGGATAAAATTGATTCCTATTTTAAGGTGAAGCTGGAAGGACCTTTTCCTATATTTTGTTGAGGAATGGAATTTCAAGAAAAAACTGGAATGGCATTCCAGGTGGGAAAGGTCTTTTCCAACTTCAAATGTTCGTACCAAACATAAGAATAGAATGGACAAATTAGAAAGACCTTTCCATTTTATCACATTCCTGCGTACTAAAACGTGGTGTAATATTAAGGCTTATTAAGGGCATTTTAGTACTTAGACCACTAATAGGTATAATCGTAAATTATATTAAGTAGTAAGGGTATAATTGTCCCTAATACCCCTTTCTCTCTCTAGAAGTAGAAGAAGAAGACTTGGAGATTCAAGAGTAATCAAGAAGGGAAGACTTAGAGGCCTCAACCCAACCCATTAACCAAGGTAATTTCTTTAATCTTACTCTACTTGATGTGGGTTTTGTCTAATGATGGTGTTTAGAGTAGTTATTGCATGATTAAGAAAGAGTTATGGGTTGATTATGCCATAACAATGATGGGTCTTGATATTTAGTAGTTGGGTTGTGATTATGATATGTTTTGAGTGTTGTTTATGGATTATGCGACCCATTTTTTGAATTTGTTGAGAATAAATTACCTTTGAAGTGTTTGATGAAATGTGTGAATAAGTGTTCTGATTTTTGAGTTTTTCGCGATCGAGACGCGGCTAGGAAAGTTGAGCCATGGGCAGGGCTGGAGGCCTCACCCGTTACTCCTCTTTGTTGATGAGCTGCAGGTGGGCTTCTGCCAACCAAGCCTGCAGTTGGGTCCTGTGGACCCGCGGATTAGCAAAGGTCTTGTGGACTCGCGGCTCAGCTCTGCTGATCCGCGGGTCAGTTTCTTTGATCAGCGAGCGCAAATCACTCCCGTGCACTCGCGAATCACACTTGCTTTGGATAGTTTTGCTTCGTTTGCGTTCTAAATTTAGATTTAAACTTCAATTATTAGTTTCTTGATAGAATTAGTATGTAATTAAGTGCTTAATGACATGTTTTAGGTAAGAAAAGTGACCAACTCTTTGAGGAACTACTTGAGTTAGATTGAAACGAGGTAAGTGGTGCTTGTATCATTTGCTTTTGAAAACGATTTTTGATAAACCAAAAGTATTTTGAAATCCTATTTGCTATAAAAGTTGGCTTGAATGTGGTTACTTTGTGTTTTGTTATATGAAATGAATAAACGTGGTATAAACTGATTGCTTGACAAATGATCTATTGAGTTCTTGATTTTGGTGACTTTTCACGGGACTAATTTCTTACTTGGTGTTTGATTGTATTTGGACCGTACTAGCTGGATGGTAACTAGTTTTGGAACTGAATCAACTGGTAGAAAGTTAATTTTGGAGCACGTTAATCGGCATGTTAACAACTGGATATTCGGGATCAATTGAGACATAATGATTGAACTCAATAATTGTTTGGGACTTTTGATTTATGATTGTGTATGCATGTGAAACTGCCACGTTACTTTGTACTTATATGATTATTGACAATGTGTTTTGGAAATGTATATATGTGTATGACATCTTCAAGCTACATTGTGATACCAGTACTATTTATTGGGCGAATTTCGCTCACCCCATGTTTATTTTGAAAGCGCAGTGGAAGATGAGTTTGTTGAGGAATGATGGACTGGCATATGAAGCTAGAGGATGAGATATGGATGATATGTCTAGTAGTATTTTGTTATCTTGCTAGTCCATGTATGACCTTTGGATGATGATTTTGGTATTCTAGTACTATGATGATTAGACTATGTTTATACTTGTGACGCTTTGCGTTCTCTCCTCTAGTGCTTGTATTAGGTACTGAATTATATTGAAGCTTGAATGGATTTAGGTAGATGAATTGATATATATTTGATTGATGGTTACTTATCTATGCTTATGTTATTTTGAATTAGTTGTATTTGAATTAGTTAATCTTGTATCTTTAGCGTAGTTTAGGACATGACGGATGCCATATCTTTGGACGCGAGGTGGGCTGTAACACGCGATGAACAGTGACTTCAAAATGAATGGTGGTCACATAACCAGTTATGGGCCGGTGAACAGTGATATGATGAGCTGATTAACAATTACTTCTTTTTAGCACTGAGATGTTTTCCTTACACCCACTGAGTTTTGCTCCGGTAACATGTCAAAGAATTTGGAAGGAAAGCTTGCTTCCCTAATATGGATGACCTACTTATATTTATGATAGTAGTGCATAATTAACATTTAAAAAAAAAAAATACTGTAGTTCTTTTAACAGTTCCTTATCACCTTCGCGCATGTGTCTTGGGATTGATGAGAGCCAATAAACAGGGATTAAGCTTCACAGATATCAATGACACACACTAGAACAAATTGGAAGGGCTTGACTAGAGCCTTTGAACAAAGGGACTTCACTAGAGCCGATGAACTAAAACAGGATAAGAAGGAAATTAGTTAGTTGTGGAACCATGGATTAGGATGCAAATGAATCTCCAAGGCTAGGCTCTGACACAATGATTAAAAAAACTCTAGCATCCATCTCAAATTCAATTGTGATGAGTGGCATGGCCATGAACTTTATTAACAAGTTTATTATTCCTTTCGGATCCGATGAGGGCTATTGTTTCTTAACGGGTATTAAAATACTTGTGCTGTTAAGAACAAAATATAAGAAAGGGCAGTGGTATGGATACTAGGAAAGGATATTAGAAAGGAAGAAGAGGTAGACGGATTATTCTATAAGCAATACAATTGGACACTACATACTTTACATTCATTCAACCTTTACGTAAAACTATTGCTACTCATATACATTGTAAACAAATTTGGGTTTGTGTACTTTGTTTATGGACTTTGGAAGATCAACAAGAATTATCGGGCCCGCATGGAAAAGGACAAAAACTTCATTTTGTCTGGTTGAGAATCCCCCCTGCACCATTTCTATTACCGCCCCAATTATAGAAATCCGATAATATTCTTCACCAAGGACAAGAGGAGAAGTGATCCGAGTGAGTATTGCGTGCACCACGCGCGCCACGTGGCGTGCCACGTGGTGCACTAGAACCAATCATACATCGCCAAATAATACAAGGTATGACCCACCATTGTCACATGGCGATAAATTATTGGTTCTAGTACACCACGTGGCAATGCACGTGGTGTATTGTATACTTTTCCGAAGTGATCCTCCCAAAATTTTGATTGATGTCTAAGGCTCTCTGGATTGGTACAGAGACCAAGAAGGTTTCCGAATATGGTAATTGGCTTAACATGACTCTAGCCTTGCTTTCCTCCACAGCTTACACCTGGCAGACAGTCAATGACTCGTGGCAACATTACAGCAGAAATGGCGAAGCATAAATACACGAACTACAAAGTAACAAAATCAATTAAATTAATCAATTTCAAGCCTGGAAAGATTTGAGGGAAAACAGAGAGAAATGACAGATAGAAGTGAAAATAGAGGGGGACAAATGCAGAGGAACGAAAATGAACAGCGCAAGGGAGGCAAGTTAGAAGGGCTGCCAGTAGATACCAGTCCCTATACCCAGTACAAGGACTTGGAGGATTACAAGCAGCAGGGCTATGGGACCCAGGGACACCTCCAACCTCAACCTGGCCGTGGGGCTGCTAGCTCCGTTGATGCTCCTACTGAAGCTGGTGGCGATGTCCCTCCCACGGCTCAGCTTTCTACCACCAATGTCATCAATCGCCACGGCGTCCCTTAGTTTAGAGTACGACTAGTTTTTCGTTTCCCTAGAATGGTTTTCTATTTGTCACTTAATTTTCTTGTGTCATGCAGCCTATACTACTTTCTTAAGGTTGAGATCGGGATTATTGTAAGCTGAAAATAACGTTAATTAATTGAACATGGTTTTGTTTCAATCCATATTGTACGCAACAACATTGATCTGGCCCCAGCTAGCTAGCATAATTATTCTCACCCAGCCAAAAAAAAAAAAGCATAATTCAGAAAATAAACATCATATATACGTCCGTAAGTTCCAAATGTACATGAATACATACTCTGGTCCAGGATTATGTCCGAACGGACTTTCAAGATCCACAATGAAAAACTTAAGATTCTGGAGAAGTAGATCATGCATAAAGGGTGGATCTAGCTAGATTTTTATTTTTTTTAAGGGGAAAAAAATGGGAAAGTAAGTCGTACATATGGGCTACTTTTAATTTTTGGTGTCGTCAGTTATTTTTTATTTTTTGGCCTAACCTCATCGTGAAATAAATTCTGTGTTTATCCAAAGGATAACTAAGAATGGCGTGTAACGCATAATGAGCAGCATTACCTATATTGAAGATTGCCACAAATTGAGATGGCTAATCAAAGTTGAGAGGAAGGTTGCCAATTACTCCACTTTTAACTTTAAAACCCATGCATTACTTCTATTGCTTGCATTGTTGACAACTTACGATGCCCACATTACCACCACAAATGAAAATAAAGTGGTAAACTTATGGAGACTTAATTAATGTAATAGTGACTCCATTTAAGAGCATGTTGAGAGGTGGAGAGGAGCTAGCATGAATAAGACTTCAGCTCTCTATCATTTCCACTCTGATTTTAATTATTTAAGATAATCTAATATTGTAACGAGAAATTGAAACTGTTCAAACGTTTGGAATATCAAATTTTTCTTTTTTTTTTGTGGGGGTTGGTTAGAAAAGCGTTATCACAATTGCTTGTTAGTAGATTTAGGATACTTTCTTCTGAAAAAGAAAGATAAACGACAAAATGATATTTATCCTTTTCCTTTTCTTGTTGAGGGGACTTTATAAAGGAAAACAAAAGACGATCAGTTTCAGAGTCCAACCAGGAATAGTATAGCATCTCGTTAAAGTTCCTACTAGCTGGATATTTATCTTCTGAAGGGCCGTGGATGACGAATCACTAAGCCTCATGGATCATTACTTAGATCAAAAGGGAGTCTGTTGGCCCAGTCCCACCGCCATTCGCAAGGATCACGTGTGTTCAACAATTAATGTTTTTTTTTTTTTTGAAAAAAAAAAGCCGGCCCAGTGGTCAAGAGACTCCTCTGCCAAGGTTCTAGGATTAAAATCCACCTGTGACATTTACAAAATTTGAGTTTATGAGGAGGGGGGTTAAGTGAATTTTGGCGGAGTTATACCCCTAATTGTGTGTACGACAAATAGTTTGAGGCTTTGCTCAATATATTATTAGGAGACTCACTTCACTTGTAAAAGTCAACATACATTTATAATACAACAATGATTGCTCAAAAAAAAAAAAAAAGTTTAGCGGCATTTTATTGTGAAAAAAGAATTGCTCTGTATTTATTAGGTCAGAGATGTGTATCAAAATCAAATATTTGGCGCTCCCTTTTTTTCTTTTTGCTTAGATGAAATGATCACGTTTACATTCTATAAAATTATAAATGGAAAATGTACAATACGTTAAAGTTTAATATCTCCTTGTCACTTTTTCCTTCCCTTGAAATTGAAATTAACTAATACAATAGCTTTGTAATTTGACCGTTTTCTCTTGAAGTAGTACCGTTTTCAAGTTTCATACAACAAATATAGCCCGGCCAGCAATATATTTTTAACACTAACAAGAGTATTATTTGACACCAATATAAGATAAACTACACTGAAATTTGTTACAAGATAGGGATCTTTCTTTTTTGTTTCCTTTTTTCAAGTTCAACATCATACTTATATTCCTTCCTCCATAAAAGATTGCGACCTCTCCAACATTGTTCATCTTATCTTAGACCCCGGGAAAAGTTTTTTATGTTAGCAATAATGCTTCTTCTTAAGAAAAAAAAAATGTTCTCATTTATAATTTCGTAATCCTCCTCCTACGTATTACAGACGAGAAATCTGCCAAAAATCATTAGATAGAAAGTGCAAAATAGACCATAATATATTCCTTTTTAGCCTTGACTAGAAAATTGATGAAATTTGTCAGGAATATTTAAAAATTATAACAGAAGTCCACCTAAATATAGAGGACTTGATTATATTTTAACCTGTAATAATTTTTGGCCATTCCTTGCCTAAGATTTGGGCAAAGATAAACCAATGAAAGCTAAAAAGTATCCACTAGTCACGTTGCCACTCACAGGCCTCTCATGAAACAACATTCAAAAGTGTCACAAAAAATATTTGTGTATCACGAAAACCACAAAGTCACTCCAGTCTCTTTAATTAAAGCCACCGATTCAATCTTTTTATCATTTTATGTAATTGTCAATTATCAGTCTCACGGACCCTATATTCCTTCAAGCATTGATTTTTTTTCTCAGCCAATAAATGGAAGAGATTTTCTAAAACGATGTTGATCTTGCAATGCTATGAAAGAAAGGATATTATTCATTGGTCACAATCACTCTCCTTCTCAGAAGGGACAAATCACAAACAAAATCTGCGGTCTTGACAGTTTGTCTAATTAGTATCTCCTTTACTTTTTAGCTTGAATGGTTAAAATCTTTCCTCGCTTCGAAATCCCTCAAATTTTGTACATTTTTTAAAAAAAAATTATATTACACTTTAATATTACTCCATCTATCTAGCGCCTAATTATGGAAGGCTGATAATTACAAAGATAGTCCCCACCGCTCCAAGGAAAATGCACACAAAGACCAAATGCCAATACAAATGCCGTTGTTCTCTCACCTAATCATTTGAAAGTGAAGAGAGATCAAAGAAACCAAACCACGCTCATGAAAAAGGCCGGCTCAATTTGTATCCTACACTAACAACACTTCCCTCTCCCTTCCCTTCTCACAAAGAAACAAGAAAAAGAACATAATTTGGTTCGCCTACATGATTTCTCCATTCACATTCTAGACTCCTAGTAGTAGTATTTTATTTCTTATTTTTTGCTTTTGCGTTTTTCCATTTGAACTTTCTGTCCTTGCAGATGTCCTTTAAAACTCAAGAATACTTTTCAATCTCAACAGAAGAGACAGACAAGCTGCTGACATATTCAAGTTTGGATATGGGAGGAAACGAGGCTGATGAAAGAAGGGAACATTCTAATTCCGGTGGCAATATTATTCATGAAAAAGAAGATGAAGATGAAGCATTGTCTTTATGCGATCTTCCCATCAGCGAAGAAAATCAATTAGTATCAAGAAAAGAAACTATCAAACCCATTAATGATTCTCAAGAAGAATTCAACTTCTGCTCTTCTTGGGGTGCTGAATCTATGTTGAAAGAATCAGAAATGTGTGCAGCTGATGAAGTCTTTTTCCAGGGACAAATTCTTCCTCTACGTCACTCGGTCAGTTCCGAAAGCGGATTGATCACCAAATCGCAAAGCGATGGCCGGACTACAAGCAGGTGCATTTCCAGGACTGAATCCATGGATCATTGTTATTCAGTTGGTTTCACAAGTGAGAGTAGTAGAAGTAGTAGCATAAACAGTCACAATTCACTAAGCAGTGGTACTGCTAGTTCGACCACCCCGGGTACAGGGTCCAAACACAAGCCTAGACCCAAAATTCGTAACCACTTCCAATATTCCCACCCTAGTCCCAAACCCCAAATTCGTTCTTCCGATATCAGAAATGGAATTAATGGCAATAATTCCAATCGAAAGTCGACATTTTGGAGCATTTTTCGAGTCGGATTGGTGACAACACCAGAGATTGCAATACAAGACCTCAAATTTCGAACCAATAGCAAGACTAATTTTGGCAGTCGTAATAGCACTAGCAGTATTAGCAGTAGCAAAGCCAAAGCTGATGAAAGGGATCAGATCAAGAAAAAGCAGAAATTATTCGATACAAATGGGGTTGTATTGTTTAGGGGCTGCAAATGGTCGACGTCTAATGCAGTTGTTGGACCAATTTCTTCGAGGGCTAGGGAAAATGTCATGAGGAGAAGTGCCAGTGTAAACGAGGCCCATGCAAATGAAGAAGAGACGAAGAAGCTGATCAGGAGGACAAAGCATCATCAGCAACAAGCAGGAAAGCAAAACTCGTCACGTCATCGTACGTTTGAATGGTTAAAGCAACTTTCACTAGAAGATGCTGCTGTAATTGATGAAGCCGAGAATCAACAATAGTGCTCTATCACCGCGCATGCTTGTCTAGTTAGCCATCTCTTTTTCCTTAAAAGTCGTAGCATTTCTGTTTAATTTTTGTTGTAACTTTTTTGTTGGGGGGTGGTGTCAGTTTGCTTTAATTTGATTTGATTAAGTTGACATTATTATATTGAATGTGTAATCTGGAATCACTCAAAAGTAGGGAGTTAAGGTGATTAAGTAATACTTAATTGGTGCAACATTTTTTTTTTTTTTTGAGTTAATAATGGATGATTGAAGCCGTGATGGGTGGGAGTTGGAGGGAGAATGGTAATATATGGTGGTGATAACCATAATTGAAGTCTGATGCTTTCTCTCTCTGGCGTGGGAAAATAAATAGCATTTCAAGAACTTTTGAAGAGCACGAAAGAGATTGGTGGAAAATATAGAAGACAGAGAAAGAAATTGGTAACAGATATTTTTCTTCTAGAAGTAGAATGGGGGGCCGATGAGCGATCACTGAACAGAGAGAAAGGACTGCATGTCGGGGTAAGAATTGGCATGCGAGCTTATCCTCCCAAATGCCCATTAGAGCCCACTAAAAAGCAAGTAAAATAGATCACTGTTGAATTGTTTATTCCTTTTCTTATTTGTTCTTTCTATCTGTAGCGTTAGGCTGTTTCTTCGTTGACCTAAAATTACAATCTGCATTATTACTCTTGCATTTTAGTACCTGGATCACTTTCTCTAAAAGGGTAAAAAAAAAGAGGTCATAAATTTTCATTTTACTTTTGTTTCAACCCCCAGGGGTTTAATTATGAAGATTGAAGTTCTTTTGGCAGGCAGCAATAGTTAAGACCAATGTTAATCTATTCGATTATTACTATTTTTCAAAAAATAAAACACTCAGACTCGTATCCATCTTTTTCTCAAAACGAGGCATCATCAGGAATCATCCCCCATCCTTCGACAGTAATGCCGAGTTTGGGACCAAAGAGTTAAAAAAAAACTACCTCATTAAAAAGAAAGGTACTAGATGCCTAGTGAATGCCCACCTCAACAGCATCCGGCAGTTAAATGGCGTTGTGGTTACTTGAACCAGCTGGCCCACTTCTGGAAGAGTAGAATCAATCGGCCCAAATAACCTAGCAGAGGCCGATAAAATGATCAAACTAACATTGGCGGAAACCGAAACTATTGGTGGGTTGGGTTTATTAACATATCCACCGTCCAAATTTGGACAACCCGCTTAACTTTTTTTTTTTTTTTTTTTTTTTCTCTTTTGAAAGCACAATCCATTTAAATTTAATCAATTGATCATATTATATCTCCTTTTTTTTTTTATGTTATTAATGTTCTTTTTCTTTGTGTATTTCAAAAGGGATGCATGGAAATTGGTTTTAAGTCAGTGAGGGCAAAGACTGGACCAAAGAAATTGCAAATTTCACTACCAACATTAATTCAATTTTATCAATGTAAGTTTGGACTAATATTGTATGGTAACATGTGTTTGTCTGGAACAAGAAAAATTCAGCGACTGTCCCCAGTTTTCCACCACCAAAGAAAACTTCAAAGTTTTGTTGGTGGGGATAATTTTTGCATTAAGCTAACTTAAAACAGCAGCAGACTCCAAAAGTCAGAATTTCACAAATGAGCCCACATGCAAGGTGGAAGAATTTTGGTGGAACTTGGGAAAAAATGTATGACCACAAGTACTTAGTCTCACAAGTACTAATCTTTCAAATTTTGAATCTGTTCTATTAGTCTAATAAGTACTAATCTTTCAAATTTTGAATCTGTTCTATTTTAACCTGAAATCGTCCAAAAATTACCGTACAATTTGGTAGATTACTAGGATTATTCATAAGTTGATGATAATTCTCCGTCCTCGTCAACCCCACATCACATCGTTTACTTTGAACTATAATTTTTTTCTTGACCAATTCCAATTTCCTATTTCACATCCCCAACCTCAGGATTCCACTAACTTAACCTAAGTCGTTCTATATTTTAACGTCACTGTCACACGCAAATTTTTTCCACCATTTGGGGATATTCCATTTTCCTTCCACTCACTCAACGCGGAATTCCCACGACTTCCTGACCCACCTTTCTTGCCTCCCTCCTTTTCCCCCCACTCACATTGCTCCTACAAACAAGTACTCTCATACTTCGTTTGGCACACTAATGTTTTCTTGAAACGTAAAGGCTATTTTGGATGGAAAGAAGTTGCAATAGAAAAATGTTGGTTGAGTGAAAATCTAGAATGAAACCTCAACTCATTAATTCTAAGTTTCATAAGAAATACTAAAAAAAACAATTAAGTGTAGTGTTCTTGTTTTTTTTTCAACCTTCTCTAAAACTATTCATGATATTCTTCAATGGCTGTGATGAGAATCAAAAGCATGTTTATATCTACAAAAGTTTCAAAAAAATCACTAGTTGTTTTTAGAAGTAAATGAAGTGCTATTTCTAAATGTTAGTTCTTTTTTTTTTTTTAAATTTTCAAACAAGCTAAAAGCACAGACCCAAAATATTTAAAGCTTATTCGAACATGATTATGATTTTTATAAAAATTAATTTTATAAAAGCCAAAAGTCAGAATCCAACCCTAAGTTCTAATTTTAAAAAATCTAAAAGTAAGAGAAAAAATTAGTTGAGGGAACATCACAAAACATATTTTTAAAAATTAAAATCTAAAAGCAATTTAAAACAAAGTAATTGAAAATAGTCCATCCTCCAAGTTTCTCATAATTCGTCAAGTTTGGGAATTATCTAAAATTCATTAACTAAAATATTATGTTACATTAGAAAATTTTATAGTACAGTCATGGTATAGTATCATATATACATCAAATATATTTAATAGCTTCTGATTTTTTATAAAAATTGATTTTAAAAAAGTTGAAAATCAGTTGCTTCCGATTTTAGTTTAATAAAATCCAAAAACATAGTAAAAAAATAATTGTAAATATCACAAAATAAATTTTTTTAAAGATCAAAAGCTAAAATTAAGTAAAAATATTATCGAGAATATACCCTTAATCTTCACTCTTTGTCATTATTATAATTCATGAACACTTTTTTGCTACAATACCATGCTGTAAAGACACGGTAGAAATTCATGTTTCCTCAATGCCAAACAACGTTTAGGCAATTGCCTCTGATAAAATGAGAAAACCAAATGGTTAGAAAAAGGAAAAAAAAAAGAAAAAAAGAAATAGCAGTGTACTAGTAAACATTTTCGAGAGTTTCCTCCGGACTGACTAAAACGCCCCGCCCGACCAGAATCCAACAACTTCTGTCTACTGCAAAGACTTGACTCTGGGGTATAAATTTTTTTTTTTATTGTTTATTGGTTTCAAAGAATAGACTACTTCCTCATATCTATGCTTCATCATCGGAATTCTGCAAGTGGGTGGCGATAAGGAGGAAAGGAAGATGTTGGGGTCTTATTGCTGTCCGTGGGAAAGCTGTTTTGGTAGCGGACGCGGCAGCGATGGCCTGTTATGGGACATAGACTTGAAGCCACACGCCTCTGGTGACTATTCCATAGCAGTTGTACAAGCTAATTCTTCGTTGGAAGACCAGGCTCAAGTTTTCACATCTCCCTCTGCTACTTATATTGGCGTTTATGATGGCCATGGTGGCCCTCAAGCTTCCCGCTTCATCAGCAGCCACCTTTTTCCTTTCCTCCAAAGTAATCTCGTTATACTTTTTACATCTTTTTATTATTTTTCTTGAATTTTTTGCACGCATGTTTGGAAATTAATCAGGGTAGATTTCATAAAGAAAAGGCCGGAGCAAAGATAATTCACCTAAAAAAATGCATTTATTGTTTGTCATTTATCTTATCAAGATGGAAAGATAAAAGCTTTGATTTTTATTAGTTTTGGTTAAGGTTTTTGAAAGTTGTTGGAATAGGTGAATGGGGTTGTTAATTCAGGGATTTTGCAATGGTAGAGTTTGCATTGGAAGAAGGAGGTTTGTCTGGGGAGGTGATAAAGAAGGCATTTGATGCTACTGAGGAGGAATTTTTGCATTTGGTGAAGAGGTCATGGCTTGTCTCAGCCACAGATTGCCTCAGTAGGTTCATGTTGTCTTGTTGGAGCAATCGCAAATGGTGTTTTATATGTGGCAAACCTTGGTGACTCAAGGGCTGTGCTAGGTAAGAGAGTAATAACTGGCCCTCTGAATAATTCGTCTACGGTAGTGGCAGAACGTTTGTCTACAGATCATAACGTTGGCGTTGAGGACGTGAGGAAGGAGGTCAAGGCACTTCATCCGGATGATGCACACATTGTCGTACATACTCATGGAGTTTGGCGAATTAAGGGCATTATTCAGGTACAGCTGCTTGTTTTGGAGTCCTCACCCCATTCCCCTTTTATGTTTGCGTGGATTGCTTGTCATCAAGTTCTTCTACTTTGTATTCTGCTGGTTTTTATTGACCTCCCATGTTTATTTATTGGAGTCTGTCCGTGGTAGTCTGTGGACTATGATTAATCATCTGCCCAGGGTTTTGGTGCGCTTCTAGTCCCTTCCAGTTTGGAGTTTATAATTATCATTTTGCAGTGAACTCGGGTATGCTTTTCCTGGAGTTTGATTGGTCCCATGAAATAAAATACCAGTTCTTACTTTATTATTTTTAGTTTCTGTTGTTACTCTGGAAAGGAGGAATAGCAGACATATTAGTCGTGGTTTGTTACTTAATGATGTGAAATTATAGAATCAACTTCTGAGTATTTTATTTTAGCATTAGGAGAATCTTTTCTTCAATGTTTTGTCCTTGATTTCTTCAAAATGTTTCCACCATACGCCTTGCTTAAGAATCAGAAGTCATTCTTGCAATGAATACCTAAAAGTGTTTTAGACACATAGACTAATGATGCAGAGGAGAAATATATGCCTTTTAGTTGTTTTAGCTTCACCATTCCGCTCTCAAGTGATAGGTATAATTGGGTCAACTCCTTTTATCTCTAATCTAGGGGATTTTCTTTTTCTCTTATGGAAGAAGTCCAAATTATGCAAGTGATGCTATTATCCTGGAGTGTGGTCAAGCTTTTGAAACTATCAGGCCATCTGAACTAACTCCTTTCCCTAGTAGGACCTTGTCTTTGGGGATATTAATTTTGCTTCTGGATCATACATCAGAACTTCTCTGATACTAATAAAAATGTTTTCCTTATTCTTGATACAAATCCATAGTTATAACATGATGGTCTGTGCTTCATAGTGCTTAATGTGTTACTATTTTCTCAGTAGCTACTATCATGTTATCATTTGAAGCTTGAAATTCTAACTGCAAAAAGTAAATTTGGATTTATTTGTATAGTTCCATCCTCGGCAGTGTGCATGGTCTCATAAGAGTTGGTCTGGGAGATGGGTATATCTGTTCAGCAATTTGTGTCTTTAAGCTTGTCTGAACATTCCGGTTAACATTGCCACAAAATTGCTTTGAAAGCATTTTTTATTTGCTTAGAAGATTTGTTTTGTCTCGACTTTGTGTTTATTGTAATGCTTAAAGCAGAAATAACAAGTAGAATGCTGATGCTTCTGTTGCTAATATTTTTTCTCTCTAGATAACTTTTTAATTAGTTCAGCAGAACAACTTCCTGGTTTTTGACTGAATCGAGAGGGTAATTTAGTACTACAAGTTAATTTCTTTTCAGCGTTGCATGAAAAGCCATGTGTTGCACACCATGCAATGCAAAAGAATCTTACTAGACAAGGGAAGTAACATAGAGGTTGGAATAAATACCACCAGATTGGTTCAGAGAATGCTCCTTGTATGCTTCCTTATTAATTCTCTCTTGTAACTGAACTCAGCTATTTGTCAAATTCCTCTTTTGGAGGCAATTAATATTTCAAAATTGATCAAACTGGTTTAGAGATCAAATTTGGTTGTTCTGCACATTGGGCATGGTTTATGAACTCCCATTATTATTACCTCATTGCAGCCGACAACCTTGAATCAGATTGGGTCCTAAATGTTTTAAGTTGACAGAATTTTCTCTTCTATGTCTACCATGATGTTAACAGATCAATTCTTTGCCCACTTCTCCCCTTTGACAATCAATATGCTAAGTTGGCTTGACTTCTATACTTGCAATCTAACTATAATGGTCTAAATGATGGTTCTAGGTGTTATTTATTTCATTGTTCATGCTGAAGTTAGTCTGTTCTTTTTGAACTTTCGGTATTGATAACTTTGCAACAGTTAGCACTGCAAATGGCATCTCTGCTTATCACCTCTTCCTTTTCAGGTGTCTAGGTCCATTGGAGATATTTATCTTAAGAAACCTGAATTTAGCAGAGACCCTATGTTCCAGCAATTTGGATACCCCATCCCACTGAAAAGAGCTGTCATGTCAGCTGAGCCTTCGATATTGATTCGAAAATTGAGGCCACAAGACATGTTCTTGATATTTGCATCAGATGGTCTATGGGAGCAACTGACTGATGAGGAAGCTGTGGAAATTGTCGTCAAGAATCCTAGAATTGTGAGAATCTGCATGATATTTTGAGCATAGATATTATATTAACTGCGTCGTAATAAATGTCTATTTTCAACTGATTCAAATGACTTCTCATTACGGCATTTGTCTGTTACATTTGTGCAGGGAATTGCAAAGCGATTGGTGAGAGCTGCCCTTCAAGAGGCTGCAAAGAAAAGAGAAATGAAATACGATGACATAAAAAGAATAGAGAAAGGAGTTAGGCGCCATTTCCACGACGATATTACTGTGATTGTGATTTATCTTGATCATCAAGGTTCTCCAAATTTTAGACCGAAGAACATTGGAATCTTCGATTGCACTAATGTGCCTGTTGATATCTATTCTCTGAATTCAGATCATGCAGATGATACACCCCAGGCTTCTCCCTGACAAACCCGGGAACGCAACCATGCAGTGCTGTAAATATTGTTTCCCTTTCAAAACAGCAGTCAAGTGGAGCTTTTGAAGCATTGTCATGTATATTACCCTGGTGAAGAACGATTACAGGTCCAAACTAAGGACTTCCCTACTGGGTTTTTTCACCTCATCTTTGCTTTCAGGGTTACATTTGTTAGATTCCGACGTGCTGTGTAACTACGTAGAAGATAAAATTGTTCTTGGGCTTGCACATAGGGAACATAAAGTCGATTATTTTTCTGTTGGAATCATAACTTGTTTGGAAGATAAAAACAGGTGACGGAATTGATACTACTTGAAACTCCACCTTTTCATCTGTGCCTATTGAATCAATTCTCTATCCATTTCATCACATTCATGTGGTATAACTGACCAATCACAGAATTATAATGTACTTATCTGCCCAAGGAGGCAAGCAGTTTGTACTAAAGAACGAACTTCAAATGGTTTCTCACAAGATACTTGAGATGTCCTTTAACTTAGGATTTCGTGTGTCCCGAAATTTAAGAACTTAACCGCAAATCTTGTCCAATCCGATTCTTACTAAAATGCAAATTCTTGTCCAGGGTGAATTCGTAGCAGTTTGTGCCTTCCGCTGGAGCAAACAATTGCGGTTTTTCCGGTGAGATTTTCTAAGTTTGATCCCCATTATTTATTCTGCCCAAAAATATCTGCATTTTCATTTTCTGAGGGCCAGGGACTGCTTCCATTTTTTACCGACCACACAACAACAACAACGGCTTGCATTTATTGCCTTTTATGAAAGTAGTTGGATAGCCAGCAAAAAAGCCAAAAAGCTACGGCTGTTGACTCTGTGTAAGTCGGCGTACCATTTGTTTTCTTCTTTTTCTTTTTTGGGTTATGTAAATTCTCAAATTGAGATGCTACATTTGACGTGCATGCATTAAATTAGTTCAACTTATACTGTACGTGGTTTCAAAATTTTGAAAAAAAATAAAAATTGGAAATTTTTTTCTTTTTCTTTTGGTACTAAAGATGGAATGTAATAAAATAAATATCAATTCAAAAAAGGGGTATTTCCATTTTCGGCTGCTAAACATGGTAACGTGCTGCTGCTGCTGCACATTGCAATTCTACTGGATATCTATTACATGCCACGTTTGCCCGAGTATTTTGAAAATTTTGCATCTTTTTTAGACAACAGATTCAGCTGCAGCAATCAATTATTAATTTTGATGTTTGGATATAATAGCCTGTATGCGCAACGTCTGATGTGTAACTTAACAGCTGACACAACAATTGTTTCATCACAATCCTGTCTAACTGATGAGGTAAGAGGTTCAAAAACTAATTTTTAGCAATCAAAATTCAAGCAGAGCTTTTCATAATTAAATCAACTTTTGAGTAACTCACTCCCTTGATTACTGGTGGTTTCAAATCCTCTTCGCATTCTCCTTCAGTCAGAAACTACTTGACCCTTACAAGCGCAATTTATTTATTTATTTATTTTGAGCCTAAACCTTCAATGGTTAATTTCAATAATTTCTTTAGACTAGTATGTTGAACTTGTTGTAGATTTATCTAAATTGACGGATGATGCCACCAACTAAATAAATGCCAATGAGAGTTAATCGATTTATAAGGATAGTTCACCTTCGCTTAGAAAACAATTGAGTTCAAATTTCAATATCAATAATCTATCATTGAAATTACGATTTATAAGATTCACTATAATTCACTTAAAACAGGTTTATGGGCTATCCTAATAGTGGAATGAGATAACTTTACTCGATCCCCTCTTAAATTTTTTTAACAAAAAAAAAAAAACCAACCAAATGAATCATCTGCATTACTATATGTCGTGGACGGTTAGATTTTATTGGCCAAGTGTACGTACAAAATGATCAAGGGCTATGAATAAAATAATTCAATGAATGTGAAGAATATCACCGCTCGCTTTTATAAAGTCTCACTTCCCTCTTGCCCAAAATTAAATCGCTGCGGCCCCCATAGCTTTAACGTTCCACAGACAGATAAACCAATTCCGTTGCCCAACAGAAAAGCTTAAGTATTAGTACTGATTAAGGATGGGAGTTGTTGAAGAAGCACATAACGTGAAGGTACTTGGCTCAGGCGAGAAGACCATCGTCCTTGGCCATGGCTTCGGCACCGACCAATCCGTTTGGAAACATCTTGTACCTCACCTTGTTGATGAGTACCGTGTTGTGTTGTATGATAACATGGGAGCTGGACCAACCAACCCCGACTACTTCGACTTCGAGAGATATGCTTCCCTTGAAGGCTATGCCTATGATTTATTAGCCATCTTGGAAGAACTCCAAATTCAATCATGTATCTTCGTTGGACATTCTTTGTCCTCCATGACTGGTGCAATTGCCTCCATCTTTCGTCCGGATCTTTTCGAGAAACTTATCATGATATCAGCTTCCCCACGGTGAGGACTCCAGATTACTTGATATCTCTCTTATTTGAAATCTTGAAACTTTTTATTTTTTATTTTTTTTGAAATCCCCGAGCAAATATAATTAATTGTAGTTGTATGATTAAAGGGTTGTGTATTCTTAAAGGTTTATTAACACGGATGACTACTATGGAGGATTTGAGAAGGAGGATATTGACCAACTATGCAATGCAATAGAGGAGAATTACAAGTCGTGGTGCTCTGGATTTGCACCCCTAGTGGTAGGGGGTGACATGGATTCGGTTGCGGTGCAAGAATTCAGCAGGACCTTGTTCAACATGAGGCCAGACATAGCTCTGAGTGTGTTCCGAACCATCTTTACTTTCGATCTGAGACATTTTTTGTCCCGTGTGATAGTCCCTTGCCATATCATTCAGAGCACTAAGGACTTGGCGATCCCAGTTGCGGTGTCGGAGTATCTCCACGAGCATCTTGGCGGTCGGTCTGTGGTTGAGGTCATATCTACGGAAGGTCACCTGCCGCAGTTGAGCTCACCAGATATCACAATTCCGGTGATTCTCCGACATATTCGATATGATATAGCAAATGAGTGATCAGTGGACACCATTTGTACACGTATTTGCAAATGAGGGATCGTAGGTACCATTTGTACTTTGTATTTGGGTTGAGTTTCGTAGACTGGCTCAGATTGTGTGTTATTTTCTTGTATTTCTACGTTCAATTACTCCTAAAAGTTAACTCGGGGGCAAGTGTATGTTGAGGATCAGATCCCTATGTTGAGTGGACTTTGTTGTATGTGTTAACAAGATTATTAGATTGTTGTCTCCGTCTCAGCGGATAAGGTGTGAATAGTGAACACTGAACACTGATTGAAAAGTCCAAAATAATTCTAAAATTGGAATTTCTAATCTTTGATTTGCGGCTCTAGATTAGAACTATATTATGGTATAATTATTTTTTATAGGAAATCACGTCGTTTTGATTTTTTTTTTTTACGGTAAATTTGTAAAAAATAGCACTCATCATTTCCTGTGACTCGAGTTAGGTCGATTAGTTTAGATATTTTAGGCTGAAAAAGTGAGAAAAACCCGCCCCCTGGTTTGGTTGCTGCAATTTAATAAAAGAAAACTCGGGTGGACGGATAGATTTTTGAGGCGTCCCAAAACGATTGGCTGGACCAATAACCTGATTGATAGTGTGTAGAAATTGCTAGTTGGATATGATTGGAACAGATCAAGTTTCACTCCATAAATAGACCCAACTTGCAAATTAAAGACGAGTGTGGTCCAAATTTCACTAGCCCATGTGAGGAACTGATCATGAACAGCTTTAGTCAAAATTGTTTTTCAGCAATATCCTCATTTTTTTTTTAATATTGTTATACAATTGTACCATTTACCATGAGAAAAGGACTGAATTATGTGAAGATAATGTCCTGTAATTTAGTTGGTAACTTATTTCCAACTGTACGGTCTACGTTAGTCTTTCGGATAGGCAAGCTGGTGTACACCCCCCCTGAAATACCCATGCCCAATCAGGGTTTAATTATAATTTGTGAAGAGTTTTTAGGGGCCATTGTAGAATTTTGGAGAAGTTGAGGGAGTTTATTACTAAAAATAATAGTAGTAGATAAAAAGAATTCTTATCTTGTATTTAGAACACATAACGTCGTCTCTTTTTCTTTATTGTCTAAGTTGACTCTCTATTTTATTAGTGTAAGAACAAGAAGTGAGTGGAAAAATTGCATATCCAAGGATTTGCAGACTATCTTTCGATCCCTATAACGAACAAGGTGAGTTTTAAATTATTGATTTTCAATTTTAATTTTGTGCCTAGAATTAAAGTTATAATTGACGGGTTTGTAAAAAATTGGAGATTTTAAGATTTCTAGAATTTTGAGGAATTGATGGTTATATATTATTTCTAGAAAATTCAATTGCTAGTTTATTGAAGATGAAGAGAGTAGATCTGGATGTTTTCATTGTTCTGTTGAGAGAGAAATAAAAAAAAAAAAAAAAACCAAGCCGCAACGGGCATAGCCATGGCTATGGCGTCAGATCAGGAGGATCCGGGGCATTAGCTTGGCAAGGTAATTTGTGGTTCCGTATGGACCCACGACCCAAATAAAAAATAAATAAATAAGGGTGCAACGGTAAGGCAAGGAAATCATGGACCGGAAGCATGAATTCCCCAGTTATATTTCTAGTTCTAAAAGAATGCTTCTGCTTCTGATAGTTGGGTGGCTGACACAATGAGTTTTATTCACTTCAATTACGGTTTGGCTTTGTCATGTGCTTAGCCTTTGGATTTCTTTTTAGGGTAATAGGAAATCTTAATGCTTAGCTCTTAGATTTTTTTTGGGTAATAAGAATAATTGAGTTTTAATAGTAACTTGCGGTTTTAAGACTTTTTTTTTTTTGTTAAATTAAGCATACGTTGAAATTAAGTTTGTTTAGGTTTTCAATCGGGAAATATAAGTGATAATTATATCCTTTTCTCTTATTTTGGGCTTGTAAGTTTTAGAATTATTTGTAATGCATGTTTTAGAGTTTTTAGTATTTTATTAGATATAAGTATTAAAGTGAAGTCGTATTTTTATTTCGATCATAACTAGGTGATGGGTATTTTCAGATCGAGATTATTGATTTATAGAAGTTGGAAAGTGGATTCTGAGGTAAGTGGTTCTTAACCTTTCTCATGTTTTAAAAACTATATATGTATATATTTGTGTATGTATATTTATTCCTATCATGAATATTTTCGTAATATGAAACTCAGAATGGGCATGTAATATGTGCGAGAATTCCTTCATATATCGTGGCACTTCGATTAATTATATGTATATGCACGTGTATGTGTGATGTGTGAATGTATGACATGTTATGATTTGGCTCTGATTATTCTTTGTACACCAGAGAGAACTAGTTCTCGATATACCTCCCTGACGGTGAGTAGTCAGGGCATATGTACGTCTTCTGGACCTCCTAACTGGGAAAAAGTTAGGCTAGATATCTAGTACCACTGGTTCTTGCATTGATGAATCTGAGCCGACCTATGTATGATTATGTATATGCAGATTATGTTTCGTTTGATATGCCACAATTTTGATATATATTATGTATTATTGTTTTGAGTGATTATGGATAGTGTGTGACAGAATGAATGCATGTACTATGTATATATATATTATATATATATATATATAACTGCCCAAACTGGTGAGAAAGGCGTGGAACTGCTTACTGAGCACAGTGGTTGCTCACCCCACGTATGTTATTTATTTTGCAGGTACTTTTAATTCGGATTAGGCAAGCAAGGTACCTAGCTTCGCAATTAAGGATGTAAATTTATATTTGAGAAATAGTTGGTAGGCTATTGACGGTAATTTATTTTAAGTCTTGTGTTATGTATTTTACCTAAAAGAATTTGATGATTTGGTGGATGTTAAAATTTTTATTATTGGAGGATTTTTATATTAATTGGAGTGTTTTAATGTTTATGATGTCTATGATTTAGAATTGCTTTGATAATTTTTTTTTTTAGCCTTGCGTGTTGGGTGAGCCTAATACGTGGCGTGTTACACCCGGGCGTGGAGTGTGACACCCCCCAAAAAAAAAAAGAAAAGGTTATACTCTAAAATGGAGAAGTGAGGTTTTGGACCCTTAAATTATAGCTGTTTCATATTTTGCTACAATTTAGTTAGAATTGGCTTTGCCATTTGCTTCATTTGCAATGCCAATCACAAGCTACGATACAAAGTATCAAGAAAAATGTCACTTCATTGACTGATGTGGACAACAAAAATCTCTCCAACTGAATATGCTGTGAACAGCTACCTAGAAGCTACAAACAAAACTGTAGATTGAAAAACTGTGTTCCTTAATAACTTGGTTTAGTTTGTATGTACTTTCAAAAACTGTAGATTGAAAAAAAATATGTACCTTTCATATATGATGCCTAGGCTTGTAATAACTGAAAAGTTGCCCTCACTTCCAAGTTGAAAGATACCGAAGGATGTTTCCCGTCAATGTATTCCTGACTCTTATACCCTTCATGGGTTTTAAACATCTTGGAATCTGACGGTTTATCATATTGGGCGGCCTACTTAATTTGGGCTAAAAGCACATGGGTCGTATTAACTATGCAGGAAATAAATAGCTTATCAAGTCTTAAAAAGAAAAGCCTCTACCCCACAAAAAAACATAAAGTCCCACGTCGGACGAGTTGGTTGTTAGGATCTAGTATTTAAGTTCCTGTGGCCTCTCTAAAAGTTACCATGGCTTTTGGAGAGGTTTGTGGGGTAAAGTTTAGGTTTCTTTTCTCATTCCTCCTTTCAGTTTGGGTAGAGTAGGTTGTATCCCAATCCCTTCTTTGAATTGTCAAAAAAAAAAAAAAAAAAGCCCCAAACGACTGTTAGGCCCCACTTACTCTCGGATCCATCTGGAGTAATCGCTGGAGGATGATATCATCAGACTACTTTAACTGGGCCACGTTTCAGACCAAAAATGGGTACGGTACAACAACTCCTATTTTCTTTTTTTTTTAAATTTAATTTAAATGCTCACACATGACGTTGCGACGCCGTTTATTTTCTAGTTTGCGATCCATAACCGGATATGACTAGCATTACTAATCCAAATATTAGTCATATAAAAACTAAAATAGTTTCCACATGAAAATCAAGGGCTCTTACTAGGCAAAATATCATTGACAATATTTTTCTGGAATATTCATTACAAAAAACATATATGTCAATCAACTTTTTATTTTTTCAATTATCTTTTTGTCTCCTACACATCACATCATAAAAAGTACTAAAATTTATTAGTTTTTCTAATAATACTATATCTAAATGAAGCCAGAATCTCCATAAAAAATCAATATACATATATACACACATATATATATTTAGCAATTTGTTGCAGTGATTCTCTTTTCCAATTGAATTAATGAACGCAATGATCTAAATTAAGTGTTGACTGATTAATTTGATGAATATTGCATCCTTTATTTTAAACAACAACATATATACACGTAAGTACCGACATAAGTATAAAGATACATATGATAGAAATACATATGAGCATCTTTAGCACATATATATTCACTGAATTTAGCATGAATACAGTTGGATCTAAGTTTAATATTACTAATGTCACGCTCGTACTCCGGGACATAACACTGCGATGACCAAGCTAAATTGAGTCACGAGGCTCATAAGGTCTAAGTATCTAACATAAACATCTTAAATATTACATATTAAAGCCATTAGTAATATCCCAAGTCAAATAATATCATTAAGTATAAGTACATTGACATCCAATACCATAGCCTTCAGATCTTCTAATACACAATTTCATATGTCTAACACAATCATTAGAATCTTAACCTAACATATCAAGACATAGTCTAAGTACATAAATACAAAACACTACTAGTTTACTATCATCAGATTACCTTACTAACTCCGAGTGCCAGCGCACTCTTCCGCTACCAAAACATCAATCACTGCATGTCAAAGATAGAGGAGTGAGTGACAAAATCACTCAATAAGTGGCAAAAGTATCGTCTTGTGGTTTGAGAATGTTGCACATAGACTTACGTTCAAAACACATATTTAATAGTTTATATAAATACAATAAAAACTGGACAAATTCACATTCAATTATAAATCACATATCAAGCTCAAAGCCCAACAATACACTCAAACAAAGCATTAATATATTTGTACAAAGCATCATTGCATGCAAACAAAGCCCTGGATATCCAATCATTCACTATAATCCAGTTGGCTTGGTCATACTGACTTTAACCCGATTATTTTAACTTTTACCTGGTTAATCTGGTCAGATTGACTTTAACCCTTTTAGCTCGGTCATACTAACTTTAACCCGATCAGTTCGGTTTTATTGACTTTCACCCGGTTAGTACGGTCACTCATATCACATTACAAAACTATACATACAATCACTTCATTGTTCAAACAATTTATTTGTATCTTATATTGTCAAATCATAGTAAAACGAGAACATAATTACAATCAAGCCATTTAATATAGCAAATAAGAGTTCAAAACAATTATACTTTGGCATTAATCATTTTTCAAAATCTAAGAGATACAAGTCACACTTACTTCGATCCGAGCGAACTCAATACTCCGCGAAGGGTTGATCGCATTTTTTGCGTAAAACACACAATTAAATATCCAATTATACACTAACTCTACCAAGGAAATATAATTGTGGCTTACATCTAACTTAGAACGCAAAACGAAGCAAAGAGGGGCAAAATTGTCGTGATCTGCAGTGTCAGACATGGCGCGGCTGATGCAGCGGATAGAACCAGGACAAAGCCACCGCGAGTTGCGGTGTTATCCGCGACGCGGCTAGCGCCGCAGATGAGTCCAGTATCGTGATTGCTTTAATCTGCAACATCTCAAAACCAAATCCAACACACTCCTACTTTACCTAACATCATCCAAACACCAAATCAACTCTAAAATGGCATAATATGTCAAAAAAATAATACATAAACATAGCATACTTCATAAATCATGAATCACACTCATGAATCGTATATTAACCCTCAATGTTCTTCACTCACATCCACCATGAACAACCATCAACTCACACACACTACAATCACTATGCATAAGACCCAAAAAGCACAACCAACTCTAAAACTTCCATCAATCACCTATTAATCACATTACCCACTATAATGAGCAAAGACCCAAGATCATAAAGTGAAATTTGGGAAATACCTTGAATGGAAGTTTGAATGGAAGCTTCAAGATTTTCTTCACTTGTTTTCCCTCGAGAATGAAAGTCTTCACTTCCCTCTTCAAAGAAAATGGAGAGACAGAGACAGAGACAGAGAGCTTCTTCAAAAGAGAAGAAGAAAAGAAATGAAAGAATAAGAAAGTAACCCTAGTCTTTTGGGGTAAAGGAAATAAATTATCAAAATTGTAATCAAGTCCATCTTGTTTTTCCATTTACCACTTCACCCATAAGGCCAAATTATAAGAATGTCCCCTAAAGATACTTGGTATTACAGCTAAGGTACTTCATGGATTTTATTATCAGTAATACCTGAGAAATTCAAACTTCTAGTCTTTAACGAATGTCTTCGTTTGGATGATCTTTTGTACATCGTTGTCCACAGGACTACTATACTATACCGTTTTGGAAAAGAGAGAGTCCTGTGGACTACTACTACTTCTATATCAGGCCAATTGAACCATTAATTTAAATATTTTCACAAACAAAAATAAAAGGGTTAATAACAGTTTGTCCCCCTGAATTAATAGGGTAGTCACACTTTGCCCCCCTAAACTTTGAATATATACATTTCACCCCCCAAAGTGTCCTATTTGACTTTGACCCACTCATTTACAATTTTTTCTTTCAAAACTACCCTTGCCCACTCCTAAACTAACCTTAACTTTATGAATTTTTAGTGGTCAACTTTTGACTATTCTATTAATTTTTTCAACCCTACTATATATTCCCTGCATCTTGTAGAATAGAAAAGATAAATCGATATCTCTATCCAAATCAACAAGAAATATATGAATCGTTCCAAAATATAAAAAAAAATCATGCAAAAATGATAAAACGATATTTCTATCTAAATCAACAAATTTAAACTGCACTTTTTGTTGTTTAATGCTTTTATTTTAGACTGCAATTTAATAGATTGTTACAGTCTTGTGTATATTGTAGCAGGGAAACATGTTGCTTTTGGAATATTTTATTGTTATGTAAAAGCTTCTAGTTTGTGTTTTTGTTGGGAAGAATATATTCTTTTCGAAAATAGTAATGGTAAAAATATCATGACAAATACATATTTATTTGACATTTTGGAGCAATTTATATATTTGTTCTTATTGATTTGGAACGATATATCATTTTATTTTATTTTTGCTAGACCTTAACTTTATGAATTTTTAGTGGTCAATTTTTGACTATTCTATTAAATTTTTCAACCTTACTATATATTTCCTGCATCTTATAGAATAGAAAAGATAAATCGATATCTCTATCCAAATCAACAAGAAATATATGAATCGTTTCAAAATATAAAAAATAAATCATGCAAAAATAATAAAACGATATTTTTATCTAAATCAACAAATTTAGATTGCACTTTTTGTTGTTTAATGCTTTTATTTTATATTGCAATTTAATAAATTGTTACATTTTTGTGTATATTGTAGCAGGGAAAACATGTTGCTTTTGGAATATTTTATTGCCATGTAAAACCTTTTACTTTGTGTTTTTGTTGGGAAGAACATATTCTTTTCGAAAATAGTAATGGTAAAAATATCATGGCAAATACATATTTATTTTTGACATTTTGGAGCAATTTATATATTTGTTCTTATTGATTTGGAAAGATATATCATTTTATTTTATTTTGCTAGATTTACTTTTTACATTTTAGAACGATTCATATATTTGTTCTTGTTAATTTGGATAGAGATATCGATTTTTCTTTTCTATAAGATGTGGAGAATATATAGCAGGGTTGAAATAAATTAATAATAAAATAGTCAAAAGTTAATCACTAAAAATTCATAAAGTTAAAGTAATTTAGGAGTGCGCAAGGGTAGTTTTGGAAGAAAAAATTGTAAATGAGTGGGTCAAAGTCAAATAGGACACTTTGGGGGGTGAAATGTATATATTCAAAGTTTAGGGGTGTAAAGTGTGACTACCCTATTAGTTCAGGGGGACAAACTGTTATTAACCCAAAATAAAATTCTTGCGCGCACCTAGCTCATAGATCGATATGATTAGTTGTTCTTTACGAGGGAATCTACGTGCATGCTTGCTTGTACTTATCATCTAGGGCCTCAGTTGATCTTTAATAATGCATCTTTTTTTTTTTGTTTGTTTTGGGTGAGGGTGCCTTAAGAATATTTATCTTCCATCGTTGGTCCCTTCCTCCATCCTCTCGATTCAACGGAGAGGGGAGAATAACTTCTTTTCAACAAACTTATCTTCCTAAATTGATTCATCAAAGAGGACAACGCATTCTCAAAACAATTCAAATGAGGCTTCTTGTGTTCGAAATCATTAAAGAACCCATCAATGAAGATAAAATACGGTCACAACTCACAAGGTATACCAATATATCCTGGGACTGCCTACACTTAGAGGGAAGGAAGTAAAGTACCAATTAAGATCCAAAAAGGGTAACGGACGTTGTCGCAGTCTTCTTGTTGAAGCAGATGAACTAGTTGGCACTATTATAAAAATAAAAAAGTTTGTTCAGCTTTTCCACATTCGGGATTATCTGTAAGTAGTATCTTTAGTTTCATTTGTTCTGATACTAACAGTTGTAATTTGACAGCATCCAATGGTTAATTCCAAACGAGCTATTGAAAATTATGATTTTTGGTTACCAAAAAAAATTACGATCTTACTTCCAAAACATTCTATAAGCATTGATGTTCAATGTCATTACGATTCTGTCTTGATTTTTGAATTTCATTTTGACTTTGTCTGGTTGCCATATATTCCATAAACATCATAATTCTAGCACAACATTGTAAATCAACTCTAATTAAAAATTTCTATCCACAACTATCTTCGATGAAATTTGATTCTTCGAAAGTTAAGTTTCTACATGACATTCGTGCATACTCTGCGTAGACTATGCAGACTTAGTTATGCAAAAGAGTGGTCAGACCATCGATATAAGGCTGTCTAGACATGTTGGGCTATTTCAGCTAGATTCCTATATGAATTATACTAACTAAAATGTTTATCGTGGAGATGAACATATTTCGACTTGTATTCTAATACGAATATAAAAATACTCAACAACCGGTCACCTTATGGAAATTGAACTGTGCGGCCAAGTATATTTATAACCTTCTAATGACGATTAAGTGCAGAAACTTCTGTAAACTAATGGAAATATCAGTATCAACAACCACCCAATATTGATCTTAAAAAGGCACTCGTTTCTAGGATCCAATCAGGCAAGATGAGCTGTAATTTTCAGAATTTGGAGTCTACGTAGAGCTACACTCATTGAATTGCTCTGTGCTATTGACTTCATTAGAAGGGAATCTCACAATTTCGTTAATTAATCCCCATCACTGCCCCGGAAGATGTCACTGCCCTATTTGCTTGATCCATCTTGATTAATTATATAAAATGTTAGTCCTCCTTGTCTGAAATCCCTCGATCAGCTAACAAATGGATGGCAACCACATGCAACAAATAATTTCATTTCTGTATATGTCAATTATCAACACTTACAGAAATAACATTTTCCTTTAAATTGTGTTTTTGACAATTAACTTTTATATATATGTTACAGACAATAGGTCTATGTTTGTACGTATATTCTCATCACGAACGAAAAATATCGTGGCATATGTGGTTGTCAGCCATCTTCCTTCGTCCCATTACAAAAACTCTGTCCATTTCCGGCCCAGAAAGTGAAAAAAGTGCTCGCAGATAGCAACCAACAAATTAACAACCCAAGGTGCAAATTGCCAACCTAATCCCAATAAAAATCTTTTCGACTATCAAAAAATAAAAATAAAAATAAAAAATGATTTCAAGTCTTATTGAACAACCTTAAAATTTGCCAACCTAGACCTTAGTTATAAAACCACTCCACTAGCTATCACTTTGATCAATTTTCCAAGAGAAGAGAAGAAGAGTACGAAAGGATCATCAGATGGGCATAGTTGAAGAAGCACATAACGTCAAGATCTTAGGTTCTGGGGATCAGACAATAATCTTAGCACATGGGTTCGGGACGGATCAGTCGGTCTGGAAGCACCTGGTGCCACACCTGGTTGAAGATCACAGGGTTATTTTGTTTGATACAATGGGTGCTGGAACGACCAACCCGGACTACTTTGACTTCGACAGATATGCCACTCTCGAAGGCTATGCCTATGATGTGATTGCAATATTAGAGGAGCTCCTGGTGGATTCCTGCATATACGTTGGCCACTCCGTTTCGGCTATGATTGGTGCCATTGCTTCTATAACTCGCCCTGATCTTTTCACCAAACTTGTCATGATTTCTGGCTCTCCAAGGTAATTAAATATAAACTATTCCCCCCAGTTTATACTACTGAATTAATTACCAAATATATTAAACAGGTACTAGAAATATTAAGCGAATAAACCTATATTTTCTGCCCAAATTTTCATTACTTTTCTGGCATAATCTTGATGGGAGGCAAGGGTTAGTGTTGGTAGTAAAGTCTACAATCATTGTGTTTATGTGGTGGGTTGATTCCAATCTCAACTTTTCTAGCCAATTCCAACGAAAAAGATCATGGGATATCATACAATCTAATTGTAATCATGTTCTATCTTTTAGTTGCCATCTGTAGTCTTTGTCATGTTAACGTGTTCAAGGTTTAGGGGGTATTTAGTGCTTTTAATGTTGTGCCTGTTAATATACGGAACAAATTGAAGTCATTAATGACGTTTATCAAATCACAAGTAAAAAGGGATTGTCTACTCTTTTTCATCTGTTCAAATCTCCGACGGAATGAATGAAAAGATTTCTTGACTTCTGGTCCTTAAAGTTTTATGCTATTCTGTAATTTTGCTTGCAATTCATTGGCTACCAAGCTCTAAATTTTTACTTTATGTACGCAACCGTTAGCCGTTTTTCATTTGTTCCCGACTCTCTTGTCCGTCTGTCAGTCTATATCACGAAAGCAATGGATTTAGATATTGAATCGTAAGTTGACTTAGTCGTTGGTGGTGGACCTGGTAGTTTGTGACTAATAACTTGCTGGTTTGGGAATTGAGATGTTTCTATTTGTTTATTCCAGTAAATACTTTCTGACCAATGACTTTGCAAAATGGGGCTGGAATATAGCATAAGCATCTCTGCAGGCTTCATAACTTGACAAGCATAAAAAAGAAATTCTATTATTAGATAAATTCATTACCACTTGTCTTTTTATTCATTTATTTCTTCTATATTAGCTTTCCTCTCGGGCATGTTATTCCATTCTTTGACCATTTTTTTTTAAATTCTTCAATCAAACAGGTACCTCAATGATGTTGATTACTATGGAGGGTTCGAGCAGGAAGATCTAGACCAATTATTTGAAGCAATGAGGTCAAATTACAAGGCGTGGTGCGATGGATTTGCACCCTTAGCCGTAGGAGGGGACATGGACTCAGTTGCCGTGCAAGAATTTAGCAGAACATTATTCAATATGAGACCTGACATAGCATTAAGCGTTGCACAAACCATTTTCTATAGTGACATGAGACATTTGCTAGCCCATGTAAGTGTGCCTTGTCACATAATACAAAGCATGAAGGACTTGGCTGTACCAGTGGTGGTCTCTGAATATCTTCATCAAAATCTTGGGTGTGAGTCTGTGGTGGAGGTCATGTCCACCGACGGTCATCTTCCACAGTTGAGCTCGCCAGACGTTGTGAATCCGGTGTTGCTCAGGCACATTCGTCATAATGTTATGGCTTAGTGAAATTTAATTGTACTCTTGCAATAGCTTGTTTGGTTTGAACTATCTTTTGGAACAACTTGATTAATTTGAAGTGTCTTGTGGAAAATAATATATGTTTACCAAATTGTGCATTCTTTTCAAAAATTCATAAATTTTTTCTAGTGACAACCTCTAAAAAATCAAGATTCATCCATGTTATGTCCATTCTTGGCTCATAAATTTCAATAATTACATTAAATACTTGAGACAGAGGTAAACATATAATCGTCTTTCGCAATATTAATTAATTTGAAACAATTTTCAAACCCTAATATCATGGATTTTTTTTATCTAGTTAAGAAAAATTTTAACTCGCTCCAAACCACAAGAAACTCTCTTTAAATTCACAAGGCAAAAGACTTTTGTTACACTCAAGACGTGTAATACTATATACGAATGAGATGAAATGCATCTTTCTATAATTTCAAGATGTGTAACACCAGATACGAATAAGATGAAATGTGTCTTTCTATGATTTTCAATAAAATTTAATTAATTTCAACCAATTGCAGACAAATTAAAACTTACTTGCGTTAGGAAGTGTGGCGCTATCATCAACGAGAGGTGATGTATCCGAACTCCCAACGTGCGTCAAGCAACTGGATAAGAAGATAAGTAGGTCCATTTCAAGGGTGGACCTCTATGTTGTTGGACTAAGTTATTGTTCAAGACAAAGGTGACAGGAAGCCCATGAATATTATAAGGCCTGGCCCTCTTCTCTGAGGAAACGCAGGCAAAGGCCCCGTCCATTCACGTGAATTCGGCGCTCGGGCCTGTATAATTGTTTGTCAGGCAAGGGATCCTTTATCATCTATGTCGCCGATGCAACTTTTGTTAATTCTTACTTTGCGCTGAGAAAAAAAGGCTGTCTACTCTTTGTCGGCAGTCTGCTGCACTTTACATTGTCAAGTGAGCTAACCTGATCAAGGATTCACTTACTTTTTGTAGTAATTAGTAATAGTTAACACTGACACCGTTTGAATATAATTATTTAGAGTGTTTTTTGAAGATTATTTAAAAAAAAATTATTTAGATTATTTTTTGTTGACTTTTTAGAAAAGGTAAAAAAGTATTTGAATGTGAAATTTTTTTTATGTGACATAATGGTTATTTGAAAAAAGTAGCTTCGTCGTCTGCTTAAAGAAGCGGATGTCCATTAAAATATTTTTGTCCCTTAAAGAAGCGGACGTCCGTTACGTCGTCCGACTTCAAAACCTACCGAAAATGGATCTCATTTTGTTACTTGCGATTTTTTTTAACTTTTCTAAACAAATTTTAAACATAAACATACTTGTTTTTTGTGAATAATTACAAAAAAAATCTCTAAAGTTCATTTGAAATTTGAAATAAAATTTTGGTAGAAAAATTTGGTGAAAAAAGTTTGACCAAAAAATTTTTCATGCCAAACACAATTATTTTTCCCAAAAATCTCCAAAAAATTGTATCCAAATACAGCCACTATTATCCATTTTCAATTTCCTGTAGAATATTTTTTTGTTGCTTGGATTAAGATCTCTTGCAAATATTTATAACAAATACATTTTCCTTTATTCTCGTATCGAGTAGTTAATTCTTTTTCTTTTTTTTGGGTATACAGTGATTCTATACGAAATTTTCTTTCGAAAATTTTAGAGTTCCACACCAATTTACATGCTGTGATTTTCCAAATGTATCAATTAAAACAACCCTTTTCCTACCAAAATGCCACACAATATTTAAAGCTTTTCATGGTACGCCATGCAAAGGCCTGCGTAAAAAATTAGTGCTACACGGACCATGAATGGTTACGTAATAAAACAGCAGCAAAGATTAAACTTTATCGTATATTATTAAATGAATAATTCACATATGGTTTAGAATTTATTATATATTATTAAATGAACAATTCACATATGGTTAAAATTAGACAAAGTACAAATTGTTAAAATTATGATCAAGTTTAAGGAAATTTTCTAATGCATAATTTGTACCCAACCAACGAGTTATTATTATTGTTTAATATTTATTTTGATAATATTAATAGTAAATAACAGTAAGATGTTGCCAATACTATATTCACTTTAACACCATATATTAGACTCTCAAAAAAAAAAACAAAACCATATATTAGTAATACAATAATGTACTATAGAAGTGTGAAAGTTTACCTAATTACTCCATACTCTCCCTTCAAAAAAAAAAAAAAAAAAATTACTCCATACTACTTCTGCCTTTTTTTTTTTTAATCCAGAAATCAAAAGCATTTGTATTACTGTCTGAACATTTACAGTAAATTTTCCTTTTGCTAGTACAATTATATATTTTCCTGAAACCGACCGACTAAGAACATAAGTACACGTACACAGTAGACTAAAGACTTTCAGTCATGCTTCCCAGAAACAACGAATCCCGATTTTATACGACCCGGCACGTGCGGAGAGGAGACTCTACTCCCCATAATTTTACAAACCACCCATAACCGATGACCCAACTCTACTTTTTTAACCCACCCATTTTCTCCTCTCCCGGATCCTGACGCAATAAAGGTGCATTCCATTTCAGAGCCCTTGAATTACAAGAAACGGATTTATTTATAAAAGTTTGCTCCGTTGTGTTCCGGTGCGGGTACGGGTGTTTCTGATCCATCGGTTAGTTAAGTGGACTTTCATCTCTCCGACGACACGACGAGAGAGAGAGTCGGAGATGGCGTCAACGGTGTCGGAGAGAATAGAGTTGGCCAAGCTTTGCAGCTCCAAAGATTGGTCCAAGGCAATCCGAGTACTGGATAATATCCTAGCTCAATCTGGGGCCATTCAAGATATCTGGTTTGTTTATTCTACCTACATGCAACTGTTACCTCATTTTTATTATTGAATTCTTGAATTTGATCTGTCATTTTTTTGGGAGTGCAGCAATCGGGCTTTCTGCTATAGTCAATTGGAGCTGCACAAACATGTTGTTAAAGATTGCGATAAGGCCCTTCAGCTTGATCCTACTCTTCTTCAAGCTTACATTCTCAAAGGTATTAGTAAAACCTTTTCTTTTAATATCGATTTTCTTTTTTTAATTTTTGTTGTAAAGAATTTATAATTAAGTAAAATTCAATGGTTAATTATGGCATAAAGATGGGTTCTTTATCTTCTTCATGCATATAGTGGGCTGATTGCAATTTCAAGTCCATTGTGAAATTGAGTATTGTTTACCTACCCTCTATGCTTTACTGTCTACAGTAATGAAAAGGATTTGATTTTGCTTTGAATAATTATGACTTTTGTGCTTCGATTGGTTGATGTTGTAGAGGCACTGTAAATCTCTTGCCTTTGGTTCTGTTATTTGCCTCTTCATGATATTGCATTTGTGAGTTTGGAATGATTTGTTTGCTGTCAAAATAAGGCAGAATCAACTGTATTGATGTTCCCTTTGTTCTGAAGGTTCTAGTGATTGTACTGAATGCAAATGTAATGTAAATCTTGCTTGAAGGGCCATTTTGTGCTTGAACAACTACTGCCTCTGCATTAAGTATTCAGAGAAGGTCTATGTTATGAATGTTAAAGCAGATTTTGAACTTGGTTTTTCTCATTGTTGCATATAGGTCATGCATTTTCTGCATTAGGGAGGAAGGAAGAAGCTGTTCTGGTATGGGAGCAAGGCTATGAGCATGCTCTTCGTCAGTCTGCAGATTTGAAACAACTGCTGGAGCTGGAAGAGCTTCTGACTGGTGCCAAACAAGGTGATTCTGCTGCAAATAAAGACCATACAGTGGAATCTTCTGGATCTGAACTCAATGCAACTGAATCTGCAACTCTTGTCTCTATCAAAACAAATGAAACTTGTAACGACTGCAAGGAGTCTAATGGCCAGTTACTACCATTAAGCAAGTCAAGTGAGCTGTTAGAGATCTGTGAATCATCAAAAAATAACTCTGGCATATTTAATAACTTAAATAGTACAGCATCAGAGAATAAAATGTTTGACAGAGAAACAAATCGAATTCATGAGAAACAATGTGATGGAAATGAAAAAATTGACAGTAAACAGGGTGATCAATCTTTATTACATGGTGATCCAAAGAAACCATCTCAGTCTTGCAGTGAAGGTCCAACTATTTCTGTTAAAACAAGCGGTAAGCCAGAGATTCGAATTCGGCCAAGCAATATATTGGACACGCGCAATGAATTGTTTGATGAAGCAACAAAAGGCAAGAAGTTTTGTGTAGCTAGGATTTCTAAGACAAAGTCAATAAACGTCGATTTTCGATTGTCAAGGGGAATAGCACAGGTACATTTCCAGTTTTCTTTCGTGGCCTATAAATACCTAACATTTACTGCCCATAATAAAATGTTGGTACTTTCTTGTTCGAAATATATTTTTAGTCTTCTCTTCCATGTTGTGTCAGATGAACAGTTTGTTAGCAAACAGAAAACAATGTATTGATTGTTGGTTAAAATCACTTTCTTGCTTGCATCCTATACGGGTTACAGATAATGGCTTTCAGAAAACTTCATAGATGCATTCATCCACTCCTTAATACTGTACTTGTCAATGTCAAGACCACACTAGGACCAGGGACATGGGATGTTTGCCTGGTGACACATTCCCGAACGTAAGATGTAGCCTGTCAATACTGTTACCATTTGTATTGTGTACAATATTCATTAATATACCCTACCTGGGGGGTTGGGCCAAAGACTTTGATGTAAAATTTTAAACACTGCATAAATGTTGGAAATTTTGGTTAGCTTTTCTATGGGGAATATTTGTATACATGCAGTAGATGGCATCAGGATTGTAAAGATTCACGCATTTGTATGATAGTTTTACTTCCCCTTCTCTAATTGTGGTATAAGATCCTCTAATTGCTGTGGTAAAAAGGCCTTTCTTAGCTACATAAGCTTTATGTTTTCCTTATGTTGCGCATATAAAGACTCGCATATCGAATGTAATCTCATCTATTTCTCAGGTAAATGAAGGAAATTATGTTCATGCTATATCCATATTTGACCAGGTTAGTGTTTATTCCTATCTTGAAGGGTTGTTCTCTTGGTTTTTCTGATTATACCTATGGTCTCTGTATCCCTCCCTTTCCATTGCTAGTGGTTCAATCAAAAGGGGATTGTACAATCAGGATATCTTGTTCTTAGAGATTTTCATCTTGTCTTGTGCTACATCTGCAGATACTGCAAGAAGAGCCTACATATCCCGAAGCACTTGTAGGAAGGGGAACTGCATATGCATTCCAACGTGAACTTGATGCTGCTATTGCTGACTTCACAAAAGTATGTGAAGCATTTCTGTCCTGCATGTGAGCATTTTTTTCTCTTGGTGTTTAAGGTTAAAAATATCATGTGGGTTTATCTAGGCCATACGATCAAATCCAGCAGCTGGTGAGGCATGGAAGCGCAGAGGGCAGGCCAGAGCTGCCTTGGGAGAATCTGCTGAGGTAATAAGCATAATTTCTTGATCTATAATTATGGCCATTTATTAGACACTATTTGTCAATATTTTCTTTAGGAGGTGTAGGGAAGAGTCTTTTAGTGTACTTTGAGATATTAGTTATTCTTGGCATGTGATTTCAAGAGATGAGAACCATGAAAACTGACTTTCTCAGAATCTAGTTGGGTGCAGAAATTTTGTGGGATCTTTGATAATGCATTCGTTCCTAACTTGCTAGTTTTGATGTTATAGTTCAAGGCTTTAGTGTAAATTTCCTCTATTTAAGAGTTGGAGTTCGTTAGATGCTTTCTTTCTTGGGCTTACTGCAGTATTTGTGGTGCTATGGATAAAACAATAGGTCTAACTAGTTGGCTGCTTTAGCTCTCAAGATTACTCTAGAGGAAGGATTGGCATTGAATCTGAAGCATGTGGAATCATTATCTACATCTATATTTGAACACATTTTTATCTCCTTTTTGCCTTCTGACACCGATTGTACATTTCTTATATTATGGTTTGAATTTCCTGTATCTCGTGTATGGCATATCTAATTACCTGTTCTACCAGGCAATTGCAGACTTGACCAAGGCATTAGAATTTGAGCCAGATTCGTTAGATATATTACATGAGAGAGGTAATTCGGTTGGTCTTAAAACTTCCATTGTTGTCTAGAAAAGTTCCGTAGCTTACATGATCAGATTCATGCACTGGTATACTCTAACATAATGTTCCTAGAATGCACGCATAGCAATGCATTTGTCTAGCTTTTCTGACTTATTTTTATGAATGTGCATAGAATGATGCTCAATGAGGGTATGTATTATATGTGCTGCTGTAGAATTCCACTTTAAACTGATATTCGCTAGTCTCTTCTAAGTTGAAGAATGCTAGGGTCATGCATGCATTTGAATTTCAACAGTGTCTACAAAACTGGCTGATTGATGCCATCTAGTTTGTACTATCATGATTATTAACCTTGTGTTTATAATTTTTGAATACCTTATTCGCCATACTGATGTCACATGGTATTCTACTTACCACAATGTTTGAAATTACTGCAGGAATCATTAATTTCAAGTTTAAGGATTTCAATGCAGCTGTTGAAGACTTATCTGCATGCGTAAAGCTTGATAAGTCCAACAAATCAGCTTATACATATTTGGTGGGTCCATGAGATCTTGCACTTAGACTGGTTTTTTAATTTTTTTAAGTAAGCTTGATGGCCCTCTATCTGTAGCATATCCAGAAAATGCTCTATTGTAATGTCAAACTTTTGCAGGGTTTGTCACTGTCTCCATTGGGTGAATATGCCAAGGCTGAGGAGGCACATAAAAAGGCAATTCAACTAGATCGAAGTTTCATTGAGGCGTGGGCTCATCTTGCACAGGTATCCACACAAAAGTTGAAATTGGTGTCTCACCTGGCACTAAAAGCTACCTTCTTCTTCTTCTTCTTCTTCTTTGTTTGCTTATTTGAAAATTTGTGCGGAATGCTCATTTGCATTTTGTTACAGTTTGGGATTCGGAAAGAAAAGAAAAGAAAGGAGAGAAATCTAAGTTTTATTCTGGTTGGGCGATTTGATTGGAGGGGAATGGGGGATAAGTTTTATTATACGGTCTGGTGGAAACCTCATCAATTCTCTACTTCTGTACTATATTTTTAATACATTACGGTGATTAACTCCTCTTAAACACCCAGTCATTCTAGTTTTGCATAGAAACAACAACTCTGTTGGGTAAAAACCAGAACACTATCAATAGATCTGCATCTTTCTTCTACTCTTTCTTGCCTTTCATTTTGTGTTCCTGTATCATCAACGTAACCATCTATAATTGTATTCATTCTCCTTAGCATTCTTTTGTCTTCATCCCTTAAGTAAGCATCCTACTATACTCCTTCAAAGCCTTTGTAGGAAGCATACACATTTTACGGTCATGCTGTTTGACTTTCCCTTTTACTTTCTTGTCCCCACCACCTACTTGTCAATTTTAATTTTAATCTTTGATGCTCTTTTTCTCTTAAATATGATGTTTGTTGATTTAGCGATGGGTGACTGATTACTTCTCTGATGTAATGTGTGTTGTTCAACTAATGAAGTTTCAATATTTTGGCTAGCAGAAGCAGATAATTATATTTTCATTTAGATAAATGAAATGATACTTCAGCAACATAGATTGGATCCAAAAAACGTAAAGTCATGGTTAAAAGAGTGAACTTGATAAATGTATGCTTGGTTTTGAAACATACGGAGCACATTATTTTGCCATGGACAAACATTTTCAGATTGTTGAAATGTTTTAACATGTTTTTGAGGAATGTGTTCATTGACTGACAGTTTTATCAAGACTTGGCAAATTCGTCAAAAGCTTTGGAATGTCTTCAGCAACTCCTGCAAATTGATGGCAGGTACATCTTGTGAAGCTCATGCTGTTGGCAACAGGCGCTCGTCACCTAATGCTAAATTGTGTATGTGATCCTATATCTGGCCCTTGTCTAGCAAAACACTGGGGTGTTCTCAATGCTTTTTTTTTTTAAATAGGTTTACCAAAGCTTATCACCTGCGTGGACTACTTCTTCATGGGATGGGAGACCACAAGTGAGGACTCTAAAGCTTTACCTACTATATTGTAGAGAGTTGAAAGTACAATTGTAGAAATTATCCAACCAATTTGATGCTAATTATTTCTCAGGGCATGCTAAGTTATTTTGACTGCTATCTGTTGTGACCTGTGACTTTTGTTTATACTGTGATCTTTCTATTCATATTTCTGATGGTGTTAAGAAGCCTTGTTGAGTATAAATTGCTTGTGCTCTGGATTGGCTTGAACGAACATAAAAGCTGATTTTTGGGGCTATTGTAATGAAGGCTAAAGTTGACGATTCTAAATGTTGGTGGTCACTCCTTTATATCTTCATTTTATACTCTTGTGCATCCGTAGAAGTTTTGTAGGAATCTTTCATTTGCTGTGAAGGACCCCACTGAAATAATATTTGAAAATAGAAGATATTTAGCTAATATGAATCAGCACATATTCTGCTTCTTAGGTCTTACAGTCTTCCCCTTTTTTTCCCTTTCTTTCTTAATTGTCTGATATAAGTGGAAATGTTCGCTATGGTGTCATAGAGTTTGATTATTTGTTGTTGAATAATGGATTTTTCCGTGCTTAATTACTTGAAATGACCATTACAGGAATGCAGTAAAGGAATTATCAGTTGCGTTGAGTCTCGAGAACTCTAACATTGAATGTTTATATCTACGAGCTTCCTGCTTTCATGCAATTGGTGAATATAGAGAAGCGGTATGTGGATTTTCTGATTTTAATTCATACCATTAAAGTTTTATCCTATGCTATTATATGCTTACGTACATCTGATTACAAAGTTTTCTTTTTAGTTAGTCTGAATAGGCCTTTTTTTGTCATAGGTGAAAGATTATGATGCTGCTTTGGACCAGGAACTGGATTCAATGGAAAAATTTGTTCTTCAATGCTTGGCCTTCTATCAGGTACTTTGATACTTGGATGACAATCGGCCATCTCTGGCATTGGAAGCAAGTATTGAAATTTCATCTCCTTTCACTTGCAGACGGACGTTTTGGGTCTTCATTTTAGTCTTTTGTACTCTGCTTGACACTTGATGTCAATTTTGTTTCTCCTTTGAATTCTGAAACTCATTTTAGATGTGCATACTTGAGCTGAAATTTACAAGGAAAATCTTGTGATATCTCTCAGAACGCATTTAAGGCTTGAGATAGATTCAATTTTGATGTTAATTAAAAATGCCACAATTTCAGTTTTCTTCTTGATCACAGTTGAAAACTCTCAGAAGCCTATGATGTATATTTGTATCTTGGGACATTAATGTTTATTGTAGGAATCTTAATAATGCCTCTATGTGATTTTTGGAATTCACTTGAGGAAAAAGGACATAAGGTTTTCCAAGTTGCTGGAATATCCCTTAGATTTTGATGGTTGCTTTTGCTGCTATTATACTGATGGACTCCATAATCTATATGTCCTCCTGTTGAATTTTTTCATGATAGATCAACTTGGTCATAATCAATAATATTGTTATTCAGAACATTTGGGCACATAAATATATCTTCTACTTCAGACACGTATATTGCATTGCCATTAAGGCACTTAGTTGGAAAAACATAGACATGTATGTTAGTGTATGTATCTCTAATACTTACCCATCTCTACTGGAGAGAGACCTTTTGTCATAAACATTCTATTGCAGTGTTGTACAGTGTCAAGCCATTTGTCTGTTTGCCTTTGAATATTATGTTGGAAAACATTTGTTTGTCACTTCCATCTAATTTTTTAGTTCATTGAAAGTTCTGGGCATCCTGCTCTCCCACCTTGACCAAATAAGGGACTAAATTAGATTTTTATATTAAGTGTTGGAAGTTTTATTGCCATTCCCTTCAGTTTACCTGTTATTTTCTCTTGCAGAAAGAGATTGCTTTATACACGGCATCAAAGCTGAACAGTGAATTTTGTTGGTTTGACATTGATGGAGATATAGATCCTCTATTTAAGGTAATCTGTGAAAGTTGTAAACTGCAGTGCCGCTTCAGTTGTGTATTTCTTTTTTTGCATTTGAGTTAATTGCGAATGCCACTGGTTCTAGAGGATGATGGGCTGCTAAAATATGTATTTGAACAAACAAGTGCAGTCAAAATTTGTTGTAACTCATGATAACATGAATAACAAATTCTGGATTTTCATCAAGCAATCATGAATTTTTCTTTCTTTTTACTGTGAACCAGCTATGTGCTCACTTTATTTGTTGAATCTCCTTGCTTTGAATGCGCGTCCGAAGACCAAAGCATTTGTGTCAAATATTATAATTCGTAAAAAATATTGGTTTATTGGTCATCCATTTTTATCTTCTGATGTACTTGTTGCTTATTTAAGTTCTTGTGCATCATTCTGTTTCTTCTATATTTTCAGGAATACTGGTGCAAAAAGTTGCACCCAAAAAATGTCTGTGAAAAGGTTTACAGGCAACCAACTTTACGTGATTCTTTGAGGAAGGCAAAGCTGAGAAAGCAAGAATTTTTTCTAACAAAGCCTAGGACAACTCTTCTACAAGCCGCAGATTCTATCGGCAAGAAGATCCAATATCATTGCCCTGGTTTCTTGGCTAATAAGCGTCAGGTGATTGACAAAATAATACAACTGATGATACTCTTCATTTTATTCTTTTATTTTTCCTTCTTGTTATTCTTTGTATATATGAATGCTTATGCTTCTTATATGCCCCGCCACCTGCTCGGGGGGAGAGGAAGAAGCTTATGCTTAATTTGTCATACTTCAGTTTCTTTTCCTCTTTGTTTTTAATCCAACAAGTGTATTTTGCTGTCCTTTATATATCTTAATTTCTCTTCCTGGACACCTCTCAATTTAGAATAAGAATTCCCATTGGTCCATTTAACTCGTCTTATCTATCTGATATGGGCTATCCATCTAAAGGACTACGTGCCTTATACAATTGTATTGCATTTCACAGTTTGGTGATTGAGCATTCAACTTTGCACCATCTATTGTATGTGAGGATTTAGGTGCATGACTACTTATATTTTGCTTCAAGATGATAAAGTTCCATTGCAAGAAGCTTTACTGAGTTGTGATTGTGATTCCCTGTTAAGATTTCTTTTGGGTTTATCTGTTGCGTGACTCTGATGTTTTCTTAATTTTTCTGGAATTCCAGCATCGGATGGCAGGATTGGCTGCTATTGAGATTGCACAAAAGGTCTCTAAGGCTTGGCGTTCTTTACAGGCGGAATGGAAACATTTGAGTAAAGGTACCGCAAAATCTGTCAGGAAAGTGCGACGAAAGGAAAAACTCAATCCTCCTAGTCAGAACAGAGGTGGTGCTGGTTGTAGTACTAGTAGTTTGTCTGAGATGTCGACATCATACAGCTCACTGGAAGACAGATCATCTGTGCGGTCCACAATGTCATGGCACGATGTATACAATTTGGCTGTCAAATGGAGACAAATATCTGAACCATGCGATCCTGTTGTCTGGATTAACAAGTTAAGGTAGTGTTGTTGGGTCCTACTATATTGTCTTTCAAGGTTTGATGTGTCTAATTTGTACAATGCTGTAAATTGCAGATGAAAATCTTGAAAAGTTGGATATAAACATCACATTTAGATGGATACAAGTCCTACCATATTTTTTATGTTATGTTAGACATCCTTTCATGGAGTATATTATGATAGTATACTTTGTTCCCCATTTCGTTCTCTTTCTTTTCCTTGTTTATCTGTTCCATAATGTCACTAGAGACATTTCTTTCTTTCTTGTCCCTGGATCTCCCTGCCCATTATTAGTCAATGGGTTATTAGACTCAGTCTGGATGCAAAGGATGTAGGCGATCCTAAGTGCTAGGAAAGAAAAAACTGTTCTCTAAGTATGTGAATTTGTTTGTTGTGCTGCAGACCAATTATTTTAGATGCTATATGTTATCATAGGTAGCTGAAATATGTATTTGATGTACATGCTGGCTTTCCTATAATGCAGTGAGGAGTTTAATTCTGGATTTGGTTCTCATACTCCACTTGTCCTTGGGCAGGCCAAAGTTGTTCGATACTTTCCAAATTTTCCAAGGTAAAACTATCAATTTATTGGATCTTTGAAGGTAACATTTTATTTTTTTTAAAGATGCTTAATCATTGTTATTTTGCAGAACACTAAATGCTGCCAAGATGGTCATTAAGGAAAGGAAATATGTTTGCAACAAGAATGATAACCTTATCCTGCTGTCTGACGATAAGAAATTGCAAGAAGTAAGTTGTACTCTTGTCATGCTTTACACAACAAAAGAAATACGTCCATCAATCACTTTTCATTTTTGTTACTGGACAAGGTATTAATCTTGATGACTAACTCTCAAGTACAACTTCAAGATAATGAATGCAGAGTCCTGCTCTGATCTTTACCAAGCTGTTGGGGAGGACTTCTGGGTGGCTACTTGGTGTAATAGTACAGCAGTTGACGGGTATTTGTTCTCCTGTCACGTTATCATGATTTCAGTTTGCGAATTCAATGATTTCAATGCACTTCTGGTTGTTGTTTTAACACAAAGTTTTATTGTTAATCTCTTGTTTCAGGAAGAGTCTTGAAGGAACAAGGATCACCCTTGTGAAAATGTAATACAGTTTTCATTACATTATTTATATTAAATTTCCTTCTGATCTCCTATGGTTGTTAACTCATATTATATGTTGACCCTCAGGAAGGAAAATGGATTTGACTTTGCAATCAGGACACCTTGTACGCCATCGAGATGGGAAGACTTCAACTTGGAAATGGCAGCTGCATGGGAGGTATGTTTTCCAGTTCTCGTACTTCATGCATAATGCCTCCACAAGCTGAAGGTATCCTAATCAATATATCTGTTGAAATTAAACACGACGTCAAGGTTTACAATTAAAATGTTAGCTGTCATATGGATCAAGTTTTGTAGATCATCTTAGTATCTGACAAGCTTGCAGAAGTGCTCTCAGCTTACATCCTAAATACAAGCAAACTGTCTCTCCTTTACACTTCACTTAAAATGGTTTGCGTACAAAATTTTCTGTAAGAAAAGTGTTATTTTAATAATTTTTTGGCTTTTGGATATCAATTAGAAAATTACTTCTTATTACACCATATGTTGTTATTCATTTTGATAGCTGTTGATAGAACAATGCAATGAATAATAATGGTGGGTGATGGAATATTGGTCTTAATAGATTACAATAAAACTGTCAGGCCTGCTAGGAGGGCGATAGGGCAATTAAAGATGTGCAACAATACAGCGATGGAATTCTATGTGGGTTTTGGAGCCTAAATTTTAGTTTTGAGCTGTTAAAAAACATCTTATTCTCTAAGAGTCTAAATATTTTCTGCTGAAGCAACAAAAAACCGGGAAATTATTTTTAATCCTGTATTTGGTTCATTCAAAATATGCTGAAAAGAAATATTAAAATGTGTTAGGCAGAACCACACGAGGCCTTAAAGTAAATTAAATGATGTTTATAGTATTCTGGTGAATTACACTGAAGATGCAACTCTGTAACCTTTGGCTCTCCAATATGTAAGAATCACTGGTTTTTCCTTGAACTGTATCCTTATAATAGTGCTTCTACATTGGTGAACTTATAACACAAGTGTTGCTAATGATTCCTCAGTGAAATATGTTGCGTGTCCTTTCTCATATTTATTTGAATTTAAAAAAGTCCTTTTATCTTGTTTGTTTTCACTTGGAGTTGCAAGGCTATGAGAAAGGTGCTGCTGTTGATTGTCAGCTGGTAACATCTAGATATGTTTACCTTCCAAAGTCTAACTTTGAACTTACAGGCACTATGTGATACCTATTGTGGCGAAACTTTTGGATCCACTGACTTTGATGTGCTGGAGAATGTAAGAGAAGCAATCTTAAGAATGACATATTACTGGTAAATATCATTGTCACAAGCGGTTTATCCTCTAGAATATTGCCTTCTTTATCGTGATGAGTTTAATATGCTTTTCAGGTATAATTTCATGCCACTTTCTAGAGGATCTGCTGCTGTTGGCTTTATAGTATTAATTGGATTACTGCTTGCTGCTAATATGGAGTTCACTGGCAGCATCCCAAAAGGCCTGCAGTTGGATTGGGAAGCCATTCTGAACTTTAATCCCAACTTCTTTATGGGTTCTGTGAAGAGTTGGTTATATCCATCTCTCAAGGTCACTACCTCTTGGAAAGGCTATGCAGATGTTGCATCAACATTTGAGACAACAGGATCGGTTGTTGCTGCTCTGAGCACCTATTCTGGCTGAGGTGTTCATCTATTCAACAGGTGAGTGCCTAACATCATTGGTTACAGATTGTAATTCTTCAATGTGTAGCAACAGATAATTCCTTTAATTAGAACGAAGTTTTCTACAGGCTTTGTGAGGTTTTTAAATATGTAACATTATCTTTTCATTACATCACAAAAACGACATTTTAAGATGCTGTCGAGAGAAATGAAGATATATTTATTTAATTGTTGTAAATACCATGAAATAATACAATTTTTAATTAATCTCAGTTGCTGGATATTTACTTTTTTACTTTTTTAATTAATCTCATCTATTCACATGAATGTTGGTGGTATTTACATTTTTTTAATGTTTTTATAGTAGTTTACGTGGAAGTTGGGTGTGTCAGATTCTTTAACCATGATAATTTGTTGTTTTACGTTCTTGCTTGAAGTATCAACTTTAAGTTGGGTTTCCTCTTTGAATACTTGGACATATTGAAAAATAAGATGCCAAACAGCTTAAAATCATGGAACCATCATGATGGGCTCCTATGAAATCTTTGAATTCGTGTGATTGGTAGGATATGATGTCCAAAGAAATTCGTTCTTTTAATGAAGAAATAATTTCTCTAGATTTTTAATGATGGTGCTTTCTGATGTGGTAGGTTGTCTTTTCCTAGTGGACTTCTTTTTTCTGTCATTAAGTGGACTTGTAACTTTTTTGGCTTAGAAGCATAGACTAAAATCTTATGGAATATTGGTTATAGAGAATCTTCTATTGTTAGATTACAATGGATCTAGACAATAAAGGATAATAAGCTTTGAACTCTGACAAGAAGAAGAAACAAGAAGAACAAGAGAACGTTTTACCATTCAAATTTAACCTGTAGCTAACTATGATAACACGTAAATTGACTACATTCTTAATTTAGATTCTTGAGCTTAGCAGGATTTATTTTATCTTCCTCATCTTCTCTAGTGATCAACTGGGTCCCCTGAAGCCATGGATTCTCATAATTCCTTGTCAATAACTCTATGATTGGCTAATGAAATCCCGAATGGATACGTTGCACTGACCTGTTTGTTCAACATGCGGACTGCATAGTATGGGATCTTTACGTGCCTTGCAGTTTTGAATTTGGTCCGTTGATTGATGAACATCAAGCAGTCCATCAAACTTTGTCTTGCCATCCCTAACATGTCATAAGCCTGTGATCTTCGCCATAGACTCTTGCTATGAGGATCCAAGGCGCCAGATAAACACAGAGCTCTAGTTGTGTCAGTGATGGCTGATTCTGCTTCTCTGAGGAGTAAATGACATTGAGCCCGATTACTATAGAGGACAATTCTTTCTTTAATCATCTTTAAAGGACACAGCTCCAAAGCCTTAGTGTATATTGCCACAGCTTCCTCAGTATCACCTGACCAAAATTTCTGGTTTCCTTCACGTTTCAACATGCCCATCATGGCTTTTCTTTCACCGAGTTCATGGTCAGACATCATATCATCCCTCTTTCTTCTCTCCACCTTCAAGTCCCACACCTCTTCCAACGCTTTTTGAGATTTCTTGCTCATCAAAACCAATTGCCCATACTTTATTCTTCCATAATCTTGCAAAAGAACTCGCGTAATTGTGTCTCCAATTGTAGTATTTCTTCCTTCTCTAATGGTTTTAAGTTCAACCAAATCGACAAGAAAAGGAACAACAAAATCTATCACTTTAGATCTTGTTTCTTGATCCTGAAGAAGTAACAGAACGCCCTCAATTGCCATGTGTTGTCTTTCATCTGAAGACCTTGATAGATTGCAAAGAGTCACTATAACTTGCTTCGAGCTAGCAATGCTTCTTCTGCCATCTTTATTGAGACAAAGACTTCTTATTAAACAAACACCAGAGAACGAATTCTGATTCTGTAAGCCACCCCACATGCCACTCAAGTCTTCCAAGAACTCTTTCTTGCAGATCAGATTAATACACCTCGCGTTGGCAGCAAAACAGTTGAGAAGATAAAGACCCCAGCACTGGAGTTGGTTAGCCCATTCCTCAGCCTTCTTATTCTCCATCTCCAAACCTCCGCGCCCCCTTGTCATGAGATAACGGTGGTATTCGATTCTTTTGTGACCTTTCAGGCTTACAAATTCATTGTAGACGGTACCAAAGCATGTGGAAGCTATCTTCATGGATAAGTTTATTATCTCCTCTTCATAAATGGTAATGGCTTTAAATGCTCTTCTATGGCTAGCAAGGTGTCCGAGGGCCCGAACTGCGACTCTTTGCTCAACCCAACTGACTTTACCCCTAAGAAGCTCCATTAGCGGCAGTATAACCCCAGATTTAACAGCTATATCCGCAAGTTGTGCCTTGTTCATAGAGTAGGAGCCAATGATATGCGCTGCGTAATATGGGATGCACGTGTTTTTTCCTCTTGAAAGCCAGGTTCTATCATTGATGCTTCTATCAATAAGGCTAGCCATGCACTCAAAGACACCGAGTGATGGGAATTGGGCATCATCTGGCTGTGCAACCGCAATGTTCCAGACGCTGTTCAAGGTGATTGCCAGGTCTTCATCATCTGTGAGATGCAATTGACTGAAGCATTTCGCTAACCCTGATCTTCTCATAGACGGATCAAGCTCATTCATGGTGCACAAGAGGCAACAAGTTTTGGTGCACTTGAGCTCCATTGGGTGTTGTCTTGTTAGGATTGTATGTCTACTTGATCTTACGGGTGAAATTTGGCTGGTTTCTTGAATATTGTATGGCATCTGGAGGCTAGATAGATTGGTTCTAAAAGAACGAGGACTAGAGATGAACTACAGAATGGTGCTAAATGGTGAGAGAGGATTTCATGATGCTAATTAAAGAGGGGCCACCCCATTTTAAACTGATTCATGCCAACTTCTCTCAAAAAAAAAAAAAGTTTTATCAGCTAATCAGCTTTAGCAGCTGTGGAGAGTTTAGTACTAAACAACATTCCACATTTCTAGCCTTGCGGGCTAACGAGGACTAAACATAATCCATCATTGGAACTGTTAGATATATAATGCTAATGTCTCGCGGTTCCGCTACGTTAATGCATTAATTTCCTGGCCAATTAAATTAAAGTAGGATGGTTTAGCATTAAAATTGGAAACTAGTACATTGATCAAGATCTGGAGGGCGAAGAATGAAGATTCTAACACAGTAATGGCAGCCATGTTAGATGAAATTCAAAGACTAGTTAATCTAGCGAATATGTGGGCATAACCAGGTCGAGACTCGAGAGTGCAATGATGATTGCTATATATCATATCATCCCTACCCTAAGAACAAGCTCTGGTCCCCGTCTAGAGTCCAAAACAAGTTAGTGAATGAATAACTTCAGATGTGATTGGCTTGTATGTTCTATTCTAGCTAAAGTAAGTTGAAAAAGCTGCGCATCCATTAGTATTTGATCCAGCTTTCAACCCCAAAAGCATGAAAGATTGTGATAGTATATTAAAACCAAGTACAAATGGGGTTGGTCTCAAGTAAATGCGGCTTCCGTCCTAGCAAAAAAGCTGTGGTCTTGAATATCTTCGGTCTTGTGAACTTAGTTTAATAATTGGTGGTCTACCCTAACACAAAGCATACTTTTCATATCTTTACTAGCATCATTAGCATGCCCAGATCTTCCATAGTTGAGTTCAAATCTTAACATCTGTCTTTGTGTCAGTTGTTAGTGTCAATACTTAAAAAGACACTGCTAATTCTTTGTTTATTATTCTATTGAAAAGGGGACAAAACCTCTGTTTTAAGGCACATGACCACAGAAAAGTGGTAACTAGCGAAATATACATATATTTTCTTCCGCCAAGAAGGAAGGCAAACCCTTATTAGTTATTACACCCAAAAAAGAGAAAAAGCTGGTCAAATAGACATCTTAGCATTACAGAAACCTCAAGAAATTCCTTAACCCAGGGTCTCGCTGATAGGGTTTCTAAAACCATCTTGCTGTATCCCAGTGTTTCTAAATATTAATAGTAGGCCCAGAACATTGGAAACAACTATTTCTTCAGACAAACTCAAACCTAGTGGCGGCTTAATCACGAGGTATTCATATTCTAAACCAGACTGCAGTTGTCCCAACATGTGCTGATAATTATTACTCCCATGCGGGCCATGCCCATTTTGCAGTGAAACCAAGCACGCGAACGTAGATACGGCAATTTTGTTCCGCCAACTATTTTTTTAACTTGTTTTGGGCCGAGCATATAGGAACAAAACTGGGTAGACTTGGAGGACCCGGCAATCTAGAAATGCCCAAACCTGCTCCTTCTCGTACTACTTAAGAATCCATTCCAATGAGCTGAATCTACAAATGGACTGACGGCTAGGTTCGGCTTATCAATTGTGTCTTTTTTTTGTCAAGGACACCAAACACAATTAATGAGAGGAAGGTCGAAAGGAACACTAAAAGAGGGTATTGTAACCCCTGAGTACTATATATACCAGACAGACAAGAATCCTCAGGAGGGCTATTGTTGTTCTTTGTTTAATTTTCTAGGAATAAGTTCACTAGTTTATTTGACCAAAAGAAGAAATAGGTACCCTTTTCCTTTTAGGCTGCCCGAACATTATTGAGCAATGCAATTGCATTTATGGCAGCCAAATTGACCAACTAAAATTTATTATTTGCTGTTGTTTGAGACCAAAATGTAATTTGGGCCAATAATCGAATGAATGGATTGCTCGTTTTGTGGAAAACTGCATGACCGGCGCTCATTTTCGAATATCCACATCAAGAAACAGTGCAAATAAAAATAGTGTGCAGTAGCGATTAGAGAAGAATCACAATCCGTATACATCGGAAACTTCATGTCCAAGTGCTCTCATCTCCCATTGGGTCCATGTGAACTGGATCTACGATGGAATTAGCCCTTTTACATGAAGTTTTGGTGGCTCTCATTCTCACCGTTGGGTTCATGTGGATCGAGTCCACGACAGAATTGACCCTTGGACATACCTTAGTGTCTTTCATTCCATCATTAGATCTATATAGACCGGGGCCTTGGTGGCTCTCATCCCCATCATTGGGTCCATGTGGACCGGATCCACGATAGATTGGCCCTTGTACATGCTTGCCTTGATGGCTCTCATTCCCACTAGTGGGTCTATATGGACCGAGTCCACAATAAAATTGACCCTTGGACATGCCTTGATGTCCTTCATCCCCATCATTGGATTTATATAGACCGGGTTTATTTTAAAAAAATCCATGTCGATGACAACTCATTGGCTCTTTCACTCATTATACTGATCCTGCGTATGGGATCCTTACTTTGTACTTTATACAAACAAACAGGAATATGATATTCGATCTACTGATGATATTTTTTTTTTCTTTTCACAACGCCAAAATAAAAGCTCATTACTTCTTTTCCTAATTCTTTTATTTAGTGAAACAGTGAAGAAAATTAACTACATACTACAATCAGAGTTCATACCCGTGGCCCCTGCCCTTGTTGCCAAAAAGAAAGAAAGAAAGAAGGTGTACAAAATGGCATATAAAAGTGATGATACTATTACAGACGAAGCAAACAATGGTAATTGAGAATGCAATCATTCCATAAGGTAAAGTAATGGTGACTCGAGTATGCTTTTCTTATGGAAACGTATACAATAATTTGATTACCTTCTCAACTTCTAAACAATATTATTCCAGCTGTCGTACCTCCATAATTCACTCCATTGCTAGTACTATAGTTGGGCTTTCATTATTCAATCAAAGCAGCAACCATTCCACCTAAAAACTATTCCTACCATGCTTAAGACAGAAGGTAGTACACCCAATAAAGCAAACGGGGGTGTAAAGTGTAAACAATAGGAAAAAGATATCGACTGAAATCTTTAGAAATTTTCCAAACAAAGACTTTGGATTGCTTTGCTTGGTTTGGTTTCTCCCCTTTTGTAGCACAGGAAGCAACAAGGAAAAAAAATTATTTATAAAACAAATCCGTCCCACTATCGGGTATGGGACCTCACAATTTAACCCCGTACCAGTTCAGACAAGTCGAGAGCTGCGAAAATTGTTAGCGAAACAATGTAATTCGTCAGTGAAAGAATGTAAGTTGTCAATGAAAATAAGTAACTGGTTTTCACTCCAAAATGACGTCATTTTATAGCTTCAAATTTGGCCAACATGGTTCAATTTCAACCATTTATTATTGGCCCATTTAATCTGGATATTAACTTGTTCCAAATAGAACTTGTGAGGTCCCTCCTCCTTCCACTATCCTTGTCACAATAGACAGTCTTTTATCAAATTGTCGAGTTTTTAAAGCTTCCATTTGGATGTGTTTATTGAATTGTTTTCTAAAAAAATTAATTTTAAAGTTTTTTAAGATGCGTATCTAAAATACGAAGTTAGTCGAGAAAAGTATTTAAAGTCTTAAAAAAATAAATTTTTAAGAAACAGACCTAAACAAGGGAGTACTTAAAAAGAGTGCACCATCCGTATAAAAATTGCTTCTATTGGAGAATTTCAACCAAAAAAAAAAAAATTGCATAAATTATTAAGTGAAAAATAGATCTGGAGAAATTAAGAAGCTGGCACCATCCGGGGACCCCCACACCCTTGACGGTGCCAGGAGAGTCCAGCTAAAGTTTGCCATCTAACAGTAAGCTTACTGGATAATTATCGTCCACTAGGACACGTGTCTTCCAATAATTGGCAGCTCATAATTCGGTCCCACATGAAGCCCATTTCCAGCTGTAGGAAATGCTCGCAACCGAAGAGCCCAAATCAATAAAATCCAGAACAGTACAACGTCACCGGTACTAGTACGCGTTGGGCAGCAGAAGTGGTGACGTGGCGATCCCGAACCTAATCACATGCAATTTGGGCCGTTTTATGAAACTGGGTCGAGTCCAGTCTGTTAATCGAGTGGCAATTTTTGTTTGTTTATGCCATGGGCCCACTCAAATGTCGAACCTTCATTGCATTTTGTGCGCCTCATGTACACCTTACCACGCCTACTTATACGCATCGGCCGCTGTGTCCCCTCTCTCTCACCTCATCCTCACCCTCACTCATCTCTCTTTCTTTCTCCCTCTAAAAAGTAAGAAAGAAAGAAGCAAAGCCATGGATCGGAAGTCAAGTCTTGGACTTGTATTGATCTGCATTATCGTCGCCACCGTCGGCGGTCAAATTCCCGCCGCTGCTCCGGCGAAATCTCCATCCTCATCTACGGTTGCTACTTCTCCAGCTGCTGCTCCTACTAAGCCCACCACGCCTGTAGCACCGGTCACCGCTCCTGTTTCCGCTCCACCAACTGCAGTTTCGACTCCTCCGGCTACAGCTCCGGTGAGTGCACCCCCGACGGTGGCAACTCCTGTTCCTGTGTCGTCTCCTCCGGCTACTGCGCCAGTGAGCGCGCCTCCTGCACAAGTGCCTGTGAGCTCGCCACCTGCAGCTGCACCAGTGGTACAGTCTCCTCCTTCTCCGGCACCGGAGGCGGCCACTCCACCTGCAGCTTCTACTCCCCCGGCGGTTACCCCAGCTCCGGCTTCTGAGCCTCCATCCAAGTCTCCGGCTCCAGCTCCAAGCAAGAAGAAGGGGAAGAAGCACAATGCGGCATCACCGGCTCCGACACCTGAGCTTCTCGGACCACCAGCTCCTCCGTCCGAGGCTCCCGGACCTAGCCTTAACTCATTATCCCCTGGTCCATCGCTGGCCGACAACGTACGTGCTTCTCTAATTTACTGCCAACTCCATTTATTTTTTACAGGTTTACTAGATCTGTTTATGCATGACTACATCATTATTCGCATCTCACAGATCTGTTCATTAGGTAATAAATTTACTAAAAGGAAAAAAAAAAAAGGATAAATGTACTAAAAATTGCATTAAAATTCAGGCTTAATGAATTTATGATGGCGTTTTAACTTTTCAAGATCTCACTGATGGTGCATTTGCATGGATTTTGTCAAAGTCCAAAGATGAGCATGCTTCGTTTTCGGTGAGTTTAGACAATTAGGCAGCGCATGGTAGCGTCAGTACCGACAGGGATTCACGTGGTCACTCGTCGCTGCTATAGATACAAAAGGACAAATGTGTTGCTGTCTTAGTGATGTCGGTGGTGTTGGTTTAGCTGGACTAATAATAATACCTCTCGAAATGAATTAATTTGTCTTCATAAAAATACAGCATTATCGGTGAAAAATACAGCAAATTAGTATTACAATAAGCGGTTTAAGATTTGTGTAAATAAAACTGAGAAAAACAAGGCCTAGAGCTGCTAAACCAATAATAGCCTGGGTCCAGAGAGGCTTTTAGGTGTTGCACCAATGGCCCAAGGGCGTGGAATCCTAGTTTTGCACAGCAATGCAAAAATATCTGGGGTTCGTCCGGAATCCGAGGCAAGACAGTTCTTGGGCCAACGGATGCATGCGCACCATAATTCAACTAATGAAAACTGATAATAATCTATTCTTTTTTTTTTTTTTTTGAGAATAAGATAATAATCTATTCTTTAGAAAAAATTCTACTACAAGCCCAATTGCTTATAATAGTGGAGGAGTTTCATTGAGTAGTAGTACCATAAGTTGACTATTTTAAAATTGATAGTACTCTGATTTGCATCAATGAAAATATTACTAATAAATTTGAAATCTGGGTCTGAATTGCAGAGTGGAGCAGAGAAATTGAAAGTGGTAGGAAGCTTGATATTGGGATGGGGTGTGTTTGGCTGGCTCTTCTTCTAGAGATACAGACATCAGATGTGTGTACCATTGTTTAGTCCCCATCTTTGTCATTTTGGTATTAACATATTCCTTGGTTTATGTTTATTTATTTGTCACATGATGAGGAGCTTGATTCTGATCCGTTGGTAGGGGGGATTTTGCCACATTGGCTTTGTAATTCTTTTGCTAGTATTTGAGGGGAAGACTTCTGTAGCTTTGTATTGACTGCTTTTTGTTTTTCCCCCTGTGGACTCTTTTATATATTCTGAGAACACTTTACCCTTTATCACATAAATTTGTGGTTTGTTTGTTTATCGAATCTTACGTGACTGCTGTTGTAGAACTTGAATACGTCTTCTCCTGTAATTCTTTTATTGCTTCTTGCAACCTGAAAGCTGCAAGCAATCCCAGTAAAAGGTATCGAAGTCGGTAAAAAGCATTGCTAATCAATTCTACTCAAGTGTTTCCTTTAATCTGAAGTGACAAAATGCAATATCAATTTGATTTAAATTTTAGCTGAAGCGTATAATCATGACCCTTCTTTCTTTATGATTAAAGGACAATGCACTAATGTAAACCAGTACCCTTAAGTAATGTAGCGTCCATTAAATTGATGTCTGTTCTTTGTTTCAAAAAGAAATAACAGAAAGAAAGAAAAGAACTGTTCTGGTATGAACCGTAGACTTATCAATTTATTTCTAAAACGTTTTTCGGTCAAGTACCTACCAAAATTTTAACTTATCAAATAATCCACAGGTAATTTGAGCTCTTTATCATTTACTTAAACACGCCTTGTTTTTCCTCAGCTCAGAATTGTTTTAAAAAAGACAGAAGTACGAACAAATAATCAATGTTGGGGACGTAGGTGGTGAAGGAAAAAGGAAAAGTAAATCTGTACCTCCAAGTGCAAATTTAGGAGTCAACTCTAAAGAAGTAGAACAAACTTCTACAAAGTCTCGTGCAAGGTTCAACTTGATCACGTTCTAGTCAACTCTAAAACAACAGTGCAAATGGTCGGTAATCATCCTATGGACAATACGTAGTCGCTTTTCCGCTGAAAAATCCACTGCATCACCGGCTAGACTGAAACATGAGATTGCCCCATGGCGACGTTGATGGTAGAAGCACGTAATTATAATACGGAAGTGGGGAGCCGTCCATTTATGTCTACATTCGATCAATCCATCGTCATCACTAGCCAAGAATGTGGGCTTGATAGCTAGCTTTGCATTGCTTCAGTTAAACACTAGTCACATTGATGGAAGGATGCTTGATCAGAACATGCAAGTAATTTTTAGAGTGAATGATACGTGAACGTAATTAACAGTCTCCCCGACCCTCAGTTGTTGGGCTTATCCTTTATTGTACCTTTCCAATCTTTTTCTCTCCTTCTCTTATATACTTGGAAACAGTAAACATTGACTCTGCTTATAAAGTTCTGGTCGGTATTCTTCAACTTCATATCCACCATTGGTTGCTTTACTGCTTTTTGTGTATATATTTTTGGTGCTTAATTAACCAACCAATAAGTTTTCCGTGAAGGAAGGTTAAGAAGAAGAAGAAGTATTAACAGGCGATAATATCTCCAACTTAAAAGCCAGGTTTCTCTTTCACATCCTCTTTACTTCTGTGCTAGATATATGTATAAAAAAGCTAATAAGACATCCTGGTCTGGTTTTTTTCTCCTTTGCTTCTTTGTAGTCTATACCATTTCTGGATTATGACTTAGTTATGGTAAAATGGAGGCCTCATTTTCTGCTGGTTTATTATCATTATGGTAAAATGGAGCTCCCTTAGCTAAAAATTTCACCCCTTAAATATTACTGTTAAAATTCAAGAATTTTATATAGAAGAAAACAAGATGAAGAGAAGTGTCACGTGAGTAGGTAGAGGCGAAGGGTCTTCGCCCCTCTTGTACTTAGTTTTGGATGAACACTATGTACAACTTCTAATTCAGCTGCTGTTAGCTCTTATCTAAGGGAGGATGGTAAAATTGGTGATTTGATCCATCACCATCATATGAGCAATGATTGGGATTTCTTGTAGATAAAGTAGTTGAATGGTACCATTTATTTTGTATCAGTGATGGCCTACTTCCAATTATATTTCTTAGAACCTAGGACTGCTGTCAAGCCAATTTTTGTGTCCTTCAGTTTTAAAGGCAAAATTATGGTATTTTCACGTTCATAAATTTTACATCCCTGTGTTGGAGAAGAAGAAGAACCCTTTTAGAATGCTTTATGCAGTTGAATACTTTGCTAACCTACAGTATGTTACACCTTGTTGCTAGGTATCTGGATTATTGCAAGAGGCGTAAGGTGCTGGAAGATTAAGGTTCTAGAGAATGCTTCTCCCATCTGCTTTGACAACCACTACAGGGAATACATGATTAAATCACTACCCCATATACAAGTTCTAGATAACCTGCCAATAAGACATACTGACGGAAAATGGCCACAACTGTATTCTCAACATATTTTGAGTACTTACCGTATAAACGCCAGCACAGGGAGAGTATTACCAGCATTTTGCACATGCGTGAAACAGGAACAAGTAGTATGCACCAAGAAAGGTTTACTAGAAAAAAGCAGTCATCCTATTGTCGAAAGAGTAAATTTTTCTACACCAGGTCTGTTTGTGCCACAAAAATTTGCTCTTCAGCATGGCCCATCCCTCTTCCCATGTCTCAGATTAGTAGCAAGGTGGGAGAAAGTGGCAGAAGTATTCGTCCTAGGCAGTTTGAGTATCACCCATCTGACCTTTCTCTTATGAGTTCTGGAACACTGGACGGGGAAGTGGCTGTCATCAATCATGATAAAGGAAGCATCTTCAAGTATATTCCAGCCTTTCAAACTTCTAACACTGCAATGGCACTTTGTTGGCTTAATAAGCATCCATCAAAGGTACGAACTTGTGTTAAGAGCTGTTCTATTTAAAAGTATTCTCTTAGAATATCATGGCTGGACATATAGAATCTCAATTTCATGCTATTGGATTTCAGCTCTACTGCTAATAATTTCTTCTTGATTTGACAATATTAGCTTCTTGCTGGTTTTGACAATGGTTCATTGAAATTATATGACATTAATCAAGTGACAACCAAGGTTGAAGACAGCTGTTGGACTTACTAAAATATATGATGACTTTGATCAATTGACTTCAGTTCATGTTAATTCAACTGATGATAAGTTCCTAGCAAGTGGTTATTCGAGGAAGCTTGCTGTATACGACATTTGCAGTGGCAGATGCTTGCGGTTGTTCACAGATATACATCGAGAAACGATTAATGTTGCTAAATTTGCCAATTATTCTCCACACCTGCTTGTTACTTCATCATATGATCGTAACATCAAGATGTGGGATATAAGACAGAAACCTACACAACCTTGCTATATTTCTTCAAGTTCAAGAGGAAACGTGATGGTCTGCTTCTCACCTGATGACCTTTATCTGCTTGTTTCAGCTGTGGACAATGAGATATTACATTCACAACTCAAGCTGTAAATTCTGTCAAATCAGCTTTAGCTATAGTCACTACAAAGACGCATCTAATTGAAACAGGGAAAAGACCAGAAAATCTTGCTAGAGGTCTGATTGGTTTCCATTTGATTTAGTTTGGATTTGAAATACCGCCAGAGTTTGACTTGGAAGATGATATAACAAGTAGGGTAGGTAAATCAAGAACTACCAAGTTATCAATTATCATGTTATGTCAACACCATTGAGCTATTAATTTTAACAAGCACTGTTGGTAATAAGTTAATGATGTTCTTGTGCCAGTTCAGAATTGAGGCTAATTCTCATGGTGCCAGGGAAATCAACTTTTGACTGTTGATGGGAGGCGGCTACACACAAGATTTGAAATATCTTCAACGGGAAGTTCTCATAATTTCACTCGATGATATTACATGAACAGAGGAGACTATATCATCAGTGGAAGTTCTGATGAATCTGTTGTCAGAATTTGCTGTGCCCAAACTAGAAGGCGATTAAAGGACAGTGCAATCTAGGAGCATTTTTATACAGATATTGCCTACATTTTTATTGTCAACCACTTCCTGCAAAAGACAGATTTAAGACCAATTAACTGATAAATCAGGGTATCCATGTTCTGAAAAGCGTTTTTCGTGGAATTCTTTTTCAGGATAGGATGCTGGGAAGCTCAGTGTATGTGCAGTCCTTGCACGGTGACCCCTTTCGGGTAAGTTGTCTCTTCTTCAAGATGGTGTCTTTGATCCTTATTTAAGTTTTTAATTCATGAATCATCTTTTTTTTGCCCGTCCAAGTAAAGCAGTTCATGTTCCCTGCTCACTTTCAACTAGTAGTGAATGATAATAGTATGAAAGTAAAAGCAGAGAGAGAGAGAGAGAGAGCAAAGAAACAATAAAAGCAACTGCCATATGTTCTCCCGGAATTTAGGTTATTTCCTTTCTAAGATTTAAAAATAATTCTTTTTAAGCAGCACTTCCATATGGCCATATTAGCTGCCTATGCTCGTCCAAGCTCAGCCTGGGAGATTATTAAGGTAAAATTTAAACCCTCCGAAGTTTCATGTTGATGACCATTCATCTGTTATGTCTATTAACCATGGTACTTCTTCACACAGGTCAATTTGCTGGCTTAGGTCATCATGCTAAAGAAGATTCTGGATCTGAAGATTTCTGCCATCCGTATGGTTGGGGAGGTAAATTGTACTTCTCAACTCTATATACAATTCAAAATGAAAGTATTGAACTGTAAATTATAAAGAGTTCATGAGGAAAATTTCAAGGGGAAAAAGGAGAAGAGCTTAATCTGTTAATATACCAGTTACTGTACTGTATGTTCTTTTCACAGACCTTTAAAAGGATTAATATGTTTGGTCGCACTAGGCTAGCAAGCTTCTTAGAATACACATTCTGACGTCCTCTGTGGTTACCATAGATAACGGTGAGTTGTACATGATGAGCGGACGCAGACAATATTAACACCTATGGCAAATGGAAAAGCAAATGAAACAAGCCTTTGTGCCTGTTACACCATTTCCCACACAGGCCTGTTACCTTCATTGTATCTTAAACACTTCTTCTCAGCTTCAAGAAATTTACTTCTCTTGCAATTTCAAATAACTTCCCAGCATTCTTCATATATGAAATATTACAAGGCTCATATGGACGTTCCAAAGGCAATGCAATCATCACTCGGCTCTAAATAAGTCCACTAAATCACTTCGTGGACAAAATTCTGTTGCTAAGAACTAAATTTTAGAACCCATCTAGTGTTCTACTGTTAACGTAAAATTGTGCTGGAGATTCAACAGTTGTCCACTCCTAGGGTCAATCTTTGGCAGTCCCAAGAGATATTTCAGGTTTAATGCACTTTACCAGATTTTTTTCCTTATTCCTTTTATGCTACTTATATTTTTTAATGCTTCCAAAAGTGAGGTGCTCTCGAGAAATTTCAACCAGAAGATGAGTTGATGGTTAGAACGAAACTCATAGATCATAAAAACGAAAAAACAGATTCACTTCTCAATGAGGACGGACATAATTTCTCTACCTACATTATAACCAGAAGTATCAGGGTTTCAAAAACCTCAATAAACTTCTAAATTTCTTGAAAGTAAAAGAACAGGAGCTGCAGAAAGGGAAATGCAGCTGAGTATAACAAATAAGAAACAAATCGAAGTTGCACATTAATGAAAAGCGCTAGATTCTCCACTAAATTTATTGACCTACCGTCCAAAAAGACAACCAATAGTCTCGCGTTCAAGTAAATTACAAGATATCTGTATCCTAAGTTCGCCACAGATGATTACACTCAAAAATCATTTATCAAAAACATTAAACCAAAAAAAAAAGAAAAATATTACTTTCCTCAGATAGTCTATAAAGGTCTAGTAACTCGGAAAAATTCAACAAATAAATGCTAGGACTGTAGCCATCGAGCCAACGGCTCAGTGGTCAGGGGAGCATTTAAAAATCTCCCCTGCTGCAGGTTGGGGATTCTATCCCCACCTGCAACAGATAGTTGGATTAAAATCCTAAAGAGCACCATAGTGCTCATCTGGTCCAATAGTGGTTCAGTCCCCACTAGCTCCTGCGGTCCAGTTGGACCATTCTCTAGAATAGGCCAGGAGTAAGCTAAAATGTTGAATACTTAACAAAAAAAAATAAATAAATGCCAGGACTGTGTAACATAAATAGTCGAATACAAATCTTACATGTCACATCACTCATCAACCTCTGCTCGTATCTCCTTGAGGAGTTCTTCCTTATACTCCTCGAAAGTACCGAGGAAAGTCTCAACAGTCCCATTCTCCACTACCCAAATTTCACTTCGTTCTTCATCTTCACACGCGCGATATAAGCCTTGAGTCATGACTGACTAGGACAACACCCCCGGTAAATTCATCAAGCGCATCTGCTAGAATACTCTGCATATCCAAGTTCGCTCATCTAACAGCAAAATGTGGGGCTTTGACATGGAGATTGAAGTGAAGACAACCCGGGCCTTTTGCCCTCCAGATAACTTTGCAATTGGAGTGAGGGGATTATGGCTGGGGAGTCCAAATTTCCCAAGCTTTGCACGAACAGCCTCTTGCTTACTCATGCCTTCTTGATCAGGATGAAGACGAAGAAGATATTGAACAGGTGTCTCGTCCATTGTCAGGAGATCTACGAAATGCTGTGAATATCGGCCAATCCTTAACTTTTGACTCCTTCGAACTTCACCCTCCGTGGCAACTAAATCACCAGCGAGAAGGTTCAGCAAGGTAGATTTCCCTGCTCCATTAGGCCCCACAATAGCAACACGAGTCCCCATATCAATACCTACATCTACATTAGATAGCCTAAAATCCTTTCGATTTGGATAGCTGAAACTGACTTCAATGAGCTGCAAGAGTGGAGGTGTTAGCTCTGTATGTTCAGGGAAATGAAACTCCACAGTGTAATCTCTCCACTTTTGAGGAGCCTCACCCTCATCAGCCTTGCCTTTAGCTTTTATCTGATTGTCATAAATCTCAAACTTCTATTCATCTCTCTGCGACACTGCTCATATCCACTTTCAAAATCATCAAAATTTCCACGATAATATTGGAGTTTCATGTCATGGAGATGAATAATTTCATTACAAACAGTACTAAGGAAGTCAAGATCTGCGACACGACAACAAGAGCTTTCTTCCATCTGCACAAATACTCCTCTAACCAGAGAACTGCCCTCAGGTCAAGATGATTGGTTGGTTCATCCAATAGCAACAGAGTTGGCTGAACAAAAAGTGCCCGAGCCAGTGAAATTCTCATCCTCCAACCACCACTAAATGATCTGGTAGGACGGGCCTGCATATCCTTTGTGAAACCCAACCCAGCAAAAATTTTTTATGCCTGAGCCTCAGCAGCATCTGATCCCATTAGCTCCAACTTTTCATACAATTCAGCAAGCTTCTCCCCAGCGTCATCATCATCATCATTTTCCTTCCCACCAACAGAATCAGACGATGCATTCTGCAAAGTAGCTACCTCTTGCCTGAGCTTGATGAGTTCTTCATTAGCTGCAACAACTGCTTCAAGAGCAGTTCTATCATCACCAACTACCTCTTGTTCAACCAAAAGAACATCTATATTTTTGGGCACAGGAATCTTCCTCCAAGCAAGAAGTTTCAATAATGTAGACTTGCCCTTGCCATTGGGTCCAACCAATCCGTACCTCTTTCCATGAGATATCTTAACTGTTGCATTCTTCAAGAGCTCCTTTCCCCGAGCAGACACAGAAAAATTATCTATAGTTATATCCTTGACATTTGCATCAGCTTCATCTTGACCATCAAGAACAGAAGTCCGGCTACCAATAACTACCGTAAAAGCATCATGATCATCCCGAAGGGCCTCTTGTTTAGCAATCTCAGCAGCTTGGGCAGCAATCATGTCCTTCTGTTCTCGTTTCTTCAACTCTTTGTCAGTAACTGAAATATCAAGAGGCCTACCATCCTTCCTATTCTGCTTGGTTGGCTGCTGCTCTCCATCAGAACCATACACATCCTCCTCCTCATCAGAGGGAGGGAGATCAATATCATCAGTATAAGAAGACACTTTGGGAGCTGATTTCAACTTAGGCTTACTAGCTACTGAACCCGACGACGAGGATGATTTCTTAGTCTTTTCAGGTTTCTGGTCCATACTGGCAAGCATAGCAGGTACCGAAAGCTTCTCTTTTTTCCCATCTTTACCACTTGTCTTAGCCTTGGTAGCCCCGCCAACATCATCTGATTTCTTCTTTCCCATTTCAGTGCTTAATTACCCAAAAATAATAAATTACCAAAAAAAAAAAAAACCAAAAGAAAAGTAATAAATTACCCAAAAAAAAACAAAAACAACCAAAAGAAAAGTAAATTAAGAACAATCCACTAAAATATACAAGAATAATCGCCCAAAAACAGATTAATATAACACATAACAATCTTAAACGAGACAAAACTTTACAGAACAGAGAAGAATAAAAAAAATTTTCAACAATCGAGATAAGATCAATTCCTTAGCAAATGAAGCCAATTATGATTCACTTCCATCTACCATCTAATCCTGTTCTGGGTTCTTGATGGAACGTGATGATGATGATGATGAATTGAATTAAAATTAAAAAAAAAAAAAATGCAAACGACGAAAACCCTTTATACAGAAGTTCAAGAAACAAAGGGGACACAATTAATTGGGGACAAAAAGAAGGAAAACAAAATAAAATAAAAAGAGTTGATGATACCTTGGGAAGAGCAGAAAAGCTGCTTGCTTTGGATCTTAAGTTCGTGGAACTTAATTTAAGCTTTTCTATATGGTTTGGGAGCTGAAAAGACAGAAAGAAATTGGAAATTTGGACGCCGCAAAAATAAATGAATGCCCATAAAAAAAATCCGCAAATATAGCTCCGATGGCTTATTGGGGAGTGGGGTAGGAGGCTGAGGATCTGATCCCAGGAGGCTGTGATCATATGTATCAGGTACCGACATATTAACCCTGAGATCTATTAGAGCGACCAATAGGAAGTAAATTAAAATCTGAGAAAATTTGACCCGTTTGTCAAACACCAAAAGGGTCGGTCAAGGCTTTACAGGTTAGGCGTCAGGTATTTCTTATTTTTCTTTTGAAATTGGACCAACACTTCTTTTCCTTTTTATTTCTCTCTATCTCTCTTTACTTACGTTTCTCTTATTCTTTTTTCCCTTACCCTTCTTTCTGCTTTTGAATCATACGTGTCTAAATGTTGTTTTTTAATTTTAGAAAATATTATTGTAATAATTTTAAAAATTCTTCTTGATAAATATATATTTGAAATAAAAAAGTAGTTAAAAAATGTATTTAAAATTTTTAAAAAACATAATTAACCAAACATAGCCTCTCTACCGAAATTCTATGCTTGGTAACTTCAAGTCCACATTATATGCTTTATTTTCATACCAATAGAGGAGTGTTATCTATATATAAACACACGTATCCTGGAAAATGAATATAGAACAAGTTTTGAAGAAAAATTTTGATTAGTCTACATACAGGCGGCTCCATGCGACAAATTTCTCACCCAAAAAAAAAAAGGAAAAAGATATTTGTGGAATGTGGGTCCCCTCCTTTGAAAAACAAAGCATTTATCCATATAAAGATGCCTCTACAGGCGCCATGTCTGACATAGAATAAGTATTGCGTGCACCACACGTCTTGTGATACATTAGAATCAATTACACATCACTAAATAATACAAGTATAATCCACCATTGTCACATGATGATAAATTATTAGTTTTAATGCACCACTTGACAATGCACATAGTGCATTTTATACTTTTCCATATGCAAGAGCCATGGAACCCTTGAAATATTAAAGTTACCACAACATATATTTAGAAGTATTTGTTTTTGAGTTTTGTCAAGATTATAAAATTTCACAATTGAGATATTTAAGTAGTCAAGGAAAATTAAATATTGTTTTAAAGTTTTTTAACTTGATCCATCGGTTCTTTAACTTTTTCAATGTTTTGAAACCAAATTTTCTCTAGAAAAACAACTAAATGCAAATTCTCTCTACAAGTTGCTCAAGGTAAAATTTGCCCTTTTAGAAAACATAAAGAAAAAGAATAAACCAGGAGCAGAGAAGATGTTCAGTGCTCTTCCCCATTTGGACAGATACAGGTATAATAATGCTTTACTGTTCCATTTTTTTCTTTTTCCTTCTTGTTTTGACGAGGTAATGCTTTCTTTCTTCTTTCGCAGTCAGACAATTTCGTCAGAGTGGGTGGGAGATTTCATGCTATTTTTCTTCCCCTTTTTTTCCCCTCTTGCCTAATTGAGCAAGAATTTTTCAGTCAGGCCTCAGAAGAAAGAAGATTAAAACATTTTTATAGACTTTTCATGGAAATAATTCAGAGAGCAAGATGATATTGGAGTACTGCTCAGCAAGGCTAGTATTATAACATATTGAATGCTCTCATAGCAACGACCACCTATACAGTCCGTCCACACTACAACTCCATATACAGATGCATAAGCAAAACAAAATAAAGAGAAAAAGAAACATATGGATGGCTGAAAAAGGTCACCCCCCACAGGCAAAAACCAAAATGCCTCCAGAAAAGTCACGAAAGCAGTTTAACAACGCTCGAGTGAATAGCATCGAGAAATCTCATTGGTGCTGAAGCAATTAGGAATGACAAACCTAGGAGAAAGTGTCGAGAGAAAGTAACTTACAAAATATCTATTTTGTGAGAGAAAACTATTCACGAGTATTGTCTTTGTCCACACTCCATAGAAAGGCTGCAAACCGAAAACTTGCCAAGTATAATTAGACTTTCGACATTTTCCCCACATTCACATACAAAGTTACTTAAGAGGGATCAATCGACCGAATAAATAATTCTTTTGACAAAACAACAATCATCTAATAAGTAGAAAATTTAAAAGAAATATTTTTCAACACTTGATTTACAGACTTCATCTTTTACCTCAATTGCATGAAACCAAAGCAACATCTTTCAATATCAACCCCGGCCAGCATTTCGTTGGGTTCTGAAGTAGCTAAGAAGTGCCTGCGCCTGCAAAGGAACCAAAATCCATTACATTCAACTCAACAAGCAAAAGGTAAGAAGGAACAAGAAACTCCAAGTAATATAACAAAACACCTTTTCTCTTGCTCTCGGGGTACCAGATTGTGACAATGCAACTAAAGGTGGAACGGCACCTTCCTGGAGAACTGTATTGCAGAATCTATTGCTGTTAGTGCATAACTGTAGGAGAGCAGCAGCAGCATTTTCCTTTCCTCTTGCAGAACCCAGCTCAACAACCTCAACAAGAACTGGAATTCCTCCTTCCTGACCAATTGCCGTTCTTCCTTCTGGAATGGTAGCAAGATTCGACAAAACAGCAACTGCCTTATCCACCATACCAGCAGCAGGGTCCATCAATTCTACAAGGTACTTTACTGCACCAGCTTGCACAATACGAGCCTTGTTTTCAGGATATATTGACAAGTTAAACAAAGCTGTGGCTGCATCTTTCTTCCCCCTCGGGGTTCCATTTCCTAGCAGACCTACTAAATGTTGGATCGCCCCTGACCTCCCTATCTTGGCCTTGTTTTCCTCAATGACTGAAAGACTGAAAAGAGTGGCAGCAGAGTTTTCTCTTGCTTCAGGGCTACCCATCTGAAGAACATGAATCAGTGGTTCAATTGCATCTGCATTTGCTATTGCAGTCTTGTTGTTATCATTAATTGATAAGTTGAGAAGAGCAGTAACTGCATTTTCCTGTAACACAGTGTCAGTTGAATGAAGTAGAGCAACTAACAAGCTAATAGCACCACAATTTGCAATTACTATTCGATTATCCATATTATGCCTGGCTAGCATACGAAGATCGATAGTGGCCTTTCTTTGCACTTCCAAGGAAGTACTCTTCAAATCCTCAACTAGCTTCCTAACATCAGCCTCAATACCAGAAAGATCGGCCCTTGTTTCAACAGCAGGAGAAGAAACTATTCTTGGGACTAAATTGTGAGATGATCTGCGCCATATTGTTTGGCTTCGAGGTCTTGTCTCTTGTCTAGATTGAAACTCTGGCTCTCTTTGTGGTATAGGCAGGGTAGAAGCAGGCTGGGGCTCTGACGTATCCTCCCCCGAAACATCAGAACTGTAAGATACTGCCTGGGAGGGTGCCTCATTGCCATCACCAGGCATTGAATTTGAAAGGGTACTAGAAGCTGAGGTAGTTCTTTTATGTCCCTGAGATGACTGTTCGTCAGCCCCAGCAGCACTATCTCTAGATGCTGCCGAATAAAACTGGTCACTTCCATCTCCGGAGTTGATCAACCTGTTCTCGGAACTTCTCAGAGACAAATTATCAGCATCCAGCTCGTGCCCATTTCCAGCCACTCCAGGCAAAGAATCCTCAGAAGATGAATGTGGATGAGATGGAGGCTCTTGATTGATTACACTAGATGAGATTAAAGACTTCACGGGAGAACCCAAAGACCTGGTTGAATCTGGTGATGTAGACTGATTAACCCTTGAATGTGGATGAACATGGGAATCCCTGGGGGCACCAGACTCTGCATGTGCAAGAAGCAAAGCAGGCTGGTTCAGGCTCATAGAGTTCAAGGGATCAGGCAGCTGTACATTGTTTGACTCACACCAGTTAGCAATTAGTGCCTTCACAGTGTAATTAGGGATGAGGTTTGTATGTGCTAGAGGTTGCCGTGTCTTGGGGCAAACAGTGAGCCCAAGGTCAATCCAATTCCTGATAAATGCCCGCTCATAAGTTTGTCCAGATGCAACAATTACAGGGTCTGTCATGAGTTCAAGAGACAGAGGGCAACAGAAATCAGCAGGTATTGGTACAGGGCTACAGCTTTGGGACTGTTTCATCAAAACAAGGCAGTCATGCATGTGGGTGACAAGAGCAATCATTTGATCTATATATTCAGCTTCTCCATTCTTCTCAGCTTGTTCAGCAGTCTCTTTCAATTTTTCAAGAGCCACAGCCTCAATGAGAAGCTCCTGGTTTGATTTTAAGCTCAAGCGGTCAGCAATTTTCACCAGGCTATCTGAACTGGCTCCAGATGACTCCACTTGATTCTTAGCAGCCTCCATAATAATTGCTGATGTTTGTTCATAACCTATATGCTTTAGTTTCTGTATACAGAGCTGCAACTCAAAGAACAAAACATTAAACAAACATGTCAATACATCTCCACCCACACAATCAATTTTTCAACAAAGCAAAATAGAATCCATGAAGCTGCTACCTCTAAAGATGCTACACTTAATTCTGCGGGGAGAAATCCATCAGAAGACTTCAGCAGCTCAAAAATTTCCAGTCCATATATTCGAGCCTTTGCAATCATTGATTCAACTTGCAAAACCTGTATATCATGCTTATATCAGGTTGATCGATGAAATTTATGTTACATCAGTCTTAGCTTCTAAAATTAATTGTACCAATTTAAAGCAGCACATAATAAGAATAAGACGGCTTTATTTTTCACACTTAAAATAGCTCAAATAAACTCTTCTGCTGCTTTTTGTGTTTAATTTTCTTAATATATGTATAAACAGCAGATCTCAAGACATACAAAATAAACTTTACTCATCAGCGGTTCCCAGTTTTCAAAGAGCTCCCTCAAATCCTCAACAGCATGACCAAGTTCAGCAAATGCCTTTTGGAGCTTTTCATCAGATGCTATTTCAGTATCAATGATGGCATCAAGAACCGGCTTTACCAACTTCAGTATCTCTTCAATCTTTTGGTAATACTTCCAAACTGGTTGGGGGTTTATGTTTTCATGAGTTGACAAATGAAGTAAAGAAGATATGCTGTTGACGAGCACTTTTAACAACTTTATCTCCATCCCACCTGGTCAATTCAGTTGAGAAAGGTGGGTTCAGAGATCAAGAATAAACTGTCTTGCAAGATAAATTAACCAAAAATTCAATCAAAAGGACAGGTCTGGTTGAAAACTAGTGTGCACCCTTACGATTGACTTGATACTTATGAATGACACATATAATTTAAACACTATGTTCAGCTGCAACCCAACAAATACCAATCACCATCACCTACACAAAACAGAAGAAATACCTTATGTTCTAAAAAGCTGTAAATTCAATCTCTCATGTAATCTCTTCTGTACCAATCCTTGAAAAAGAAAACCAGAGGAAAGAAGAGTATCCTAAAAAATGCTTAAGTCACTTGGGCGTTTATAATAAGAAAAATGCAATGCTGATAACCTGCAAGAGAAACTGCCAACTTTAAATTCCATAGTACGCACTATGCACATTAACTGCAGATAGGTGTAATCTGCATTTACTAATTTCACAAAGATTCACTAATTGCTGCTTGCCACTAAGTTATCAAAGTGGCACCACATAAACATCATCAGCAATAAGTTGAAGGTATATCTCTAGCATATCAAGCAATAGGAAATAGAATGTGACAAATTAAGCTCCAACCCAGGGAATAACCTACATTTTAAAGATCTTGTCAAGGCTGTGCTTCGGGAAAAGGGTGGAGATGAGAGGTGGGGAAAGAACGGAAGCAAGAGATTAGTCAGAAAGCAAGCAAAGTTTAAATCCTTTCCTTTCACGTGGTCAAATTAAAACAAATCGAATAAACTCAGTTGCTCAGAGTGCATAGGAGAACTAATGAAATTAGAAAGCCAACCTCTTTAAAACTTAAAAAACTAAAGGAGAAACAAATATGACTAGGGAAAAGGTTACACATCCCCATAATAAACCAGGTTGCAATACAGCTTTAAGTGCGTAATCAGTTTAGATAAACAAGAATTCATGATATGACTGTAAAGTAGAAAACAAGTGAGGAACTTGAATTGATAAAACTTGAATTAGTAAGCTGCAGGACAAGAGTATTACAATGTGCAACACGTGAAACTCAAACAAAAAATTTGCAGACAGTTTCTAAATGACACAGAATTGGCAATACAATTCAACAATGAGGCATATGTCATATTCTAATGCATGACAGTAGCTTCTGCTTCTGCTTACACCCACAATGACCCAATACACTAGTTGAAAAACCAAAAGATTTTGCAAACTAGGACTATTATAGCCATATCATGTGGCGCGAATGGACATAGTAACACCCTTCGCAAAACCCATCGACTTCACTGAGGAGTACAACAAATACAGCTGCTCTTTAAAAAGATGGATGATCTAACTTGAACCCGAGAAAAAGATTTAATTTCCCTAAAAGCAAACAACTTTACTACAGTTTTCACCGTCAAAGTCGACACTAAAAAGCCCTAATGAGGTTCACGGAATTAATTGTGGCTGCTAAAATTTTTCATATCAACCCACCTAATAAATTTTGGAAAAAAAAAGAATAAAAAGAAAAACTCACCAGGGCAAAAGTCAGCAACAATTGCTGTAGCACAATAACCTCAATAAACCCAAACCGTTCTCAGAAATTAAGAAGAATAAATAAACATCAACAAATTGAACAAAAAGTACCAAATTAAAGAAACATTAAAACATAAAGAATCGATCTTGAATTCAGTTAGAAAGAGACAAAAAACAATTGAATGCACACATTCACACCTGCGACAAGCTTCCAATTTGCATTCAGAGCAACGGAATTAGAGTTCCGGCGTGGAATTTATATCCCTTATTAGCCTAATTTTAATTGAAATGATTGCGGAAAAAGTAACCGACCGCAATAATGAATATGGAACAGTAAGGAAAAACCCTAGGCTATGGATCAAATCAATTTAAAAAGAAGAAGAGAAAGTAAATAAATACCTTGTTAGAGGCAGAAGAGAGGCTACGTCGTCGTTTTTTTGGGTCTCCGTCGTCTAGGACTTTCTGTTAAATTTCCTCGTTGTTGTTCAGCTCAGCTGCTCCGTGGTTGTTTTCTCTCTCATCGTCTTTCCCGTGTTATTTTATTTCTCTTTTTTTTAATTAATTAATTAGTCAATTCTTTTATTTTGTCCTTGCCCTTTTTATTCTTTATTTTCTTTTTTTGATACATGAATAAATAATTAAAATGTCTTGGCTCAACTCGAAACAACCAATTATCCTTGATCAAACAGTTTGTTTAGGTCATTTGAATACTTCATTTCCTATGTTTCCGTGCATAACTTGTTTGGATGGAAAGAAATGCGAGGAAAAGAAAGAATGGAATGAAAATTTTTAAGTTTCCCACATTTGGGAGTTGCAAAGGAAAAGAAAATAAAGGATTTGAAGGGATTTGGAGGGGTATAAGAGGAAAATTTTGGCCTTCAAAATATCAAAAGTTTTTCGCCCAAAATTGGATAGAAATAGTAAGAAAGAGGAAAATATTGTGTAAACTTTTACAATATAACACTTTTGCCTTTAAAAAGTTTTTAAGATAAAATTAAATTACCAATGAGTCTTAATTTCTTTTCTTTTTTATTTAAACTCTCAAACAATACCAAACGAAAAATTTTATTATTTCTCTTCCTTTGTCATTCTTTCTTTTCTTTTTCCACCCAACATTTCTTTTCAACACTCCTAAACTCACAAACTAGCCCTTGGGATGGATTGCGATTTTGTAATGGCTAGCAACGTATTGATTTTTGTTGGCAACTTTCAAGTATAATTTTTAAAATACTACACAAGTTGACGTCCACGAGATCAAATGGAGATTGCAATTTGACATACATCAAACACGCTTCTCCAAGCATTGAAATGTTCAAAATGTTCAATCATAGTATTGCTTTCTTTTTTTTTTTCTTTTTTTTTTTTTGTCGAGATTCAACGTACTAGCCTACTCCTAACCTATTTAAGGGGATGGTCCAACTGGACCTGAGGGGCCAATGGGAACTAAACCACCATTGGACCAAAGGAGCACTACGGTGCTCCTTTGGATTTAATACCATCCAACTGCTGCAGGTGGGGTTAGAACCCCAGACCTGCAGCAGGGGAGCTAATCCAAGAGCTCCCCTGACCACTGAGCCCTCGGCTCAATGGCTAATCATAGTATTGCTTTCAAATTACCGGAATTTCACACACTCGCATTCTCGTACATTATTGTCTGACTTTTGGCTATTGTCCAATATTTGAAGAATTGAACTTCATTAATTGAGCAACCTTACGGTACCTTTGAATAATAGAGAAAAGGAGAAAAAAACTTAACTCAGAGTTCCAAAGCTGTCAATCAGGGAATTGGTGTCAGGTTCAGGTTTTCTGTCTAAATCAGCAATGGTGGAGTTGGTAGGTAGTTCTACTTGTGCAAGTATGGTACCGAGTCACATTATACCCATGGGGAAATATGAGAACCAAACGCATCAATTGTGCTGGCGCTGTTGGCGCATCGAATCCAAATTGGAGTGCCAAAAAAAAATATATATATATATATATATGAAAATGGAACTTCGTTTCCTGAATGTCAGTAAGTGATGACCAAAGTGTTACATTTAAAACATAAAGACTGAATAAAAAAATGATAAGTAAAATTGGTATTAGGTGACTTACCTTTTTGTTAACCTTTTTTTTTTTTTCACACTTCAAATAGAAGGAACAATTATGAGATGGTTCCCGATCAAATGATAGTAGTGCGGAATTGGATAAAACCTTGAGTAATTACAATTTTACGATTCCACTTTAAAGATCATGATGAATTTCACAAGCACCATTCTCCTTCTTAATGTAACAGGATCGGCTTGATAAAAAAAAAAAAAGGCAGTGCTTGACATGTGATTTATCAAAGCTTGACGTGATTTGTTGGTATGGTATTAGTTGTGGAAATAAATAGAAAAAGAGTAATTTGAGTCAAATCTTTTTTTTTTTTTTTTAAGATAGCTTCAACTGATATAACCGGTCCAAATAACGACCTCTGACCATTTGACGATTTCAAACCATGAATATAACCAAAATTTACTAAAATAGCAGCCTGTTGCACATTCTGTAAAGTCTGCTCGCAACGACAGTTGAAAGTGTCAAACTTTTTAGGTGGTCAAATTTCATAATTTTCCAATTTTCAATTCTCTCACCCTCCACCGGACCAAACATTAAAAAAATAACAATAATAAAGAAAGGCTATCTTCCAAATTCTTGACTTCTTTGGATGGACAGAAACAGAAAGACAAGAAAATATTTCAAAACAAAGAAATACAGTTTTTCTTTTTTCTTTTTCCTGGCGTGGGTGTTGGAGTATGCTTTTGGAAAATCAGAAAATATGTAGTAAAACATATACCTCAATCTCATATCACAAGCTTAACGAGGATATACGATGGTTAGGAGTTTGGAAACCACGAGGCCATAGAAGCCGGCATGGGGTTGCCCTCCTAACAACAACTGCGCTCGGACAATGCTTTCCGTGCAATTAAAACAGCAGCATTAGACCGCTTGTGCACAAAATTTAGGAGGATTTCATATGGTCAATGTATGTCATGTAACATTGTCACGTGACTTATTATTATTAATAATCATATTTCAAGACATAAGTTATAATGAGCTTTTACACTTATGTGATACTCCATTAATCCCATCTCATGTGTCATGGTCAAATTTACACACACTTTAAGAAAATAGAATTCTGACCATGGTAAATTAGCATACAATAAAAGAGTTTCTTAATATATCTTTCAATTCTAATTTAAATATATATTTATCATTGCATTATTCTTTTCTTGAAAGTTTTATCAAAGGGATATAATTGTAAAGGTATTCTTTATTTGTTTTACTTTTCAAATCATGACACACGGACAAAAATAAGAAACTTGACGTATAGAGCATGACGGAGGAAGTATTTTATGATTGGTACCACGTAGCCTACATTCACCAACTAATTTTTTTTCCAAAATCCAATGGCCCTTCAGTTTCATGGTTGCTTCAGCAGCAAGTAGTTGCTCAATTCTGCGTCTTTTTGGGAGTTCTACAGCTAAAATACTACCTCCAGCATTTTAGTCTTCAACGCACAGGATAGCTGCCTTAGCGCAGTGAGTTGCATGAATGCGAATAGGAAAAATGGCACAATAAGATAATAACTAGTATTGAATACAACTAATCCAGAGATATGTCATCACCCCTCCACAAAGTGCAGGGAGACTTTGGATTTCGGCTAAAAAAGTTGACGTGCATAGACAGCATTCGAAAGAACATGTACAACACTAAGAAATGGACAAAATTCTTTAATCAACACGTTTTCTTTCTAACAGAGACTCTAAATCGGTAGTACTTGGGTTAGCGACATACACAAGATTTTAAGCCAATTTTAACTTCTTCTTGGTGTCCCTAGAAGTGAAAACTCCGTTATAATTAAGGCTCAGACTGCTGGTTCTCCATTTAGGAAACTAATTAGAGAAATCATTTAATCGTCATGTATATCCTAGCCTGCATGTCAAGCTGAGATCCCCAGCCAAACAGGTTTAGATCATGAGATACCAAACTTGCAAGCTTTTCAATATGTGAAGAAAAACCATACCTACTAATATGTTATAATTAAGCCCCCATTTTACATTTTTTTGTTTCCACCGCTAGCTATCTGATTTTTTTCCCCCCTCCTTTTAGCAAACCAAGTGATAAATGAAATAAAATTCAGAACATTCTTTATCTATTGTAAATTGCAGCATTTTAAATATTTTTCTGGATATAGTATCTTATTTCTAGTCGAAGAAATGCAAACAGGTCCACTTGATTCAGTGCATCCACAGCCGCTGAGATTCTCAAATTGCATACTTTCCTGTGTGAGGGTTCTCCTTTAAGTGCTTTAGGTGAAAGCTTTCGCAAGCAGCCTCAGTTTGCCTCGTGCTGGTGATCAATGTTTGCACTAGACCTGAACAAAATAATGAATGGAGTACAGCATACTAGAAGCTTAGACATTAATCTCTACTGGTTCAAATGTTAACCCATCGGCTCGTCTGATCAACAAACTACCTCCTTGACTCCCAAAGGAATCCTGAAAAGAAAAGCTAGGAAGATAAAAATCCAGATTCATTAGGTCAGTCGCTAAAAACTGACTCCGTATTTTATCTTTTAACCAGAAAGCATAGCAGATTTGAGTTCTTTGATGCAGGTGAGCAATAGCAACAACAAGCTTAACAAGCTTGTAGAGTTTTTGCCAAAACTCTTGACTCGGCTTAGAAATTGCAAGTGGCTGCAATAAAGCCTCAGCTTACAGTGAATTACCACAGGCAGCTTCCACGCATGCGCCAGCGCCAACTTAAGCTTCCATTCATCAGCAATGTCCCAGTATACTGCTCAATTTCAGGATTCACAGGGTGAGCAGCAATTGAGTCTACCTTTGTCAGAAATGTACCATGGTTAGATTATCATCCTTCAAATGTATGCAGACATTCAAAATCTAAAGAGACTCCCCCTATTGAGGAATTTCATAGCTCATATGGTAGGACACTCTAAATGCAACTACGTGTTTTCATCTTTACTTACCTTCATGAAAGTACACAGATAGCTATTAGGCCAAACTTGCCTGCATTCTTCAACAAGATTACATCCTTTAATAATTTAAAGGAATTAAAACCTGTCTTCATTCTTGAGTTGGACCTTCTTAAACTTTTACTGAAAGAAACCAGGAACACCAGAGCCAATGCAGAGTCAAGAAGAAAGGTTGAATTCCAGGTTGCAAGGCTGGCATGGCTGTCCATAATATGGAAGATGGCAAAGAGAACTCTACTGTGACATCTTACCTTTTCCTCCTTTCATACCTACTGGCCATATCACATAACAGAAGAAGATGAGGTAAAATCATTCTTAGCATTAAAAGCAAAAAGTAAGCCAAAAAGATCAAATAAATGTTAGTTCTTCTTGACATAGGATTATTCCATGGAACAAGAAAGAAACACTTGTGCGTTGGAATCTACTAATACATACATAATTTCACCTGAGATTAGTGGGCCAGCAGCCTTGCTTTTCCCATTTTCAATACTTGAAGGATAAGAATTGCAAAATTGCATGGAAACTAGTACACATTCCCAACAAGTGATAAAGGTACACGATTGTCATTGTCTTTGTAGACACCTATTGTGTCCAAAGATGCAAAACATATAATATGTGCCTGGGAAAACATTCTTTGTGGCAGAGAAGCAGTTGGTAGTACCAGAGATGAAAGTCATGTGTTATTCCAGTACTCTATATTTGGTAAGCCACAGGCAAAATGATAGATCAATTTCCTAAAATTGCGAGCCCTTGAATTTAAAAGGAAATCTAGTATAAGTAATGCCTCGTGATACAAGGTATATTATAAACACCACATATGCAGCTGTAAAAACTAAAACAACTGACGTAAGTATCACTCCGCTGACTTCAGATGAAAAGAAATCCACTAAGAGATATCCATTGATTACTATGACCAAAGCTGCAACTAGCCATGAAATCACCTGCAAGCAGAAAGCCAAGAAATTCAAAAGATCTGTGTAATAAGGTCTCTTTCAGTGTATCGATTTTGGTGATGCCACAGCAACTATCAGTCATTGATCTTTTAGTTTTCTCTTTGAACATTATGTGTGCAATGAAAAAGGCTATAGCAATGTAGTACATTGTGAAAATGTTATAGCACCTAGCATGAACACGCAACATTTAGCAACTAATCTTCTAGAAGTAATGAAACAAAAACCAGAGAAAGAAATCACGAAATGCTGCTACTAAAGGTAGTGGACTAAATAATGCAAAATCAAACACAAGACCTGCAGCCATCATCACACACTTAAGTGTTTGCTTGATCATGGCAGGACATTTAACTACAAATGTTATTGAGACTTTGTTCGCAGCAGCGTAGAATTTCTAAATTTTAAAGTGCAACACTTGTGAACCCTCTGGTTCATTCTCTCTCCGCTGTGAAAAACTATATCTATCAACAAGGACACCAGCTGACAAGGAGAGGTTCTCCAAAAGATAGCTCACTGGTTAAAAAAAAAAAAATTGTATCTGTAGACTCAAAACCAATTCCCTTGAAATGCATCAAAAGCTAAAAATAAAAACAGTACACAAAGACAAAGTGACTTGTTTTTTGGTCTAATTACAGTTTCTTCAACTTTATAAAAGTCGAATCACAAAGAAATGCAGAACTATTGCCAATTTGATATAAATATTTGATAAATACTTGCAGACCCAATTCAATTAAGTGTTTTAGGAACCTAAAGGGAAGTGGAGACTGATAATCATACTATATTGCAGATTCAGATTTAAAGTTTCTTTTTTATTTTTTTTAAAGAAAGTGTCTAACAAAAATTTCAGAGGAATACAGATCTAAGCTTTTAAAAAGTGCTAGATTTTAATACCATATGTTCCAAGGCAGAAGTATTGAGTAGAAAAAACATTCAAATTAGTTTGTCATGCCAAAGACAATGCTGAGTTGAGCGCAAAATTAATAAGAAAAGAAATGCCATTTCAACTATCAATCCTCTCCAAGAAACCGAAGTACTCCAAGTGTTATGTAAAAGCAAAAAGCAACCTAAGTGACCATAACAATTACCGCTCTACATAAAGCAGGAGCACTAGTTTGGTGTAACACTCTTTATTCCAACAATGCAGCTCCTGGATGGCAACCACTTAATAGCTTTCCAACTCCAGTAACCACCTTAGCTACTTCTCCTTTTCTTCAATTTCTTTTTTATTCATACTTCAAGAACATAAAAATCTATTTCATATTTTTTTGAATTATATGCACAAAAAGCTATTTTTCATTGCACACGGATAGGGTGTGCAAACATTATTAGTATGGATAAATACACAAAAAACTATTCATAATCCTCTGGCAAATAACAACACAGCATGTGAGTTGCATTGCAACAAACTAATTCAAAGTATAAGGGGCAGGAATTCCAAATATTGCCTATCTGAAAAGAATTCTATCGGACTAACACCCGAATGACATCAATACTACAGCACAATGTAAACCAACATTCAAGTGAGTCCCTTTATATAATTCCACTGATGTTTCTTATTACTGATATCTAGGTAACTAATTTGGCAAAGATAATTTACATGATGAAAATGGACAATAAAATGCAGAAAAGTCAGCCATGTCTTTTTAAGATGGGAACAAACCTTCAAAGTGGGGCCAATTTTGAACACGCCCATGATCTCCTCCTTGGAAACCAAACAAAGAAGAGGAATAAGGGCAAAGGGGATCTGAATTGACTGAAGTACATTCAGCCACTCATTCAGAGCATCCAATGAACCTTCAGAGGTTTCAAAAACAAGAGCAACAATCAGGGTTGGAATTATGGCACAACTCCTAGTGATCAGTGCCCTCAGCCACTTTTTTAACCGCAAGTTCAAGAAACCTCCCATGATAAACTGACCAGCATAAGTACCAGTAATAGTGCTACTCTGACCAGCAGCCAATAATCCAATAGCCCAGATGTACAGAATTGGGAGCAATCCTCCACCATACTTCTCCGCAAGAAACTGGCCTGCATTCACGAGGCCAATATCATTGGCTTGCTCAGTACCATAAAATGCCTTTGCGAAAACCGTGGTAACAAACAGATTGATGATGAAAGATATTATAAGGGCAGCTGCAGATTCTATGGAGTAGTAATTGATTGCTTCTCGGACCCTGCCTATCTTGCGGGTGTCAATCTCTCTTGACTGTACAAGAGCAGAATGTAGAAATACATTGTGAGGCATGATAATGCAACCTACAACTCCTACTGCCTCCTTTATTGTTTTGGAGCTCAGTTTTGGAACCAAAACACCTAAAATTCAGACAAGCATAAAATACACAATTAATTGAATTAGATACCACACATCATTAAACAACTTTTTTATAAATTTAATAGTCTCACCAAGAAGAAGTTCAACACCACTGGGCTTTGTTTCACCAAACATCCATGCAAATGAGAGTGCCATGGTTGCTATGAGAATTGCAAAAAGTGCTTCCAACTTCCTCACTCCATAATTTTCAAGAAATAGAAATATAAAACTGCATCAAAACATTAGTGGCCAAAAATAAAATAGTCATCCCACAGAGTAATGACAAAAACACATAACAAAACGACATGCACGCAAGCGTTCCACATGTTAGTTGTTTATCTCAATAACAGCCAATCCATTTCATATTCTTAAAAAAGCATCCATTAAAATCTGCATACCATAATTCAAAAAAGCTTCAGTCTTCAGTTTCATAGGTCTAAAGATTAAAACTTCAGAACAGCCCACCATCTAAATAAAAAGCATAAAATTTGAAAAGACTAAAAAGAAAAACCTATAGTGTTTTACCAATCCAGAGCGGTGATGACGACACCAGCCCAAAGAGGCAAGAACCCATTACTCAAAATCTTAATGGCAATAGCACTGCCAATAACCTCCTGAATATCGGCCCCAATCAAAGCCAGTTCAGCCATGATCCATAAAAGCATCCTAGCCCACGTGGGATACTCCTCCCTACACAGCTCGGCCAAGTGTCTCCCAGTAGCCACGCCAAGCCGAGCCGACAAGAGCTGGACCAAAAGCCCCATAGCCGTGGCCCACAACAGCAACCAAAGCAAAGAATAGCCAGCAATGGCACCTGCCTGAAGATCCCCTTCCAAGTTACCCGGATCAAGAAAAGCTATACTCATCAGAAAACCCGGCCCAGTGAACAGCCAGAGCTTCTTCCACGAGAATGGCGGAGCCTTGGTAGAGGTATAAACGTCGTCGTTCTCTTCTCCTTCTTCATTGTATGTATCCACTCCAATTATGTGAACTTTCTCTGTAGAATCATAGGCCCTTTCTTCCTTGGACGAATCCAGGAGCGGGTTCGCCAGTAATCCCTGATGTTCGTCGTCCCTCGGAGGCATTTTTTTCTTTTTCTTTTTATTTTTATTTTATTAATAAAATCCTTTGCTGTTGAAGAAGGGACGCTCTCTTTGATTACAAGCACCTAACTCACAGAAAACACATTTTATGGGGTGGAAGAGTGGAATCTTGGGACAGCAGGGAACCTGTATGCTGGGGAATGACGATATATATACACGATGATGTTTTATTTCCATTACTTTCCCCTATTTTATTTTTCCCTTTATACCCTTTTTTTTTGGTTAATAACAGTTTGCCCCCTGAATTAATGGGGTAGTCACAATTTGCCCCCCTGAACTTTGAATATATATATTTCACCCCCTCATGTGTACTATTTGCCTTTAACCCATTCATTTACAATTTTTTCTTCCAAAACTACCCTTGCCTAGTCCTAAATTAACCTTAACTTTATAAATTTTTAATGGTCAACATTTGACTGTTCCAATAATTTCTTTTAATCCTACTATATATTCTCCACGTCTTATAATATAAGACGTAATTTTAGACTGCAATTTTTGTTGTTTCATGCTTTTATTTTAGACTGTAATTTAATAGATTGTTATAGTCTTATGTGTATTTTAGTAGAGAAAACATATTGCTTTTGGAATATTTTATTGCCGTGTAAAACCTTCTAGTTTGTGTTTTTGTTGGGAAGAGTATATTCTTTTCTAAAATAGTAATGGTTAAAATATCATGGCGAATATAGATTTATTTTTTATTTTTCTAAGTGATTCATATATTTGTTCTTATTGATTTGGAAAGAGATATCATTTTATCTTTTTGCTAGATTTATTTTTTACATTTTGGAACGATTCATATATTTGTTCTTGTTGATTTGGATAGAGATATCAATTTATCTTTTTCACAAGATGTGAGGAATATAAGCAAGATTGAAAGAAATTAATAGAACAGTAAAAAATTGACCACTAAAAATTTATAAAGCTAAGGTTAGTTTAAGAATAGACAAAGGTAGTTTTGGAAGAACAAAATTATAAATGAGTGGGTCAAAGTCAAATAGGACACATGAAGGGGTGAAATGTATATATTCAAAGTTTAAGGAGGCAAACTGTGACTACCCATAAATTCAGAGGGCAAACTGTTATTAACCCTTTTTTTTTTTTTCCTTTTCCTTGCTTTTTAATTAGGATGTAATGGGTCGAAGTTGTATAAAAAAAACATTAAATCTTTGTAAAAGTTAAAAAAAATTACCAAAGCAACTTATTATTTTATTAAAAAAAAAAGTTAACCGTTTTGATTTAAAATGGGAACCATATCATCTCTGTAAATTTCTGGGGTTGAGATGTGGGTATTTTTGAAAATTTCGCAGGACACGTGAAGCGTTGTCGTTTGTAATGGTAAAATAAGGTTATAATGGTCATTTAACGGGACGTTTATAATAATTCAAAGAATTACATGTCAGATTTGCAGTGTGACGTGGATCTATTGTGTAGTATGGCATGGAGGCATTGACGGATGCGGACTGAGTGAGGGCGAATTCTTTAATCTTTTAGGTAAAATTAATTAATTTCATGTACTAATACTATTACTCGTTTGGTGTAAGATATCTGTCTTCGTAAACATAATTTCATTCATTTTTACTTGTTGGAACGCCCAACCGTCCCAAAATTATCAAAATTTATCAACTGGACAAGCGAATAAGATGACCATTTAGGTTGCAGCATTTCTCCGGAACCCCTTCCCTCGGCAGTTTATGATGGAAGTTGATGCAAAATTGTAGTAATAACTAATAACTGAATATTTGCGTGGCACCAAATGGGAACATTGATCGACCAGACAAAGTAGAAAACCGCCAAGGCCCCCACGTCTCACGTCGCCAATGTGTGTGGGTGCTGCAAGCAAGCGTGTGTCGTTGTCGTGCGGGTCACGGGCTGTCTCACCCCATTTCACGACAAAAGCAAAGCCCAAGTTCTTTTGTCCGAATGTTTTGCTGCAAAATTCCATTTGGCTCTGCAGTTGACACTATTTCCAATGTCAATTGAGTCATTTACAAGAATACATTTACAACATAATAATTATGTAATTTATTTAAATATAAATATAATGTAACACTTTCTTATGAATAGCATTCGATTAGTACTTACTTAAAAAAAGTGACACTAAGATTCCACTGTTGGCTCTGTTGTCATAATGATTAGCTACCCCTGCTAGACGGTGCTTCTAGCTCAAACTTATGCAGGAGATTAAGAAACTTTCGGTACCGGTGGAAGTGGGCTATTCAATCGGGAAAGAACGTAGGCATCATACAGACTCGACGATCCACCCAAAAATTTTTCAAACTTAGTGACTATGGTCCCATAAATCTATGGCATAAAATTTTTTCAAATTTAGTGAACATGATCCCATAAATCTATGGTTTTGTCACTAGTGTTAAGAATCCCATTGCTGTTGTAATTGATTTGGTGTGACTTTCTGTTTATCTTCCAAAATTTGGTGATTATCCATCAGTTTCTGCATTTAGGTTAATCATTTGCCCTTGGAACTTTTACTAATTTTGGATCGCGTTGATTGTACTAAACCAATCAAACAACACTTACAGCGATCACAGTAACAGCAAAGAAATTTCATATTTCAACCATGACATTAATTTCACATAAGGCGTGAAAAAAAAAAAATTACGCACATTATGTTTGTCATGTTCACGATGATATTTTTGAGCTTGACCCCTCAGGATGCGTGCTTGCGTGTTCGAAATATAAAGCGTCCAAAATAGTGCGAGAGCCAAAATAAGAAAATTTTTAAGTGAACTAGATCTATAGCTGTATTTGTCCGCACTTGTTGATCGTGTGGTGTGAAAGAGTGCTACTTAAGTATAATAATGCATGTTGATATAAGACAATTATTTAATAATATTTATGTAACTCTATTTTAGAGTACAACAACTATGGATCAGGTCTATGTAAAAATTTTCCTTTAAAACGATGGTGGACAAGTTTTTTAGCAACAAAAAGACAAATAGAGGCAAATAGAAGTAGTACTGAAGCGCCACCATCTTTTTATTTAGTATCATTTATTGTTTGAGTTCTTTATCTCTCGATGAGCTTTTTGTTGACGGATCACTCCACGTTAGAAATGTTACATATTTGATATTTTTTCCCCCTCGGTTCAAAGGAGATTTTTAAGGCTTACGAGGTAAAAGGAAGAAAGGGGGAGAGCTTGAGAGTAAAAATCATGGATAATCATGATACCTGGAAAATATTTCTATTACCTGAATTGGGTCATGTGGACTTTGATTTCTTCTAATTTCCACAACCAATTCTTAGCCCAACTCCACTTGTTGGGAGCACTTTAACCTTTTGCTTGATTCGCGATTTTGGATTGGGCTTCTGACTAGATGTGTAATCTAAATTCCACTTGCCCCACACAAACGAGGACAATACAAAGAAAAACAAAAAACTCAGCTGCCACATGCACGTGACAATTTGACAGAGCATTTCAGGCTCAACAATAAAGGCCCATTTGCATTCTTACCGATTTTGAGATAGTTAAATAAAAAAAAAAAAAGAAAAAAAATTATGTACAATTAAAGAAGAAAAAGAAAAGGAAAAATAAACAAAAAAGGATGAAGCATTGTCCTGTCAAGAAACGAATAGCTTTCTTACTTTTTGAATATATCTTCGGCATACCGGGCAAGTCTTGCTTTCCCCATCTGTAATCCTGCATCAGTAATCTCTCTGTAAAATCAGGATGTCTAAGTGAAGTTTTTGTTCGTTAAATATCTCTCTCTGTTTTTTTTTTTTTTTTTTTTTCTTTTTGGGTTAACTTAAAAGTGAAGCCAGGGGGTTTGTGTTTTAGGATATAATTACCTTTGGGCACAAACGTGACACGTAGCACAATGGCCACAAGGGATGAAGAAGCAATTTCTTTGTTCGTCATAGCAAATTACACAAATCTTTCCATCATATAAATCCTCTGATGAACTGTTACTACATTTTCCAGACTCTGCATCTTCTTCACATGTCCCATAGGTGAAAGGAACCACCTCTTTTGCCAACAATCTATTAGTTTCAGTTACTGCCGGAGCCCCGGACGGTTGAGTACTACTTCTACCATCATCTTCATCACAATGTTTCAAAAGTTTAATGATCAGCGCAACAATCACCAGCAGCAACGCTGAAAATCCATAAAAGATTGAATGCACAAGAAAATTATAATACTATTGATTATTTTCTACATTGTGGAATTCTTAAAAAATTCGAACAATTTACTAGATAATGTTCTATTGACTTGTGATGTCAAAGCCCACAAGCAACACAGTGTTCTTTGTCTTCACGAAATGACATATTAATGACTATTAAAGATAAGCTTTCAACATAAGATAATCATTAATTTGCAAGTAACCTACCCATGATTGCGACATAAATAACCCAGCGGCTCCCGAAAGCAAGAGCAATGCTCCACTCCTGGTGTTCATCCTGCAATCGAAAAGACCAAGGAAATTAAAATCTTTAAAATCGAAGCAGCTAGTGAAATCTACCATGCAATGGAGAAGAAAAATGCTAACGGATTTCTTACATCATGTGTTGTGGTCAGGAAAGCATAATTCTTGTTCATTATGTGAAGCCCACGATCAAGAGTTGTTGAAATGCGGTGTGCAAATGGCATGTATTTGAGATACTAATTTTGCTTTGGCGCTCTCTCCTCCTCTGAAACTTACACAATTTGATATTGCTGCAAAAGATAGATAACAAGTAAGTTCGAGGAGTCCATAGATTAGAGATTCGGCTGTGTGAGGCGTGCACTGAAGCATCAATCAATTGTTGCTTTTGTAACACTCCTCTTGCTTTCTACAAGTAAAGGAAAGGAAAACCAGATTTTACTTTTTTTTATTGAAAGTGAAAGAAGTTGCTGTTTTCAAATCTGATGAACTCCTGAACTTTTATCTCTTCTTTTTAAAGATAAGATAATATTAATCGCTTCTTCTCCCTGTCTGCCCAAGAATGTGACTGAATAATTGAACACGAAGGCTGGGGAATTCAACTATTCCGCGTTTTCAAATTAATTCTAGAGACTAAAAGATGCAAAAGAACAAAAAAAGAACTAGTTGAGTTAATGATAATTTCTCAAGCTAAATAATGTCAAGAAAGAGACTGCATTCCATTTCCACCGTCCCAGAAAAACAGAAAAGCAAGATTCCAGAATTTCTCCTTTACTTTCTTTCACAGTGACAAAATTGACACAAACAAATTCAAAACCAACAATAAACAAACAATTTAATAAACGTATTAATTTACCTCAAAATGGCGTGAATATAAGTTGATAATTTCTCCAGAAAACGAAGCTGAAGTTTCCAGAATTTGGGGTAACAAGGCGTTTAAAGGGTCGTGGAGAAGTGCAAAAAACAGAGTAACTCTGTTCTGAAAAGCAAAGAAAATAAACAAATACACAATTGTTGAAAATGGATAAAGTTCATGGTGGACCTGATAACTTATAGTTTTCGGTGGGATGGGAATTTGGAAATTGCCAGATCAATCATCTCAAAGAAAGGAGAAGAATGGATTGAGGGAAGGAATTTAGGTAAAGACGATTAGGTTAGGTTATTGTTCTTACTCAACCAACTAATTTGTTCAGGCAGTTCGGAAACTAGACGAGTTTTCTCTGATGTGAAGGGTAGATGGCCTTTGCTTTGAGACGGTTATAAGAAGAATAAAATGACACAGGCTAAAGATAATTAAGATGCATCACCAGGAGTGAGTATTGCGTGCACCACGCGTGCCACGTGGCGTGCCACGTGGTGCACTAGAACCAATTACATATCGCTAAATAATACAAGGTATGACCCACCATTGCCACATGGCGATAAATTATTGATTCTAGTACACTACGTTGTGATGTATTGTATACTTTTCCGTATCACCAGCATCGGAGATTCTTTCATGGACTTTATGGTACCATTTTATGGAAAATGTACAAGAAGAATAAAATGACATAGCCAAAAGATAATTGACATGTATCACCGGCATGGAAGATTCTTTTATGGACTTTACAGTACCATTTTATAGATCTTGTAGTATAAATATAAACCATATTAATACAGTAATGCATGTCAATGTAAGAAAAAAGATGAAAAAATATTATGTCCCTTAATCGAATCATAAGATCTGTAGGCGAGATGGTGGCAGACATGCATTACGCCGACAACAAATAGAAGAGGACTATTTACACCAACAACAATGGAAGAGAGTATCAAACAAAATTACTACAGAGCAATAGGAAATTTCTATTGACGGTCAGCGAACCCACGAAATCAATTGACAAGGAATTGGGACATAAAGTTAAAAAAGGGATTTAGAAGTCACAAACTCACAATTAGGAGTTAGACCTGAAAAAGGTTTTGTTAATTAGTCAACAGTCATAATGCCGGGGAAAAAGTCAGCGCTGTACATCATCTGTCTTCTCTGGATGTTAGTTGGTACTCGCGTTCAAGTTTAACATGAATGCAATGTCGACTCTGAGGCACGATGATGGGAAAGTAGTATGCTCGGAAAGTTTATTTAGCATTTGGTGAGGGTAGGGTTTAAATGAGGAACGCACCGTGCGCTAACGCCCTAACATATTGGTGAAAGCTCCACAATTGAGAATAAAAAGTGCAATAATATACCCTAGGCAAATGGGCAACAAATTCATTAGAGTATTGTTGGAAAAAAAAATCATCCGGCAAGTGTGGCTGTCAAAGGAGGGTTTAGGAGATTTATAGGCACTGAGTTTGCCCAACGCAATGCAATATTTTTTTATTTTTAAATATTCATCTGTCGTGTTTGGAAAATGCGGTAGGACCTCCGCATTTCCAAAACACGGCGGTATTATTCACCTTACTGGTTAAACATCTGTAGCTCTTAAGTATTTTTTTTGTTACGGTTACAATGGAAGATTTTTATATGAACTAAATTTACAACTAGATCTTGTAATCTAAAAAAGTATTATATTATATAAGTATAGTGATGCATGTTAATGTATACAATTATAGTGATACATACTAATGCAAGAAAGTAATATAAAAATGCTTATATAATATTCTTTTACACTATAAGATCTATAAATAAAAATTGTAGATCTAGTGCGTATCTATGTAAAAAAATTTTTTATAATATAACCTACAACTGTGGAATCCATATAAACATATTACAATTCAATAACATTATAAACTGACCCATAAATGATACAGATATATATTTTTTATAAGATTACAACTTAATGTACAATTAGATCACAATTTAATGACACTAAGTTAAATAATAACATATAATGAGACTTGAACCTAGGATCCTTAATCGCTGGAGACTGGACATCAGATCGATAATGCTTAACTTGAGATTGATATTTAGTTACATTACATCAATCCCAAATACATTTTTGAGTTTGTTGACTTGCAAATCAAATTTTCGTGGCTAAACAAGTAGCTTTGCACTAATGCAGGGCCCAAGCTTTTCTTCTTCTTCGTTGTTTTTTTTTTTTTTTTTTGTGAGAAAGCATATATTATTAGATGGGGATTTTTTGAAAAGGAAAGATGGTAGGATTCAAACCCCGACCATTAGGAAGAATCTATAGAGTTCTAACCACTCGGTTGAGTATTTGTTTCTGGGACCAAGCTCCTAAAAGTCGCTGTACCTCTTTTAAAAAAAAATAAAATCGCTGTACTGTTTCCGTCTGAAAATCAGTCATCTGCACGGATAAGAGGGCCAAAGCTGAGAGGTTATATGTCATGGTCATCTTGTAGAAACTAGGTAGAGGTATCCCCTTGTCAAAACCATTTGTGATAAATGTTTGGACGGGTTATAAAATCCAACAACAGCTGTCAGTTTTCTCTTTTGGGCAATTAGATACTAACCCAGTCAGATTTGACTGGCCCATAGGAATTATTGGATCCATACATTGTCCATCATCATGTTATGCTTCCTTATAGCCCAAAATGGTAGAAGCGAACGTAAGTTGGTTTGCCCTATAAATGTAAATCAGTGACCTCTATATGATAAGAGCCTTATAGAGCCTGGCCCGTTGAATACTATAGCTGGGAAAAAGGGAACCTCCACCATATTAAGTAAATATCAAACGAGAATATAGAAATATGATCCATCCACCTTTGCAATTTTTGGAATTAAAATATATGATCTTATGAAAGAAGATACTATTTGCCGCATGAACATCAGTTTCCAGCTGACACACACCAATATTCGTAGACTAAAAGTGGAAAGACACGAACTTTCACCCGAAAAAAGAAATTACAAATCTAGCAATTGAGATTTTTAACCTGGGCCAGAGATGAATATGCCAAACAATTCCAAGAAAGAATGCGTCGATAACGAGTAATAGGTTACCAGCAGCAAATACCACATGGTGGAGAATAGTAAAGATCACAAAATCTATCAACAGACGGATTGATTTCTGAAAGAGTCTTAACACTTTAGGTAAGGGCTGTTTCAGTTGTTTGTGGAATGGACGGGAACGAAACCTTCTAATAAGTTAAGAACGGTGCGATACCATATTCAATTTCTCTTGCTGAACATGGTGCCCGTGATTTCAGTATATGTTTTATGTGACACCATCAGACAAAATCAGATTTTACAAAGACAGCGTGTGGACCTCGGGTGAGTGGTGATACAATTTTAAAAACAAGTCGTCTATGGGATCTTGATGGATTCTCCATAGAAGAAAAAACATTAAGGCATCTGATAGTCGCAGTCTAGAGATGTACACACATCTACAACGTGAGAGCTTTGGCGTTACGTCGTGGAGTTCGTCAAAGGTGTACGAAACACAGCTGGAGCTGGACGGAACACCAAACATCAATCAAATGCTGAAAGGAACTCGTGCAGCCAGAAATTTCCAAAGACAAAAGAGTCTTGTGATGTGCTCCCAAACGTGTTGGAACCTAGCAATCAAAATTTTCGTAAAAAACAAACACCAGCCCAACAAGCTGAGGGTGTACTAACCACTAAGTGGGAAAATGTTGAACGTGTGCGAATGCGGTTTCAACGTATATATGCATGTCATTTAAGTTCTAGTTTGAAAAGAATCATACATTTTTTTTTATAGAAAAAATTAATTTAAACTAGAAACGATGAACGTATGGCATGTATCTCTACCTATTTTACAAAAAATACATTAAACCTAGTACAAAGTGGAACGGATGTAATATCTTGAACTTATTTGACAAAAATCATACTTGAAGTCATTTAATAGATCTTGTAAATTTCTGTTAGTTGTGGATAATTTACTCAAGGTTTTGTTCATCAATTCCCTTATGGCAATGGTTCAGTGGAGCATGACGAAAGTATTTTAAAGAAACTGTAATTAAATTAGAAAAGTATCTAAATGCGAAGGAACAATAACATAATGATAAATGTGTGTAATGTAGAGGCAAATTTCTCTGAATATTGTTATTTTAAAAAAACTTCCCATTTTGGGGTTATTTTTTTTTTTATTCCAGGTTTATAGTCACCGCACACAACATGTGCGGCGACTGCTTAATTGTTTTTTTATTTTTTTCACGTGTGCAGGTGTGTAAGTGTGTGTCAAGAGGGCTTTTGTGTAATTTTTGGGCAATTGTGAGAGTCACCGCACAAGCTTTGTGCAATGACTCTCACAATTGCACAAAATTGCTATTTGAATTTTTTTTTTTTTTTTAGTTGAGGAGGCCTTTTGTGCAATTGGGGATTTGGTGGGAGAGTCACTACACGAGTCTTGTGCGGTGACTCTCACATTAAATCCCAAATTGCATCTTAGCCCCTTTTTATTTATTTATTTATTTTACATTTGTGGGGGCCTTTTTGCAATTTGAATTTGTTGTGAGAGTCACCGCACAGTGACAGTGCGGTGACTCTCACAAGTCCAAATTCAAATTGCAAAAAGTTGGCTGTGGAATTTGGCCCCCCAAATGTTAAAGGAAAAAAAAAAGTTAAAAAAAATCATTCTCTTAATTAGGTTATCAATTAGTTAATTTATATAAAAAATAAATTAGTATTAAAAAAATATTGTGATTCACGTAATTAATTAGGAAAAACTGTTGCAAGTAATTATCATTCAATGAAAGTAATTAGGAGATCTTTGTTTTATACCTCCAATTTTTTTTTAACATTTGTAGGTGAAAAAATCACAATTACATATAGCCCCCCAAATGTAATTTTTTTTTTTAACTTTTTGAGGTAAAAAAAAATTATTGTTCAAGTAATTAATCAACAGAATAATTTTTTTTACCCTATAAACTTATTCAAGGACATAATTAAGACAAATACGTACCATTATTTATAAATAATGTATTCCTTTAAGGATTAACTTAAAAAATACATACCATTCCCTAGTTGTGAATTCCCTAAACCATTAACCATTCCCAACTTGTGAATTAACATACCATAATAATTTATTTTTATAAATAAATAATTAATTATTTTTAAGATACTTTTTTAAGGATTAACAAGTAATTCAAGTAAAGAATTAAGATAAATACATACATTTCCCTAGTTGTGAATTAATTTTTTTCTTATTCTTTACAAGATAAAAATAATAATTTATATAATTAAGACAAGAATTATTCAAGTAATTATTTAAGAGAATTATTTTTTAATACTAATTTATTTTTTTATATAAATTAACTAATTGATAACCTAACAATAACATTAAAAAATTTTTTAACATTTTTTTCCTTTAACATTTGGGGGGCTGAATGGCAAGTAATTATCATTCAATGAAAGTAATTAGGAGATCTTTGTTTTATACCTCCAATTTTTTTTTTAACATTTGTAGGTGAAAAAATCACAATTACATATAGCCCCCCAAATGTAATTTTTTTTTACTTTTTGAGGTAAAAAAAATTATTATTCAAGTAATTAATCAACAGAACAATTTTTTTTACCCTATAAACTTATTCAAGGACAGAATTAAGACAAATACGTACCATTATTCATAAATAATGTATTCCTTTAAGGATTAACTTAAAAAATACATACCATTCCCTAGTTGTGAATTCCCTAAACCATTAATCATTCCCAACTTGTGAATTAACATACCATAATAATTTATTTTTATAAATAAATAATTAATTATTTTTAAGATACTTTTTTAAGGATTAACAAGTAATTCAAGTAAAGAATTAAGATAAATACATACATTTCCCTAGTTGTGAATTAATTTTTTTCTTATTCTTTACAAGATAAAAATACTAATTGATATAATTAAGACAAGAATTATTCAACAAAATCGTAATTAAGAGAATTATTTTTTTAATACTAATTTATTTTTTATATAAATTAACTAATTGATAACCTAATTAAGAGAGTGATTTTTTTAATGTTTTTTTTTCCTTTAACATTTGGGGGGCCAAATTCCATGGCCAACTTTTTGCAATTTGAATTTGGACTTGTGAGAGTCACCGCACTGTCACTGTGTGGTGACTCTCACAACAAATTCAAATTGCAAAAAGGCCCCCCAAACGTAAAATAAATAAATAAATAAAGGGGGCCTAAAATGCAATTTGGATTTAATGTGAGAGTCACCGCACAAGACCTGTGTAGTGACTCTCACGCCAAATCCCCAATTGCACAAAAGACCCCCTCAACTGAAAAAAAAAAAATTTCAGATAGCAATGTTGTGCATTTGTGAGAGTCACCGCACAAAGCTTGTGCGGTGACTCTCACAATTGCCCAAAAATTGCACAAAAGCCCTCCTGACACACACCTGCACACGTGGAAAAAAAAAAATTAAGCAGTCGCCGCACATGTTATGTGCGGTGACTATAAACCTGGAATAAAAAAAAAAAAGTAACCCCAAAATGGGGAGTTTTTTTAAAATAACAATATTAAGAGAAATTTGCCGTAATGTAGATGATGAAGTGTATGTATGTCTAAACCAGTGCCTTTATGATCAGAAAAATCTTTAACTCACATTGACCCGTCACTCACGGAAGGAACACATATGTTCTTGCTGTTTCAATCTCCAATTTGGACAGCAAAGTAATTCTTTCCCTCAAAGTTAACCTCAATTACATATTCTTCTTTTCAATTAGTTATCAGTCGATTTCAGTTGATTATCTTTAATTGATTCGACCCATAATTTTTGAAATTCAGAAGGCAAGAATTTTAATATTTCTCTTTGTAAAATTTAAAAGACTAAAATTTTCTGCAAAGCAAACAATAAGGATACGGATTTAAAATAGAACTAGCCCTTAATAAATACTGACAAGCATTACTCTTCTAATTATCAATGGTTGGACTACAAACGGAACAAAAAAATGGCAGGGAGGCACAAGTCGCGCGCAATCACCATAGTTGTGTTGCAAATTTTTGTTTTCAATAATTTGAAAGTTGAAGCCTATCTTAAGCTTTGTTATAAAATAGAAAAGTTTGTTTCTTCAAAAACGTTTTTTTTTTTAAAAAGAAGAAGAAAATATTTGGATATCGTACTACTTTTCCCCTTCTTTGGACCTTTAGGGTGCAACATTTTATTGTCTCTTTGCGTCCTACTCTTTCTTTATACAAAATTTGTCAGTTGAAGCAAAATTTCTTCCCTTCACCTACCTGATCATTGTCGTGAAGTTTATTTGGACCTTGTTTATCTGACGTTCATAAAAATATTATTGCTGACACATGCATATGTGCATAGGCCTTTCAATAATTTTCCAAGGATAAGAAGTGAAAATATTCTTGGCTTTTTTTCTTTGGTTTGATAGCAAAGTTGCGATTGTTTTATTCTCTCCCTGAAAAAAATCAACCAAGATTGCTCATAATAGTCAAAGGAAGGCAGAACTCCTGGTGCAATTTTGGTTCTATTCTACCAAGCCGGTTGACTAGGGTTAGCTCGTGCTATACTTTTCAAGAAAATGTTGTGGTGACTGGCTGTGTCTTGGATGAGTTTTTTTTGGAGTGTTTTTTAAAAAACATGATTGTAGTTGTTTTAAAAATTCTTCTTGATAAATATGTATGTGAAATAAAAAGGTAGTTGAAAAAAGTGTATGAAATTTTTAAAAAACATATTTCTAAAAAATATTATCAAACAAACAAAGTGTTTTAAAAAAAATATAAGTTTTTGAAGAAAATTAATAAGTTTTTGCTGAAAATTATCTTTTTTTTTTAATGAAAATTTACTATTTTTACTGAGAATTGTGGCAAGAAAAATCACAAATTTTTTTTTTATTAGTAAGAGATTTACATCCAACACATCCAGAATTAGTCCACTTACCTGTAAGAAAGAGAATGAGAGAATTAAATACCCAAAAATAAATTGGAAAAAAAATCCAAGCCCTAAGTTAATAATTTGTAGCACGTTCTAGCTAGCTGCAATAACATGCAGATCAATACCAAATATTTTTACATAGAGACAACACTGGCATACTTTATTTCTAGCATACTTTAAGAAAAGTCGAAGACAAAGACCAGCATACGATCAGTCAATATTATCACATCATAAGAATTACATTATGCGACCATATAGCAGATTATTTGAACCTACCTATCAATCAAACCAAAGTCCAAAGACTATCACGCAAAAGAAAACTGAAGAAGCCCTTTTTTTAATTTATTTTTCTTTTTTCTTTGGACCCAAACAAAAGCTAATACTAGTCAGATCAAAAGCAGAAACACAGAAAGAGAGGGCACAGCAAGAAAGAGAGTTTTCTTTTGGTCGATACTGTAAGGGGCATGCATGGTTGGTGGCTAACCAAATTATTTGCTATTGCCCCTTTTTCCCTTAATGTGATCCCTCCATTCCAAATCCGTCAACACCGTCGTTTTGGGGTCCAATGCGGAGCAGCTGGGCTAAAGTGCACTGAGACCACCCTAGAATCAAGAAGTTCCATGATGGGTGCAAAACTGACGCACCTTGGGACCTTGTATTGGTTTATCGAAGCACCCCTCGAAATTGCATAGTCCATCAATTCTTCAAATGTACCATTTTTCACTACCCTTATTTCTAGCGGTCCAATTGAGTTGTCCGCCACTCGCCCCTGTCTATACACCGAATTTAGCGACTCTTCTATTGCTAGGCAGCACTGGTTCAACACCTTCCTGAGTCGGTGAATTGGCCGCTGGATCCTTCACCAGCAACTCCCAGTAGATAACATAGTGCCCCGGAATGGTCTTAGTATCAGCATAGCTAGTGTATTCAACGACACTAGTATCAAATTCACGCAAGAGCTCGGATGCAATCTTCAATCCCCTTCTGCAACTCGGCCTCATCGGTCTTGTCTGCGTCGAATGCTTAGTAAGGACATTCTTTCTTCTAATAAACTTGAATTGTGGTGCTGAGTTATAGAAACCAGTGACTCGAAGGATGTCACCAACCCGGTACCGGCAGAGCCCAGCATAGGTTGTGATAACTAGTTCATACTCCTTGCCGACTTCCACGTCAGCTAGGTCGACTAGCTTTCGGTGGAGAGTCAAGAGAAAGTTGAACAGGATTGACAGAGGTCAGTGAGGGAGGAATTCGAAGTAGCCCATGTTAGGCATGATTGTGTAAGAGACTTCGGAAGGCTTAGACATGGGCTTTAGATTTAGGCCAAAGTAGCATTCGGATGATGCGTACATGGTACATGCAAGTGGTAGCCCACCGCTGTAATAATCAAGGGTAGGAATATACTGAGCCATTGCACCCGTAACTATAACGTCAAGGTACTTGGTATTAGGCCAGATTCTTGTGATGATCGTCTCCCAGTTTTCGCCTTCACATTCCTTGCTGATGAAGTCAGCCAGCTCAGGGTTTGGCTTGAGAATCTCTGACATGCGTTTTCTTATGGATGAGTCGGTAACTTTAGGGTTTAAGACGCCGGTTTTGATGTCCTCAGAAAGTTGTTTCCAGTTGAGTTGAAGGAAGCGAATAGCGCGGAGAAGGCCGGAGGCAAAGACTGCGCCCATTCGGAGGACTTCTTCTCTCATGAGAAGGCCGCAGAGCATTTGAGTGTACATACTCTGGAAAGAATCAGCGCAAAGAATGGCCTCATCAGGGCTGGTGTAAACCAAGTAAGGGTCGTATGGTCTGTTCTTGAATTTGTCACTCTTGTAGTAGCCAGTCAGCACCGGACGAGCAACAAGTCCGCTTGGGGTCTTGGTTTCTGCTTTGACGAAAAGGAAGTACAAACCCTTCCCCTTGTCCAATTCCGGGACATAGCTGTTCATGATTATATATCTACTATTACTTAGTCTTGTTTTATTCATATTTGTATGACTGCCAAAAAAAATATGCTGATAAAAACGAGCAACTGAATTCATACTGTGCCAGGTTGTACTGTTTAGTATGAGTATGATTCAGTTGCTGTAAAAATGAGCAACTGAATCATACTGTACTGGAGTTGAACTATCTAGTATGAGTATGATTGATCTACTCACAGGTTCATGACAGGCATGAGAAGACTGTACAACTTTTGTCTGCGGTCCCATTCTTCATGAATTGTTGGCATAAGCTTTCTTTCTCCCGCAGATGTGCCAGAACTACCAATCCCAATTTCAAAAGTTAGTCAATTTTAGAACCCATAATCTAAATTAATTTACAAATGGAAAATAAAATACGTTTTTCCCAGAAAATGATACTCAAATTATTTTATATTACACAAAGATTTAAGATACTAGTTGACTGTTACCTAGTGAGGAATTCTGAGACAGGGTAAGATGAAAGAATTTGGGAACGATCACCATTGGCAATACGCTGGATATAAGGATGAAGATCCTCATAGCTCACAACAGGAATTTTGGACTTGAAAGAATTCCTATCGGTTGCCCCAGCAAGTTTGAATTCTTGAAGGTATTCAGTATTGGCATTCCGGTTAAGTATTTCGGCCAAAACATTTTCCTGCACGGAGTCACAATTTCTAGTCATCTCTTCAATAAACTGAAGAGCCTTAGCATCTTTCTCGCATGCAGGAGGGCCAAGCGGGGAAGAGAGGGCAGAATCAACAGCCATCTTAGTAAAAAAAGAGAAAAAATGAACAGCAAGCACTAATAAAAGAGGAGAAGAAGAAATTAGGCAAATGCAGACTCCAAGATTGGTTTAGGGTGTGAATTTTGGGTTACAGAGGGAGGTTGGTTTTTATAGTGGAATTTGGAAGCATAGTGAGGTTGGGGATTGCAGCTTTCAATAGGTTTTAACGTCACATTCCGCGGAAGAACTTGTACACTTGGATAGCCGATCGTTATTTTCTTTGGAAGTACTTGTGGAGAGTTTTACTGCTTTTGGGCATAGAAATATTTTTGCTGCAGGAAGTGTAGAGCAAGGAGGGGACATGTGGGTTCCACCAGACGTCGCCTAGACAGCTTCAACAGAGACACGTGGGCCCCAAAAGACATCCAAGTTAGCAATTTCCAGCTTGGATACATTTGTCCGACGCTTACCAGGCGACTCTTTCTGGTAAGGTTCCTGGTCACGGACAGCGACACCCCGCCGGCGACCAAGGCAATATCACTGCTAATTCCACAGGGAGAAAACATTGTTGATGGCTACAATCCTAGGTTCGTATGTATTTACAGGGGAATAGGAGGAGGGGAAGTGACTGGTGCCCATGCAGCATTCAATTTGTCTACGATCAATTCTACTAGTAGCATTTTAGTTCTCTTTTGCCAAACCGAAAAATACCAAATGATAATTAAATTAGTAGTAATGACGAAAGTAACATGCCAAGAGTGAATTTTTTTTTTTTTTTAAAGGACATGAGAAGTGATTGAGGAATTTGCTAGTCTATCATGAAAATAGTTGTTATCTGGGCTAATCAAGTGAAACAAAAATCTTTTGTAGTGAAGTAATCACGTGGGCATCTTGATGTTATCAGGGCAGTATAGAGTGAATTCCTTCTTTGTTTTAAATCTGTGTATGGTATCGGCGGTGAAATTAATTCTTTTTCTATAATGTCAGGGTTATAAGGTATTCATCATAATGCCATAGTTTTCATCGCCAGATTTTTTATAGTGGACTGATTTTCAATCAAACTTCCAATCACTATCATATAGCGATGATGATAATTTAATAGATAATAATCACTAGGTCAGGGTTTATTAATTGCATTCCATCATGGCAACACTAGGATGTGACAGATAGAGGAGAGCTCTTCCTCAGGGAATCTCCTTCGTGATTACAAGGGAAGACGGCAGGTAAAATGACTAGCTTTCCTATTACACTTTTTGGTACTACGTTTATATTACACCACTTAACTAATTACAATTGTCAATCACTTACTTCACTTAACTAATTACAATTGTCAATCACTTAAGTAGTGTAACATGAATGTAATACTAAGAATTGTAATAAAAAAACCCAAACCGGTAAAAACCCAAATCAAGATCTTTGCTTTGCAAAATTTACGACGAACAAAAACCTTGGATTCTTTGCCATTCTACGACAAATATTAACGTGGACTAATTAATAAAGGTCATAATTAATGTGCCTTGGGACATAGTTCTTGCAAGCTTGCAGTTCTCTGTTACGCTTTATGGTGTTATACTTATGTTACACTATCAAAGTAATTGACAAGTGTATCTGTATTTTGAGACATTGTTAGTGGATGTACAGTTGTCAATTAGCCTAAGTGGTATAACATAAATGTAACATCAACATGTATAACAGAAGACTCCTAACCGATTTGGCATGACTTTTAGGAGATCGGCTTCGTTTCCAACTAATTACTGAGATTTGATTTATCTTTTTTCGGGGATACAAGTGAAAGATAGGAATCCAGATGCAGTACGTTAATTCGTACCCCTTTCTAGTACTTAAAAGACTCGATGTATATTCTCCTTTGCTTTTATGGCTAATTTCTCTCTCAAGGGCTGCATGTTTCATGACAGGATAGGTTGAAGCTCATTGACACATTCTACTCTTTATCTTTTTACTGAAAAATGGCAGATAAACGGGCTAGGTATGAAGGTGGCATATTATTCTCGTACCTCAAGCGCATTATATGAGATGGGAAACAATATCCTTATTACAATCCAGAAGCCTCCTCACTTAATATGGCAGATATCTTACCCACGAATAAGATGATTGCTAGTTGTAAAGTGGGTATTGCTACAGGTGTAAAATGGATAAGAAGTTTCCACCCAGAGAAAACATAAAATAAAAAATTAATAGACAAAGTAAATAAGTACTTGTAAGTCTTAAATCCAGTCCATTATTTTGAGCGTCACTAAAGGACGAGAGACATAGAGAGTTTAATCTGAAGCACTTGTGAACGAGAGTGATACAATTAGGGTGGCATGATTTATCAAACTTTGCAATGGTAGATGCTGAAGAACTTGCACCATCCAAAATAGTTTTGCATCCCTCAATCTTTAATTATTTCTTAATTAAATTCCATGTTTATGTTTCTTAACGGTTAACACAGATATAAAAGCATGCATTTTAGTAAGTTCATCTTATATGCTCATCTACTGTAACTAACCCTAAAGCAAACGTGGGTAGCAGCTGAAATGAAAATTGAAATAGGATCATGGTTTCTCCATTTGCCATTTATAGTTTGGTAATTTTCATACTAAAAATGAGCATCTTGAGAAACAAAGTAACTAAAGTGCTACTTAACATGTGGCTTGTTTTCGGCTAAGTTAAAAACCAAAGGGACCAAACTTTCGAGTAGACTTTCAACATAGTATGATAGTAGTTTAATTTTTTCTAACAAAAAGAGTAAAGAAAAGCAACTTGTTATGGTAACCCCAAAAATAGAGAGGTTGGTAACACTGAGAGTTGGAGCACATGATGTGCAGGAGAATTGTTGTGTAAAGTTCATGTTATCCAAAATTTTCATCCAGGTGTCAATGTGCCAAACTTTCTTTATTACCATCCCCTCCTAGTGGAGAGCAATTTAGTACATGATAATATCATTTTCCACTAGATTCTTTTCTATCTAAAACTAATTTGAGAGCTTAAAATACGAATGCGTGTTTTTTTTTTGTTGTTTTTGTGCTGGCAACAATTGATTTTAACAGCCCAAACAGCGAAAAAAATTTCCACATCCCTGTTTGCTAATAGCATTCGAGTTTAGACATCTGATATGAAAAGTAGCCATCAAAAAATTAAATCAAGGTGAATATGACAGTGCATAACCAAGTCAAATTTTGCATTATTATTTACTTGCTCAACGGTCCTGCGGCCTGCCGTGTTTGGTTTGACTTGGAAATTGATATGAAAAATTATCTAGACTTAGCAAACATAAAAGGAAGTAAATTATGGAAATACTAGCCGCCTGTACTCAATAGATTTTTTCTACATGTTTTTAATTTTTGATTATTGAAAAATCTATTTTATAATGTTCTCAACTCCTTTTTTTTTTACTATTTTTTATTTTTTAAACTAAAATCAAGAGCAACAAAGTTTTACTTTTTTTAAATCAATTTTTATAAAAATTAGAAGTTATCGAGAACAAGCTCTAGTACAACTACGGAAATTGGATTATATTTATACATGCACAATCATATAAAACTTTACACGCTGTGGTATTGGTGCAAATTACTGGCACCTGCGTCAAAATTAATCCATTTCTAACTTGTGCTTAGTCGCACGGAAGCTTCAAAATAAGTGATAATAAAATAACTTGTTTACGTAAAAAAGAAATCAATTGAGTATATTAGATTAGCGTGTCAAGACTGTAACAAGAAGAGACGACTGGATCTTTTATTGGATTACCTTGATTACTTGGTCATGATTAGCAAGAATTATCTAATCAATTAAATATTTTATTGATGCAAATATATACCACGAACAATGACTATTCAATGTTCATATGCTCCTGCGTAGTAGTCTAAGTTCTACGACATTTGTTCTTGCCAAGGATAAGTTAGATGGAATTGGACATTTGAGACAGTACTGTACAATAGCACGGGTACTAATAATACGGCTTGAATAACTGGCCTTTAAGTCAGAGAGTCTTGCGTCCAAGTCTCGTGTTGCAATCGAAAGTTTGAATATGTTCCGTGCAAGATAGCAAATCCATCGCAAACATCCACAAACTGACTGATATGATTAACAAGATTTTGTTGTTCCCCAAATGAACTTGTTGAACTTGACTTCTTTGCTTTTCCTCTAGCAAAAATATGGGTGCGCTACCTTTTTTATTGCACGAGTACTTCAAAAGAATGAAGATGAATATGAAATTTTAGTACATGATGAAAAGTAAGAGATATCGAACAAGATCTATACGGCCCCAGAAGGGGAAAAAAAAAAAAAATTGCTTCACCCTTATTTTAGGACGTAAGAGCTGCCTCATGAAATATGGGCAATTATCTGCCAACTGATTGTTGAACATTTTTAGCCTGTAAGAAGTTACACTATTGTTAACTCACATCCATTTCTAAGCGAATTTGATCTTGCATGATTGTGCAACTTGAATTTCTATGAGCGTTCCCTGGGCATCTTGTCGCACCTACGTATAACAATAAGCTTTGGACTACTACAAAATTTTGTTGGTGATCAAATTTATGAGCGTTTGAGTCAAGTTTCTGCTGCTTGTTGATATTTTTTCTCTTGTTAATGAAAGGTTCGCCTCATGACAGAAGTACATACTTACGATGTACTTTTTTGAATTAGTCTTTTCCCAGCACCAAAAAGATTTGTGTACTTTCAGTTTATTTTCCATTATATTTCTTCTATTACCAGCCATTATTTTGAAGTTCTTAGTTGCTTTGTGAACAATATAAAACTTTCCAAGATTTGCTTAAGAGTAGCATTAAGTTGAAAGTTTAAAGGCTATACATGTTAAAGTGAAAGCCTAGATTCCTACGGGTTCTAGGAAGAAGAAAAAGAATGCCAAAGTCTGGTTTGATTAATAACTACCTAGGACTAAGAAATCCACTGAAATGTTTCTATCCAATTCATCTAACTCTCGACTCTAGATTCTCCTAATTAACCACTTTAAAATTGATGTCTCACGTAATTTGAAGAATATATGGCTATTGTTTCGTTGATTTTTCCCCCCTTCTTTCCACCCAAATCCTGTTTAAGATACGTACATTCATACTGTATAATTTAGCATCATTATGCATCCATTATACTATATTATTTAGCATCAATCATATGCACCCATTTTCACTTTTTTTTTCCCTCATCCAACCTTTACAATTGATCTAAGTTACTCATTAAACAATAATATATCTTACTGGCATCCCTATGGAGGATTTCGATTTTAAGGTAATATAGCCCTCCCTACCAAAAGTTTTTGAATTCAGAAAAGCAAAATCTATGCAAATCAGTATAATCATCTGCTTATGTTCGAATTCGATCAATTTATGGTAAAAAAAAAAAAACAGACTCTTGTTGAACATTTCCAATTCTTCGAATAGACCAGTGAATGTGACTACATTACCGTGCTTTGCGATCTTCATGTCGAAGATCATCATGTTCCTCTATTGCTCTTTATCTAGTCCTGGAACCAGAATTGACATCATCATCATCATCTCAATCTAACTGAGATTTTCAGACAGTGATTTTATACCTAATGATGAATGTCATCCCGCATGACACTGGTCACTAGTACAGAACAATGCATCTGGCCTCTAGTTTAGGGTTTTTATGACAAAAGAGCTGTACCTATACATTCATAAGAGAATATCAATTCTCAGTTGATGTAACTAAATATAGTGCATTGACTTCCAAGGTCTGCCATTTCAGTTTCGTGCTGGTGTAGATTTCCAATTTCCTTCACATGTTAATATTATTATTTGGGAACAACCATTTTAATTTTAGGGTTACAAAAATGTGTCATTTTATGTATCTTTCGCCACAACATATAGGTGTGGAGAGATTAGGCAATTGTTATATTAGTGCGAAAAGATGTGTGGCTCATAATATCATGTTAATTATGATTAGTTTTGAACTGCTCATATATTTTATTTTCTGTTACATAATTCATATTTTTTTTTTCACGAATTGTATTTTTTTTTTTTTTTTGGTTTAGAATTAGTCTTTTCAATCTGCGTACACACATGAAACATGCTTCAATCATTAGTACATGATTAAGATTAAACATGGTACAAACATGACGCTCATCATCTCAATAATGCATTGCAATTTCCTTTCCGCTGGAAGATAAGGAAGACACTATAGTATTTACCTACTCATGCAACAATTCCAGTCCACATGTGAGATGACTGAATTGTCAAATACGGTGTTTCTCTTTAGCCAAACAAAAAGAGCAATTAAAGGTTGATACAAACACTTACACAAAACCCGATGAGATATTGACCTGGTTAATACTAGTAGGGCAGAAATTAATAGACTTCGCTGGCAGGACTGCAATCTTAGGAGTTCCGAGGTTATAAAAATTTCAGCCGCGCATCTCTTGCAATACTTCTGAGGTTTGAATGCCCTTTGTCGGAGGAAACCAAATTAGCCTCTAATTTTAAACCTAACCTGGCTGTCGCACAAAACATGGTCTAACTTTGATACCTTCCCGTGACATGTGTATAGAGCTCGGACACAATTCCGTCTTCCCTGTTGGTGGTATGTCGCCAGTGTAACAATTGTCTATCTTACATATTTTGCAGGGCTCAATTTCAGTGAAGGTATTACTGTTTCATTTAAACCAAATTAAGTTTCGATATTGTAGCCTTGTGGGACCATTTTTTAGACTTCATTTCAACATCCCTTAAATCGTGATTTGGGAGTTAATCTGCAAACTTGAGATGGATCTTTGAACTCAAAAGTTCACTCATAAAGCGTAGCTTGCAAATCACGGGTGCGGCGTTGGATTTTTTGCCTTGCTTGAGAAGTTTAAATGAAATTCTTATGAATATAAGTAACAGTTTTTGCAGCTCTATCAGGGAATTGATCCGTTTAAGCTCAAGACGATAAACACTATACTACTTGTGATTACTCAAATGTAACACTGATAATGTTGCTGTGTAACGAGATAATGAAGTGCAGACGAGTTTGGGAAACTTTTCCTAGGGTTTATAGATCATGAGCTCGAATCAGTAGAGATATATGGTTAGCCTCACTTTTTTTTTTATGAGCTTCGGCCAACAAATATAGACAAATATAATCCATGCATGCGCGTTCTTCCAAAATTTTCCTGGTTTGGAGGAAAAAAGAGTAATGAAGTTGGACATCCTCTAGCTGGGTACTATAACAATGTATGTAATAATTAGTTCATCTTGGATTCTACTCTTCCTTGTCAAAATCTTGATAATTTAGCGTTTTTGCACTCATGGGACATATTACAATTTAGCTAGGCTGAACAAAGAGATGATAGAATAGTGAAGTGTTCGGCTTTTCGAGTTTAGATACTTTTCCCGCCTTATGATAAGATCGTCTTCAAAAGACAACAACTTGACCAGCCATTCTGGGATTGAATCTTCTTTTAGGAATAAAGCGGCTACCTCAATTAATTTATTTAATTTGCATGGTGAAAAGGAGAAAGTAAACATGTGTCTAAGGTAAAAATAAGGGGAAAAAAGAGTGGGCAAGTTAATCAGCCGGAAAGTGTAAATGAATGTCGCCATACGGTGACTTCAGACTATAATGCGCTTGAACTTATCAATATATTAAGCATAGTAGGATGGGTTTCGACGGCAGCCATTAGATTACAGATAACCTTATAGATATCTTGATAATTACGTTTTCTATCACATTACTGTTGGAACTGTACTTAAGAAAATGTCGTGAAATATACAAGTCATTCTAAACGAGAATATAGCTATCATGTGGGATTAAAAAATCTTTGGTATGAAGGGTCTGCTTCGTTGGTCGCCTCCCTCGTTGGATTCCAGATGTGCTCTTCTTTTTCATGAGAGATCTTTTTCAACTTAATCTCCTTCTCAATCGATGGGGCTCTCGGAGAAAAGACAATCCAGGCTGGTTTCCAACCCAATTGATGGAAAACTTAGGCGACCTCCCAACGACTGTTGTTCTTCAAAGGTACTGTATTAGCATTCCACATTTCATCATTAACACCCTACTCTTCTTGGTTCATATTTTGTTGTAAAATTTATAAAGGAGTTAAAAGTGCCTGTACAGAAAGTGAAGTGCGCCAATATCGACATCATCTTCTTAATATTGGCACGGGTCCTCACAAGTTGCACGTGCTAATTTGGACAAGTTAGAATTTGTATAAATAGTTAATAAAGATACTGTAACTCGTCAGTAAAAGTTTGTAATTACTTTTCACTTCAAAACGAAAGTATTTTTTAACATTAAATTTGGCTAACATAGTTCTAATTTTATCTATACATATTCTTGACCTATTTAATCTGGATCGCCAATTTATTACAAATGAAAATTGTGAAATTCCCGTGGCCCTTAAATATACATAGCTAATCTATACGTGTCATCTCCTCTGTGTTGTCAATTCTAGGGTCTGCAATTGGATTGACTATTTGGGCAATAATATCCGGGTTGGAGAATCCTTGCCTTGCACCATCTGTTGTTAGAGATGTATCTCTCAAAAAATTTAATGAACAAACTATTCAATAGCTTGCAAGACTTGTTGTCATTTTTGCTTTATTCAATTGACAAATCATAGTTCGACAAAGTTGTTTAGGTCCTTAATTGCAATTGACTTTGCGGATTCGTAGTTGCACGATCATTGTTAAAATCCAAGCCTGCCTACTCCCTAGCTTCGCTGTTCCTTACCCAACATTTTTGAAGGTTTGAAACTATATTCGACTTTCTGGGTCCTGAGTATCAAGCTCCTGTAGGGTTGGTGAGGGTGAGTCCGCATAGGATAAGCTAGAAAATTCTGTAGACGTTGGGCCAAGATTTAGGGCCTGTGGCTCTATATTCATGTCCCTCCTCCACAGGTTCACTCTTCAACCAAAGACAAGGCTAGACATTCACAACAAAAGTGTGTTTCGCTTTTAAAGGAATTCTAAAATATAGGTAAAACTCTATGCCGGGTTAAAACACCACCCCCTCCCCTAAAAAAATAAATAAATAAAAGAAATTCTTCCATTCCTCGAGTTCCGCCTTGAACTTGAAAGAGAAAGTAAAGAAAACTCGATAGTGTACAAATTTCTAAATGGAGATTAAAAATTGTTTTGCTTTGAAAAATATTAAAATTATAAACAATAAATTCTCTCAATTAGAACAAAATATCCAAAAAGCTTGAAAAATGCTAACAAAAACCGTGTAGCCATGACATGGATGTACAAAAAAAAAAAAAATCAAATTGTACTCCTAGACAAATTCTTTTTACTCTTGTTTTTTCCCGAGTCAGGTGAAGTACAATTTTTTGGCTCAATTTTGTAAAATCACCACTTAATTTTCCGCCTTAAGAATAAGGTAGTCATCTTATCCCTTCTTGATAAATCGGTCATCTCTTTCCTTTTTATTAGTTGCGTCTGCAGGAGAATAATTTAACTGTTAGTTTCACGGACCAAATAGTAAAGACAATGATGTGGATAAAAGCGGTCACACGTGGGCTTTTGAGCAAATAGGTGACCCGATTATATGGTTGATGAATTATTCGAATCTAGAGGTTCACAAATGGTTTTAGTAAAAGACCCTAAAATCTATATATTATATATTAATGAATTTTGATTTTTGGGCTATAACTCATGAAGTTTAGTAATTAACTAGGTTTGAAGCAAGCCCACCAATTGTAGTTAAAGAATAAATTCAGCCTAAAGTTTAATAAAATTGCTATTTAATATATTAAATCTATGCCTTTACTCAACAGCCATTTGGTTCAAATTCTTTTATCATTATCACTATGAATATCATTAATCCCTACTATGAGTATGAGTTTTAATCATTCTCCCAACATGTTTGGTTTAGTAATGAAATAAGTATCATTTCCCTCCCGCAAAAGGGTTAAGGAGTCTGATAGAGTAATAATTTGGAGAATAAAAAAATCTTAGTTAATTACTTTCATTCCGATTGAAAAATAATGATAGTTACTTCTCAAAAATCAATAATGGTTGTCATTACTATTGACACCTATTGCCCTTCCAGATTCTATTAAATCAAACACTCACAAAATTCTGTTTGAGAAAAACAAAATATATCTGATACGGTAAGTAGCTTTGATAATGGAAAATAAACCCTAAACAGATAGTGTGTTTGGTAAGGAGATTTTTGACGACTACCCTACCAATTGACATCCCTAAGGTAAAGTAGCAATTGTCTTTTGGTTTGATTCACGAGGCATGTTTATATGAGTATTTTTCGTGACTATTAGTGTTATAATCTAACTTTGTAGGTTTGTTGATTTGTTGATAAAGACATCCCTAAGGTAAAGTGCCTATTATCCAGCTCAGGGACAAAGCGAAACTAGCCGAGTATTTACATTTCCTGACAAATTAATATGCCAAGTCAGTCTACCCCAGGCAAAGATAAAAATCTCCTCTCGAAAAGCATTTAAAAGAAAAGAACAAGAAGCTTAAAACTCTGCCCACTGAAGTCCCAACCAAAGGCCCTACAGCAAACTCTGTGGGGTGACAAACTCCGCACTTGGCGTGCTGGTCCCCAGGTCAATAATCTTAAGGACCTAAAATATGAACAAGATCAATTATTGGTACATACCATGGATAATGCACACAAAGAAATTTATTTCTACAATGAAATCATACATCACATCATAAATCATAAACAAACTAAATAGACTTTAATTGCTAAACTTTTATTTTTTGTCCTTGGTGGTGATTCATCAACAATTTCTTTTTTTTTTTTTTTCGTTTTCCTAAAATTTTGGGAAGCGAATAGGCTATGTATTTGCCCCCACACTTTTTCTAATCTCTTTGTTCTTTTTTTTTTAATTTTTATTTTGTGCCTAAACTCAAAGTTTAATGATAGAACAGCCTTTAGACTGAGAAGATCTCATCAACTAGCTATAACATTTTATTTTATGTTCCCACATAAATTTAACTCATTATATATAAGCAATTTTTTTTTTTGTTTTTGTTTTTTTTTTTTTTTGATAACTTGGCATTAGACCCAAAACGAGTCCATAACGTTCGACTAAAAGGGGTATTTTGAGTATTCAGTTGGATTCACCAAGTTTGGACTTAGCCCAGATTAGAGCCACACTTGATGACTTACCTGATTTAGGCTACATCTCGAATTGCTCCACAAAAGTTTGGATTTAGGCCAGGTGTGACAAAACCGAATTTTTTTTTTTATTTCTCTAAGGAAATACTACTACAATTTAATAAGGCAAAAAAAAAAAAATCAGTGAAAGTAAATAATTATTTGGGCACCAACATGAAAATTTTATCCAACAATATTGGAAATTCCTAATATCAATATGGGTTCTGATCCTCAACCTCATATGGGTTCCAATCATCAATCTCATTAATTGAGTTCCTATCAGGCCTTATATTGTTTGTTTCAAAAAATATCAAGCCTCATTCATGTAGTGCTACCAAGGGCATCAAAATTTATCCACTTAGTAAATTATTTTTATTTGTAACAGCTGTTGATAAACTTTTAATACATGTGGCAACACCACGTGATTAATAAAGCCTGGAAGTGGCTCAACTAATGGAGTTGAGGATCAGAATTTCTGATCCAATGAATATAAGATCATTTTAGAGAGTTATGCAGACTGAACTGCTATAGATATTCTGTAATTACATTTCAGATACCCAGTGCGGGTTGGACCTTAAATAATGATGAGTCCATTTAAGCCGAGCTCCTTCGTTTATCCAAACGGGCTTACCTTTTGAACTTACTTCAACGAGCCCATGTTCGTATAAGTATCTGTGCATTTATCTTGCAAAAAAAAAAAAAAAAAAAAAAAAAAGGAAGCCCATTCTGCAATCTCAGTGATAAGCCGGATGCTTTGGCGTAAATTAAACTACGTTACCTCAAATCAATTATCTCCATCGGGCAAAAGTGAAATTACGTTAATTTGTTGTTTTTCTTATTCATCAACCAATTTCTCATTTTATAATGCCTGATCAATTATTTGCTAGTTTTTGAGCTAACTTCTGGAGAATCAAAGTACGAAGAAAAAATACTAGTTGATCGAAACAAAAGAAACAAACAAATTAAAGAGTTTGGCCGGCTGGAATTGAAACCACCAGGAAGAAACCATGAATTGGCATAGCCTAAATATCGGTCCAAACAACAACAACAAATCCGTGTTTATCTACACCCATGACATGAACCTCAAATTGCAACAGAAGAACAGTTCAGTAGTAATCAAGAGTACCCTGTAAACAAAAATATACGTGGGAGTGGGTGCTGTGCTGCTACCTTAACGCTCCTAAATCTCTACAAAACACTGAATTCTACCACGAAAATAAATTGAACTGGGGGGCTAAACAAATTCTCAAATCTTGATACAGTAGTATAACTTCGAAAAAAGATAGTGGCCTTGAAATTGACGTCATCCATACCCAGCTTTGGACGCCGGAATTCGAAATGCATTGATCAATCCTTTTTGACGTCTCCATAACTCAACACCTAGAAGCAACAGATGAGGAAGGAACACGGACAGTTTCTTCAATTCACCTAAATGAACCTCCAATATTTGCTCATTGTTGACCCAGTTTTTGCGCCTTCAATCGCCGGAGCACCCCTTCAACAGCAGTTTCAAAAGCATCTCTAATATTATTCCCATCATCACCAGGCATAGCATACAAAATCCTGGGTATTAAGTTACTAACCCTCTCTCTCATCATCTGAATCTCCTCTACACCATAGCTCTCCAATATTTTCCTAATGGAAGTGCCATTTCTCACCTGATTCTCATCTATAAATACCGAGAACCTCTCTGGGTCATCTCTCAAGAACCATTCATACTGACCGTGGATGCTCCTTTTCCAAAAGAAAACCGGTATCGAACCCGCTAATATGCAATCAAACGTGGATCTTCTCGTATGAGCATCACCTCTAGGCTGCAAACAGAAATTAGAGTCCAAAAACGACTCTAAAACCGCCGGCGTGCCTTCCAAACACGGAGTCTTGGAACAATCAACGATTTTGCAAGAATCAGACTCATTTTGACACTGATTTATCAACAAAACCCTGAAATCGTTCTTTATCTTGTTGCGTTTTCCACCAACATAAGTGAAGAGTTTTGACCGCTTCCTAGTTCGGACAAATTTCAGCCAGTTTTCCAGCTCAGCTTTGGACTTGGGATGAAATCCCGTAGGATAAGGTACGCTAATCTCCAACCTGTCCCAAGGACTACGTTCGATTGAGAGCCTCAACGTTTGTCTCATGGGAGGCATGAGAAGGAAGCTGGACCCCCACTTCTCATCCGTATTTCTCCTGAAATCCCAAGACATCCTCCCCAGCATAATAAAATGGTCTGCTCCTTTAGATCTCTTCCAAGATGGTTGGTTGCTGACCCACTTGAGCAAGCTCTCGCACTGCGAATCTTGCTCCCTTGCACTGTAATTACCGTACAAGTATCTGGCAGTTGCTAATCCAGCATAAAACGGGATATAAAACGCCGTGGCTGAATCTGGGTCGTAGGTTCTGCACTTGTAGTTGGAAATCCTCGTATGAAACATAACTTCCCCGGCAAACATGTGAGTCCAGTACCAAGCTTGAGTTAGATCCTTTGGCATAATCTCCTCGAGGGCTGTGGCTTCTGGGCCAAATCCATTGTTGGATAGAGCTTTGCACAGGGAATTCCATGGATCTAAATCGTGGCAATTATCCAGCAATTTTTTGTTAAAGATTGGAGGTAGGTCGTAGACATAAACAGTTCCGTATTTGCACTCCCCGTTTTGAGGAGGCCGGAAACGCTGCTGCAGACGACGGAAGGAGTGATAGTGCTTTGGAGCACTGGTGAAGATTAGGATGATGAGGATGGGCAAGAGAAGAGCGACGAAAAGCCATGCACGACGGTTTTTGTGTTTATCAAGAAAATTGCGTTTGGATGATGAGAATCTTGCAAAGGGCTGCATTTCTTCCTTCTTGGTTCTTCTACTATAGTATGGCTAGAACTAGAAGAAGACGCTACGCAAGTGTTGGGCTATGGCAGCACTTTTTTGGGTCATGGACCGACCACGCCCACAAGCGGTGTAAAGCAAGGACGCCGGGTCACTTTACTAATTATGAAACAAAGTTGTTGTTCCCAAAAACGAAAATAGAAGGGGAAAAAAAATGAAAAAGCAGCAGTTTCACCTAATTCTATTCAAGTATTTTATTCCTTGAGTCATGGGGCTGCTTTTAGTGCTTCTCACGACCCGTTGTGAGATGTTGACCAGTTAAGTGATTAAACAAGGGATGGGGGCATCAGTTTATACAAATATGGTATAGTTTTAATCCTCTATTGAGGATGAACTGGAACAGGAAGCACCGATTCACAAGGAGGAAGAAAACAGTTGGGGATGGCTTTTGAGATCTGCTGTCATCTGAAGACACGAAAATTGATTGTTTAAGGAGGTGCATAATAGTAGTGGAGTGGTATCTTCTACAAGTGAAATCAAGTACTGCATTTTATTTGTAAATTTGAGCGTCTAATCCGGCAGATTTGAATTTAATATCATCATGCAGCTAGCGTATACATTTGACCTTGCGGGATTTATTGTTTCCGTGAGATCCACAGCATACATTTGTTATTCTAACACCGTTTGGTAGACCATTGGTTTTGGGCACACTTCCTCTCCGTTTACACAAATATACTGAAATTGAAAGGATGAAAAGTTGGTCAACTTTATAAATCACAAGGGAATGTACCTACATCAGTTTAATTTTCATTGATTGCTTGAAACTCTAGATTTTATTTGAACTTTTTCTTCTTAATTGTACAGAAGTTGAGTAAACGACAAATGAGTTTTAGCGCCAAAAAAAAAAGAGGGAGCGGTAAAGGCCTCTGTATTTACATCTCAAATTTGTCACGACGCGGCTAAGTTAGTGAAAAAAGAAGAGTCCTATTCCAAGTGCCGCACAGCTGGACCGGACCGCTGGGACGAATCTCCTTTGATAAATTACGCCAAAACGAACGGTACCACTTCTATTCTTATTCTCGCGTAGGTCTTAATTCTGACAAATTATAATCACATATAAAAAATCTACAGAACTGTCGGTGATAAGATTGAGTTAATTAAGCTAACATGCCCAAAACTTGATTAGTGGTACGTCTTGATATGGTATTAAGTCGTTGATTATTATATACAGTTATGAAATTTTCACAATAATTATAGTGTTAGAAAGCCGATGAAGAATCGGCCACTTCCTTGTATTCTCGCCTATCTAACAATTAGCATTATGGGTATGGTTAATTACAGTATGCATTTCTAAATTATCATCACTTTGCACTTTATCTCTTAGTTTGGTATTATTTGAAGATCTCATGACTTTATGTTTTTTATTTGTGACACATTGTTTAAATTAGTTGAACATCCAATAAATTTTTGTTAACAATGTTTTGAATGAAAATGCGCTTCAATACTCTTAATTTTCACGTGTTTAACAAAACTCTTGTTTATTTAGAGCTATTAAAAATTATTGTATTCAAAAATAGCTATGACAAATTAAATAATTTTTTTATCAATTAAAAATGATGTGCCACAATTTGATAATATAAAAGTGGCACAAACAGAAAATCAGTAATAGTTCGAGGACACAAAATGCAATTAACCGGTACCAGTTGTCAGCAAGGCTACAGTAGTATTCATGCTTTTCCTGTCACACTCTTCTTTTTGTCGGTGTAGATTTGAATCCATGAAATTGAATGTTTTTCTAAAAACAAAGAAAAGAGAGTAATGGGGATCATGTGTTTCAGCGTGTAAGCTGTAAACGGGGTTAGGCTTGTATTGTCGGTTCGAGCTGTGCTTGTTTAATAAATGAGTCGAATCGAGCCAAGCCAAGTTCATTTATTAAACGACCTCAAATTTATATTCGATCTCAGCTTGTTTAATGAATGAGTCGAACTCGAGCTTTTACAAGCCGAGTTGAATTTTGTTCGCGAACAACTCAGTACAAATAAGTGTAAAAGTGTTATTCGAGTCGAGTATCTTATACTCGAACTCTAGTTCGTTTACTAAACGAGCGAGCTCGAACTCGTTCGTTTAATAAACGAGTTAAAATTTGTGTTCGAACTCGGTTCGTTTAACTTCACGAACAAATTGAACTCAAATTTTTACGAACCGAGTCGAACTGTGTTCATGAACAGCACAGTTCGTTTACAGTCTTAAGCGTGTTGGGTAAATTGATAGATTGATGGGCTCGCCCAAATAGCTGAACGAGCCTGTCTTCACATGGGCCACCAGCCGCGTCTCAAGTTTGACTGTGTGGAGAAACATTCAAGCTGGTGTCTCCTATATTCGAACTCCCTAAAGCATTTTCCAAAATTATTCGGATTTGGAAACAACTTAATTGAATTCGAATATCAATTAGGTACATTAGAGTTTGGGCTCGAACTAACTTGAGTCAAGGCATATTCGAGTCTAACCTAAACTTTTATAAATATTTTATTTTTCAAACTCAAAGTTAAAAAATGTGAAAGATGAAACTTGTCTAAAAAATACAAATATTTTAATAATTTCACATACATAGAAAAATAATAAACGCACATATATTTGAATAACTTGATGAGTTTTCGAATTGAATACTTAAATATTCAAACTGGAAAAATAATACACACACGTATATTCGAATAACTTGATGAGTTTTCAAATTAAGTACTTAAATATTCAAACTAGAAGGAAAATCAAGTCAAGTTGCTTGAACTTGGACAATTATAAATTCGAGTCGAACTTTTGACCAAATTACTCGCGAGTGGCTTAGTTCATTCATTGACAGACCTATTATTTTTGTTATTAGCACTTTATTTATTTTGTTTTTATATGTAAAAGTAGGGTGCCAATAGCAAAAAACAAATTAACATTAATATAAAATAAGAGTATCAATATAGACATCCACGAATTAAATTGAAATTGAAAGATTAAAGACTTCAATAAAATAGTTAGTAGGGAATTAGTGGAAAATTTGCATTTTGAATACTAAATCAAGGAGAGATGAAGGGTACAAGAACATACTCCACGATTTAACGGAAATTTAACGGACAAAATGAAGAAAAATCAACCTGATATATGCAACAACAATTTGCATAAACTAGAAGTTTTATCGTGCATCTCAGGTTCTTTATCCTCAGAAGATCTCAAACACAACAGCAGAGGATAGACAACGGGATTACTTTTTTTTTTTTTTTTCAAAAGTCAACATCATTTATATACATATTGGTAAACTACCAAAATACAGTATTCTCTTTACAAAAAGAGGGGTAACTGCTACTACTGATCTTGGAAATAGAATGAATACAACTTCAAGATTTCGATTTTTTGGGCCCGTGTTTGGTAAGGCCAGGGGAAACAGGCCGCTTTTTCAGTCTTTATCTAGATCATTTTGATAAGAACTGGACAACCATGATGGAATGATATGACTATATTGTCATCTCTTTTTTTTTTTTTTTTTTGTCATGTATTCAATATTCTAACTTATCCCTAATTTACTTTAAAAAATGATCCAACTAAATTTGAAGAGTCCAATAAAGACTAAACCGCTGTTGAATCAGTACTCCTCTAGATTTTTTAAACCAATTAGCTGCTGCACTGCTGGTGAAACTAGAACCCCCACTATATTGTCATCTCTAGGTGTTCCTCTAGAATTTTTAAATTAACTAGCTGTTGCACTGCTGATGGGGCTAGAACCCCCACTGTATTGTCATCTCTAGTGGCCACCGGTTCTTGAGAAAAGTATACAATATGTCACGTGCATTACCACGTGGTGTACTAGAACCAATAATTTATCGTCATGTGGCAATGGTGGGTCATACCTTGTATTATTTGGCGATGTATGATTAGTTCTAGTGCATCACATGGCACGCCACGTGGCGCGCGTGGTGCACGCAATACTCACTCCGGTTCTTGGGACCAGCTACGATCTATGAAAGTGTCCTAATTGTCGGCTGCTTGTACTGTCCGCATGAAAATGTAACTTGTTAGGTGACACCGTTTCTAGCTATTGCAGAGCATTCAGATCAGTTTTTAAAGCTAATAACAGCTTAAAAATTTATAGTGTGTACTGTCTCTATTGGGACCTTTTGTTAGGATTTTAAGGCTAAATAAATTACCAAAATTCTCGATGTCTACACAGGACAACGAGAATATAAAAACAAAAGATGATTAAATGTGCACCTACATCTCAGGGCAAAAATGTAAAAATTCACTGACCAAATGAGAGAAAAACAAAAGTGAAGAACACTCCATGAACCCACAAAATAAACCTACATAGCTCTCTTGGTGGATGTTCATCTCAAAGGCTTCATTGAAGATCTTTTTTTAAGAGCTACCAAGGAGAGAACTTGTTTCTCTATTTGACGAGACAAAAGATATAAAACACCTAACACCTTTGCTCTATAACTCTTTGAGAACGCAACTTGGGACAGCAGTGGGAATTGTCCAAGGGCGAGGCCTTATGAGAGGAATGTGTGCGTTTTGGTGAATAATAATTTAGAAATGTACAAATTACAACTGGAGGAACTTAGAATTGCAGAAGCAGCAGGAAGCAAACGAAGATTGAAGTTCAGGTTATCTGATGCAACAAAACCTATGCTGCTGAGACCATATGGTGATGTGGAACGGGTTGATTTATTAGCTTCTTAGGATTGTTTGAAGACAGACCGAAGTGCAATAATAAAATCCAAAACATGCAACAACGTTTGAACGACAATCGTTTTTCCACCAACAGAGGAATTTGGACCACGGTAATATAACACTGGAATCGTTATTTAATGCCTTAGGATGCAGAGTTTATTGAGCCCATGCCATTTCATCATTTAGGCCTCTTTCAAGTCCCTTTTTGTTTTTTTACGTCATTTAGTATTTTTTAAAGTATTTTTCTTTTGTGATTTTGGCTTATTTTGACTATACATACATATATATATATATATATAAAGAGTTAGTCGTACATTATTCAACAATTATTAAATTTGTATAATTCTAGTACTTTGAGTGCCTTAATTTATCTCTAAATTTCTTTATAATTTTGTTAAAAAAGAGCGAGTCTTTTTCCTTAGGTGTTTTGCAACATCAGATGGCCACCTCAGCATATAAGGTCAATGGTCATTGACCATCTCAGATTGTGGAACTGCCTCATGATTGGGTCCAATGCTGTTTGCCTAGACCGATTGATACCCGAAGTATTTATTCTAGAGCTGTTAAAAAGGAAGGAATGAGAAAAATCAGTTGCGTTGAGTTTAGGAGTATAAATACAAGAAGTAACAGGAACACATGACATTACAAACAAGTTCCGGATGAGGATATTCTCAAAAAAAAAAAAAAAAAAAAGTTCAGGATGAGAAAATCAGTTGAGTTTAGTCTACCTAAATTCATTTAGGATTATCAACACAAGAAGTAACAGGAACACATGAAAGACAAGTTCAAGGCCTGGTGATTGAACTTGGTCCGTGCTCCCAATCTTTTTCTGTATAGAAAAAAAAAAGTGTATTGCATTCACATTAAAATGGTATATAGATACCCAAAAGAAAATGAAATCAGTTTAAATTGCCCATATATCATGATATAACGATAGGATTTGCTGCTAAAAAACGACTGTTATTTCATGTTTATGGTACTTCTTTTTTCTATGACATCGTTCTTTAATTTTATTATTTACAAAATACGCAATTTAGCAAACTTATTAAAAGTCTCCCGAAACGTGCTTGTTGGAAGATCCAGCCGTATGCATGGTGGTCCTAGAGATCTAGTAATGTTTAGCAACAGCGACTTCAACGGTCCGCTGGCTATCTTTGGGGATAGATAACGGTTGGCCACAGATCATGTGAATGATTATACTCACAAAATTGACTGTTGCATCAGATAAATGTGGTTTAAAATGGAGGAGGTTCTCAAGCTCAGACATTCACGAATTTCGCAAAATCAATGATATGATTAATTAATGAGTGTTCTCTAGGTCTCTCTTGATTGTTATAACTTTCTTTAATTTCATCAATGCTAAACGAACATATAAAGTATTTTTAGCGGCACACACTTCGTTCGTTTTTAGTTATGCTTTTCAATAATTGAAAAAGGTGACAACCCCATGCTGTAGTCTTTGGACTTTGACCAAAGGTGAGAGACACTTGCGTATTAAACTTAGTAAAATAGCAATAATTAGTACTGACAAAATGTTTTCCATATTATGTTAATTAAACTATTCACTTATGTAGTATCATTCCTTTGCATTGTGAGTTTATTTTCTATTCATCGTCCTTGAAATATTTTACACTAGCGACCATAGATATCTAATACATAATCACATAATTAGATATTTATAAAATTATACTGCACATGTTTGGCTAATCTAAACCATGGTTCAAAGACTCGGCTCAGTCGGAGATGACTCGGCCGAGTCGTCGCCGGAATGGAAGCCTCCGGTCCGAAACTGCTCCGATCCTACTCAGAGACAGTAAACTTGCCGAAAACTCCTCGAGACTCGTCTGACTCAGACCGAATTGCCTCTGAGTCAATAAAAATCGGCTGAGTCGACGCCGAGTCGGCCTGAGTCAGCTAGGCCAAATGAAGAAGTCAACCACCAGTATTCCACCCTTAACCACTAGCACGCTACCACCCTCAGTGACTGCCAAAAACCCACCATCGTAACCAATCAACAACCTCCACCATCATCCACTTCTTCCTTCACCACCACTGCACCAAACCACAACACCACTGCACAAACCACCAAATCACACCCACACGTGCAGGGGGAGGTGGCAGGTGTAGAGAGGAAGTGGGTGGTGGGGTGAATCGGGATGGTGGAAGAGAAGAGAATGGTATAGAAGAGGAAGAGAAGAGAAGATGGAGAAGAACGAGAGAAGAGAAGAGAAGAGAAGATGGAGAAGGGAAGGGAAGGTAAAGAAGGGAGGAAAAGACGGCAGAAAGGGAATAGCGCGAAAGGAAGAGCGAGGGCCAGGGGAATTGGAGAAAAGAAGAAAAAAAATGGAAACAAATCAGGGTTTTTATTGGAAAGAAATAGGAATTAGATTAGATTAGGAAATAAGAAATTAAAATTAAAAATTAATATTTTTTAAAAACCAAATTTACACAAGACTTTGTCATATATAAGGCATGCTTAATCACAAAAATATCTTCTGATATATTTATTTTTAATTCCCTCAAAGGCAATTATAACGTGTCGACATACCCTGAAAAAATTAAATCTTCTGACTACTCGTCCATTTACATCTACAATTATTACTTTTAAAATTATGTTTTATGTTATTTTGATTATGTTTGTGATAGCAATGCATTTAATGCTTAAAAATATATATTATTTTTTATATCAATAAAATTAGTACATTTTAAAGATTTTATTTACTATTTTTTGTTATTTTTGTTTAACATATTTTTTTTTATTTTTTGAATGATTATTTATACATTTTAAAATAAAAATATTTTAAAATATGTGTCTCACCGAGACCGTGACCGATATACCGAATCCGATGTAAAACGATATGATCGGCGACCGCAACTTTGAACCATGATCTAAACTCGCATGTGTAAAAGATTGAGTAATTTAAACCCTTTTACCTTCTGGGTGTCAAAGCCAAGTCCAATGGACAAACTATTACAAGGACTAAAGAGTAGAGCAATCATTTTGATTTGAAAAAGGAAAGAATAAGTGAATAACGTAAAGCCACGATGGAACTGCTCGCTTAGCTTCGATTCCATCAGTTCAGATCATCGGTGCCAACTTTTCCAGTGCCACCCCAGTGCCATTCATCAGGGATTGTCACCTTGCATTCACACTAGGATAGTTATCTAATTAATCTCAAATGTGATAAGTGTGAATGCAAGGTGGCAGTCCCTGGTGAATGGCACTAAGGTGGTACTGGAAAAACTGGCACCGAGGATCTGAACTGTGATTCCATTATATTCGAACACAAGTCATCTTTTCTGACCCGACTCATATTTGATTTCCCATTCTCATTTAGAACGTGCCAAATGCCGCATATCAATGGAATAATAATTGTTATATAGTCTACATTACAAACTGTTTCTGATTCCTCTCTCTTCTCCTTTCGTTCTCTCTTACTTTCTTTCCAGGCCTCCTCAATGAAGCTTCAAGTATTTGAGCTTCCCTTACAGCAAACACGAAGAAAGGCACCAAATGTAGCCTCTCTCATAGCCTTAACTATTGTTTTGCCAGTTATTATCTTTTGTGTATATTCTCCTTCTTCACTATGGTACATTCCCAGGAATATATCTCAAGAATCTTCTTCTCCTGGTTCCCTTGAGGAATCAATGAGGAGGCCGGAAAAAAATGACGAATTTGAAGATGCAAAGTCACCAGGATTAAAGCCAAGTGGACCACCAAGCTCTATCAAGAGTGACTTAACAATTGCAAAGACTACATCTCCAATCGAAGGGGACAACAAGGATGGCAGAACACAAGTTCCCATCCAACAAACGCTAGAAGAAACTAAGGGGCCATTTCCAAATCCTAATCCTGCTGGGATAGAACTTAACAAGACAAGTTCTAGCAATTTCGTGGTGGATAAAGAAAGCTGCGACTTGTCTACTGGGGAATGGGTTACGAATCCAAACGCGCCGTACTATACCAACGCAACATGTTATGGAATTCTAGATCATCAGAATTGTATGAAATATGGAAGGCCTGATACCGATTTCTTGAAATGGAGGTGGAAACCAGATAAATGTGAGCTTCCGATATTCGATCCGCACCAGTTCTTGGAACTGGTTAGAGGAAAGTCGATTGCCTTCGTTGGAGACTCCGTGGCAAGAAATCAAGTGATGTCTTTGACGTGCCTCTTGTCAAGGGTAAAGTCCATCTTCACATTTATCATCTTAACTCAATCATGTTTACTATTTTTTTTATCTAGAAATTGTTCATGTTGATCCAAACATGCTCATATTCTTTTTCCTTTGCAATTTTTGCAATTTGTATGGTAGGAAGGGTTATCTCTAGTCTCCTCGGGTAAGGTGTGTGGTGTACAGTAGTAGCCATATGAATTTGAACGGTTATGCTTTGGTGTGCAATTTGTCCTTTTCTTTTTTAACAGGTCAAATTAATAGGATTTGGCCCTGACAAGCTACAACAGTTTCGGTAGCTAAGAAACAATTAATCTTTTTAATAGGCATGTTTGCACGTTCCGCACGAAGGCGCGGACGGTGATGTTCGTTGGCCTGGCATAAATTGTAGGAACTCCTTGCTTTGGCATAAATTATTTCCAAAACCAATGCGTCACTTGTTCTTTGTACTCGATCTAGGTCTAACATTTCAACTAACATGTGAAAGGGCAGATAAATTAGAGATCGAGGCACAGTAAGAGCGGTTCGTCTGGAAACCCCAGTCTTTACTCGGTACCAAGAGTAGAATTCATGGTTGATTTGGAAGCAGGAGTTCCTTAATCAGGGGTGTTTATGTATTGAAGTTAGTGCCCATAACTGAAAGAAATATCGTAATTGGGGGTAGATAAGACATTTGGTTTAGAAAGTGGGGCTGCTTGGTATATGGGAATCGGAATCAGGAATCGGAATGAATCCCTTATAGCCTGCTTGGTTGGAGGGAATGGGAATCGGGGAATCGGAATCATTTCTGAAAATTTGGGAATCCTCCATTCCCGACTAAATTGGGGGGAATCGGAATCATTTCTAAAAATTTTGCAACTTTGACTTCTTTTTGATTTCTTATTTGTTTTGTTGTGATAATTATTAATAAACATCATCATTTATTTGTTAATTAATAAAATTAGATGATTTAGGATCATAAAATCTTCAAAAGTGAATGATTCCGATTCCGATTCCGACATCCAACCAGGCAAGGATATTGGAATGAAAAACTTCATTCCAATTCCAAAGTGAATGATTCCAATTCCGATTCCGATTCCGATCTGCGAACCAAGCGCCCCCTGAATCCTACCGTAAAAGCCAATATTTTATACTAGAGGTGGGAATAAGTCCATAGTTTGATGAGGTAAGTGCACCAAAGACAGCCTACTATAGAAGTTTTGTAACTAAACTCCGAACTAATTGAGTTGAGACAACAATAAGCAGTCAAAGAAAACGAAAGAACTAAGTTTGCTTCTACCCAATAAGTTGGGTACTCGTGTCATACTAATTATGGTTTCTTAGGCCAGTCATTTTTTTTGAAGATTGTTCATTTGCAATTAATTTTGATTTCATTTCTACGTGGTTGGGTGCATAAGGGGACTGTCTTGGACAATCATAAATGTGTCTTCTTCAATAAAATTGTTATTTATGATTTAGAACTTTGACAGTTACTCGTGAACTTAAAAATGTAAGATGATGCTAATAATCAAATACTTCATGCCAATGTAAAGGGGAAAGAAAAAAAAAGTTAACCAACAGGGCTATAATGCTGCAAACGGAGTGACTTTCTTTTCATGCATTTTCAGGTTGTGCATCCTCTAGATGTTTCGACTACAAATGACGGGAATAGACGCTGGGTGTACCGGGACTATAATTTCAACATTTCCATATTTTGGGCTCCCTATTTAGTAAGGTCGGAAAAAACTGATCCTAACGATGTCACCCGCCCTTTCAATCTATATCTGGATGAGTTTGATCAAGATTGGACAAGGAAGGTTGAAGGGCACGACTATATTATTATCTCGGCTGGGCAATGGTTCTTCAGGCCAACCATTTTCTACGAAAATCGCACCCTCATCGGTTGCCTTGGCTGTAAACAAGAGAATGTCACTCAGCTCACAATGTATTTTAGCTATGAAAAAGCTTTCAGGACGGCTTTCAGAGCCATTAACAGCTTAAAATATTTCAAGGGTGTAACATTTCTTAGGACCATTGCCCCGTCACATTTTGAAGGCGGGGTTTGGGACCAAGGTGGAGATTGTGTGAGGACAAGGCCTTTTATGAGGAATGAGACAGTTTTGGCGGATTACAATGCAGAATTGCACAGGATACAGCTGCAAGAACTTAGGATTGCACATGAAGAAGGAAGCAAAAGAGGATTAAAGTTTAGATTATTTGATGCAACACAAGCCCTGTTGCTGAGGCCAGATGGTCACCCTAGTAAATATGGACACTGGCCGAATGAGAAAGTGACCAATGATTGTGTGCATTGGTGTCTACCTGGACCCATTGATACTTTGAGTGACCTCTTGCAAGAGTTGATTAGAAGGGAGGAAACACACAAATCATCATATACCTAGAACAGTTTAGAAATTCATTTGGCAGAACCAACTTTCCCCAAATACTTCCAAAAAGTTAATAATTATAGCGAGAAAAATAGACGTCTAATAGACGTTTGTTTGTTTCATTGCTAAACATTGGTCCTTGTTTTTTTTGGTACCCGGGGCCCTGGGGGGGGGGGGGGGGGAGGGTGTATTTTCCACATTGTTTTTCCCCCGTCCCATGAATAACGCAATTCTCTTCAGCAGTTTGAAATTTGTATTATGCGTTCAAACTTTTTCAAATTGAGCCAAAATTCGATGCACTACTAGAAAATTGGGAAAATGGGAAAAAAAAAAAAAAACCTTCCGACCTTCCAAGGGCATTAAATAGATTAGGTACACAATTTTTTTCCCATAAAAAAAAAAAAAGTGTTGATGGTAATTTATCTTAGCTACTAATATGCATAAACAAGATGCAGTTGGAATTACAAGAGTCAGTTCGGGCCAATTTTAATTAGGCCTGAAACCCCATATATAAGAAATCAAACTTAAGCCCCAATAGAGCAATTTTACATCGGTCAACTTGAACTGAAATATGAGCTTTTCTATTTCAACCATATTAACAAGCTTATAGGCAAAACATTCTTTATAACAGAGCTCTTGGCAGAGTACATTAATCAAAAAAGGAATATCATTCCAGCATGCATTATCTGAAAACAGAAATAAGAGTTCCAATTACGATCAAAGATAATGGGATATCAAACTTGCTATTCTTTTTTCTGTAGACAATGGTCAATGTAAACTATTATCTACACGCACTACATTGACACTAACTTTTTAAGGAGAGGGATAAATCACCTTTTTCCCCCATCACTTAATCCTGTTCTTTCATAGTTAATCTGTTTGCTCCCTTTAAGTAAATATTATAATTCTATTTTTGCATTTTTTTTCTTCATTTAATCCAGATGTACAAAACAATGTTGTTTACCACACAGATACATACTTGATTATAATACTAGTAGTGAATCCTGATCAATAATTTTTCCTCAAAACACCATCGACTTTGAACTTGAACAAAATATTAACTTCCAGCTTCAATTAATTAACTTTACACTGGTGCTTTGGAACTGAAATTTATCAACCAAACCTTTGTAGTGGTCCCCAATTGTTATTTGTTGAACCACGCAAACGAAGACCACAGACAGAACCCCTTGAGGCCTTAAGGCTCGAACCAAGTAAATTGCTTCAATTGTACGTGCTCATTGTCGCTGACCAAGTACTTTTAGCTCCTTGAATCGTCGCAGCACCCCTTCAACAGCAATGTCAACCGCATCCCTCATCATCTGAATTTCTTCAATGCCATACCCCTCCAACACTTTTCTAACAGAAGTCGTCCCGTTTCTCACTTGGTTCTCGTCTATAAACACAGAGAACCGCTCCGGGTCATCTCTCACGAACCAATCATACTGACCATAAATGCTTCTTTTCCAGAAGAAAACCGGAATTGTACCAGCGAGCATGCAATCAAACGCAGATCTTCTCGTAAAAGAGTCACCTCTGGGCTGCAAACAGAAGTTGGAGTCCAGGAAAGATTCAAGAATTGCCGCCGGGCTTCCATCGGAACATGGAGTTTCCGAACAGTCCACCACCGTACACGTGTCAGACTCGTTGCGACAGTGATCAACCAGCAAACCCCTGAAATCATCCTCGAATTCTTTTCTTTTTCGACCAACAAATGCGAAGAGTTTGGACCGGTTGCGAGTTCGCACAAATTTTAGCCAATTCTCGAGCTCAGCCTTGGACCTCGGATGAAATCCCGTAGGATACGGCACTCCAATCTCGTACCGGTCCCACGGGCTTCGTTCAAGTGCCATTCTTAACGTTTGTCTCATGGGAGGCATGAGAACAAAGCTTGACCCCCATTTTTCATCCATTCCTCTCCTGAAATCCGGTGAAACTCTGCCCAACATAATAAAGTGATCTGCACCTTTGGATCTCTTCCAAGATGGCTGGTTAGTGACCCACTTGAGCAAGCTCTCGCATTGAGAATCTCGCTCGCCGTCGCTATAATTAGCGGACATATACTTAGCAATTGCTAATCCCGCATAAAACGGTACGTAAAACGCTGCCGCGGAATCCGGGTCGTAGGTTCTGCACTTGTAGTTGGAAATCCTCTTATGATAAATTATCTCGCCTGCGAACTTGTTAGTCGCGTACCACGCGGGAGTGAGCTGCTTCGGGATGATTCCCTCGAGGCCGGTAGCTTTCGGGCCAAATCCATCGTTAGAGAGAGCATTGCAAAGCGAATTCTGAGGATCTATAGAATGACAATTCTCCAGCAGTTGCTTGTTAAAGGTTGGAGGAAGGTCGTACACATAAATAGTTCCGTACCTGCACTGATCAGAACCAGCTGGAGCAGCCCGGAATCGTTGTTGGAGACGACGGATGGATAGATAATGCTTTGGAGCGCTGGTGAAGATTAGGAGGATGAGAATAGGTAAGAGGAGAGCAATGAAAATCCATGCACGACGATTCTTGGGTTTATCAAGAAAATTGCGTCTACTACTAGATGATAATGAGAATTTTGCAAAGGGCCGCATCTTCTTGATCCTAGCATTCTACCATTGTAATATTGTAGTAGAGGCTAGATATATTTTGTGTTTTTTCGTTGCACTCATTTTCACTGATGGTGATTTATGGTGAAACTCAAAATTCCATAAATAAGTAAAAGTCAAATCCAAATCCAAGTAAAGTACACATACTTTACAGATCAAGCAAAAGATTTTACACAGACAAGGACGAGGATTTAGTACTTTTTGTTGTTATGAATATCAAATAATAATAATAATTATTATTTATAAAAAAATAAAATTAAATAAAAATTATTAATTTTTATCTAAAATTATATTTAATAACTTTTCATAACCACAACGTTTTGCTCTTTATTTGTCCTCAACCGAAGCAAAGAAATTAAGTACTACATAAATCACAAACTTCAAAATAAGGCAAAAGATCTATCCCCTTTTTTGCAACTCCCCAATGGGGAATTTCATTATAGACCGCGCGCCTATAATTGTTGAAAGGAGTCAAGTTCCTTCACTACTTACTTATGTTACCTGTGACACTAATATGATAGTTTCACCTAAAAATAAATTCGGAGTAAATTAAAAGAAATTCGGAGTAAATTAAAAGAAGAAGAAAAGATATTTTTCCTTGTTCTCTTTGCAGTCAACCGCGTGAGACTTTGCAAAATGTGTCTTTAATTATTCATAAAAGATGCAGATAGCGTGTACTTGACCTTGCAAATCCGATGGTTGGCCAGCAATTTGCATTTTTTTTTCTTTTCAAATATTATTAAGAAAATAATATTATAATAATTTTTGGGGCATTTTTTTAGGACGCATTTAATATAAATTAAAAATGTTATTAGAAGGATCCAGAGCAAATTTAAAATGTTATTAAAGAAGATTGAAAAACAGTGGTCAGAAAATATATATCAAATAATTTCTTGAAAAATGACTTTGTCCAAATGGATCCAGAGGAACATAATAAAATTGTCACACCATTTTGTTTCCAATGGTTTTTTTTTATTGCTGATTTTTCTCTTATGTTTTATTCACTGATCATTTAGTACTTCATGTCGTTGATCAAATAATAATATGCAGGAATAAAAATGATGTGAATTTATAGTGATATAGCGAATTCCAACTACATTCGTTTGTCTTTTTTTTTTTTCCCCTTTCTCTGCATTTTTTTGCCCTTTTTTGGCCTTTTTCTTTTCTTTTTTTTTTTTTTGAGAAATAACTTGGGCACATCAATTAGAATTAAGGAAATCACCTAAACCAATGGAGCAACAACGGCTGGACCGCTCGACTGCGGTTGTGGTTGACATTATTGCTTATTATGTAAGCAGTACATTTAACATTTCGAAAGAAAGATTAACTACTAACCATAAATACTCCCGGTACGATCTGTCGGTTATTGTGCCATAAATCTTGATATCTTTTTTTTCTGTTTGTATATTTTGGCCATAAAATTTAAGGGCTCATACTATTTCCCTCTTCTTTATACTTCTTTTAATGGATCTTGTGTAATGAAGATATAGAAAATTTAGCAAACTTTATTAAATTGCCAGCTTCAAGAAAATGAAAAAAAAAAATTGAAGTAACCAAAACTTGCTAGTTGGCAAATTTGGCTATAGAATAATGCGACAAAGAACGGTTGTCGGAGCTTATTGTTAGCTAGGAAGGATTGGAGTTAATTCATTAGTTTAAGTTGTGGAGCACAGAATTTGGGTTCGTCTGGTGGTACTAGATAAAGACGAGAGAGGACATTGGGATGATGGAAGGCACGTGGTAGGGAACCGCATTCATGCAGTGCACTGATTGAAGGCAATAATGCAGTAATTTTTTTACTGTTTCAGACAGAGCTTTTTAAGAGATGCCGACAGATAAGGGTTAATAACACTTTGCCCCCCTAAAAGTACAGGGAAGTCACACTTTATCTCCTTAACCTTTAAATATATACATTTTGTCCCCAAATCAATTAGGTGGGATAAAATTTGGTTAAAATAAATAGTTAAATAACAAAAATACCCTTGACTTGGTAGAGAGAAAAATTAAAAAAAAAAAAAACTCAACCATTACAACGTTTTTTAAAGATTACAATGTTTTTTAAAGATATTTCTACAAATTTCTAAATAAAATAAACTACTGAATTTTAGATAAATTAAATATAAAAAATAGCTAACAAGCAATATGAATATGATATCATAAAAAACTATACTTTTTGTACTATTAGAGAAGATTTCTACTAATTACTAACTAAATAAAAAATGCACTGTTATGAATGCAAAGCTAATATTGAAACTTTTGATTTTTTTTTCTTAGTTTAAGAAAAATTCTTAATTTACAACTTCAGTAATCTCAATTTTAACTTTGCATTCATAACAGTGTAATTTTTATTTAGTAAGAAATTAGTAAAAGTCCTCTTCAATATTTCAAGAAGTATAATGTTATGATATTGTTGTCACATTTTTTGTTAACTATTTTTCATATTTAATTCATATAAATTTAGTAATTTACTTTAATTGAAAGTTTTTAAAAATATTTTTATATAAAATATTATAACGTCTGAGTTTTTTTTTTTTAATTTTTCTTTCTGCCAAGTCAAGGATATTTGTATCATTTAACTATTTATTTTAACCAAATTTTCTCTCTCCTAATTGATTGATGGGGCAAACTGTATATATTTAAAAGTTAAAAGGACAAAGTGTGACTTTTTTATATTTTTAGAGGGCAAAGTGTGATTTCTTTATACCTTTAGGGAGCAAAGCGTTATTAACCAGACAGATAATAAGCCAGACGGGTGAGACGTCACTCCCATGTTTCTGCAACTGTTACTAAAACACTATTCACGCTTTTCCTGGATGCCAATGCTTGTGGGTTCTGTCGGTGCTGAAATAAAATTCAATTTCTTCTGCAAGAGAGAGAAGTAGAGTTGAATATGCTTGTACGAACTCGCAAAAGAGTTGACGCACACGGGGAAAGTAGAAGGCTGAAACTGGATGGCATCAGTACTACATCATAAAATATATTTCGGCGACAAAAATTTATACACGAGATGTTTTGGAGTTGGCACAAAGGGAAATGAAACTCATTTTCCACAATTTTACGTTTAAATTTAAAAATAAAAAATTAGCGGATGAGATTTAACCAATAAATTTATGATTTAAATTTAAAAGTAAAAAAATTGATGGATTAAATTTAACTAACAAAGCAAAAATAATCTTTCAAAACAACGTCGTTTTGCATGAAAAATGAAGACCAACTCCGGCATAGACCCTTTGCTATAAGCTGCATTAAAGGAGGGTGTTTCACGGTTGAATTCTTCGTTATCAGCTCAACCGGAGGAGTGGCAATTACTATATATGTTTTGACTCTTTAACTTTAGCTGCAATTTGAGTGGCAATTACATGTTATAACTCGTGCTCAAATTTGGTAATTTTTATGTAACATTTAAATCCTATTTATTTCCAACATTATATTGAGAAAATGAAGACCAAGAGTGGACAAAACATATGAGCTTTTTCAAGTGAATAATCAAAACAAAAACTTAATCTAATAAGTGGTGTGATTCTGATGAACTACGTTAGGTTCCTCCTAACATAACAAGAATCAATTGACTTGGTTTTATACGTCAAGTTCAAATTTGAAACAACTAAGAATGAAACAATTTATAGAAAAACTAGCTAATCATGAATTTTGAATAAAGGTGTAATTGAACTTAGTCCAACTCGAATAGCAATATATTTAAGTTTAACTAGACAAAATATATACATATTGAAGGCAATCTAACTTAATCAAGTGCCTAGGATGGTAGAGCTTGACAAGCTAGATTAAATTTGTTTTTTCTTTAAAGCATTATTTGCTTTAGAAGGAAATTAAAAAATAAAAAAAATGTATATAAACTACAACTAAGCCTAGCTCGAGAATTGACTAGTAAAAGCTCGGGTTAAACTCGTTTATCAATTTAAGCAATAGCCTGATTAATGACGATTATAAGTTAAACTGCAAGCTTGAGCCGGGAGCTTAGAAGTATATTGCTTCAATTGTAACCCAAATTTAACATGCTACCCAATGGCATTCATGTAATTTCACTACATTGTAGCATAATTTGTCCTCTAACATTTCTTAATTATTTCCCCCTTTGGACATCTCTCAAGATGACTCAGCATGGTTTACGCAGGAGGATGGTCTTTAAGGATCATTATACTAAAACCGTTGGACTATCCGATACTACTATGTAATTTATAATTTTTATATAAAAATATGAAACTTTAGACCATTCATTACAGCCTTCACGTCTAAAATTTTTTTAAAAATGTCATTATGCCATGATAGAATTTACAATATGATAAAATTTTAAAAATATTATTAGGCTACCAAGAATTCAGGCCAATTTTATTTCAAAAAAAAAAAGAATTTAGGCCACTTTAACACCAACCCTCTTAGATCCTTAATTTAGTAAGGCCTTGCATGACTGTCCGTCCTCAATAATGTTCTATGAGCACAAACGTATTATTCACACCTTGGCCCTACATTTACACCGAACCACCACACCAAGTACCAAGGCTAGCGAACAGCCAGAAATAGTTATCTTCCCCGTCCAGAACCCCCATCTCTCTCCTCCTCGTATTTTCTTCCTCGTTCCTTTTAAACAATCCACCTGGCTGCTGCATTCTTACTGCCAAACTGCCGCCTATCCTCATTCTACTGTTATAACCATCACCAAGTTGGCCTGTTTTTTGAAGTGGCGCTGGTGGGCTGTACTTTCCTTAGACAATTTTTTTTTTTTTTTGTGTATTATTACAGTATATTTTACTTAAATTGTAAGTGTATTATAGCTTATTCAATTGTTCATCCCCAAATGATAGGTCCTCTTTATCGCTGGAATCCGGTGCTTGAAGCAAGATCTCCACGAGCAAATTATTGAAGGTACACTTAGTTTTTTGCTTACCTTGTCTGACATTATTAGTTGCGAGTATTAATTTATCTAAATCTTGATTCTCATATGGTGTACTAGTACTATCTACTACGAATATGAATTTCAATATGCAATATACTTGAAAAACCCGCTGATAAGATAGTGCAAAATTTCAGTAATCTAGTTTGTAGGACTAGTCGATTTTAACCTTCTTTGCTGAGTAACTGTAACTTATGCACTACAGAATGAAGGAAGAATGCATGAATCACGATTATAATTAGAAACCAGTGATTGCTCATCAATTAATAACTAGCAATACTATTTTTCCCATTATAACCAAAGCAAACCCACCTAAGTGAAAAAAGTAGTGTATAATTTGGTCATACACATTCTGGTCATTTTTTTGACTGAAGATAACGGTAACATAAAGAATTTGTTCTCGAGGACATGGAAAAGGTATGTCGTTTCTTCTTTATCTGTCCCACGTGAAATGAGTAATTGAACTTCACAACATTTCCGTCCGTTAAAACAAATTTCAAGAACGGACAAGTATAAGAGAGAGTAAGCTAGGGAATTACTGGAGATATGGATCTTTCAACTAACTATAATCCTAAAACAAACCTGTGGGAATTAATTGAAAGATTCACCTGAAAAAAAATCCTAATCTCCCTTTGGATTTTTTTTTTTTTTAAGAATATTGTTAGAAGAATAATACTGCAGCATTTTTTGGATGTAATGTTGTGACACGGAAGCATGATTTGAGGAATTGTTTCACGAACGATTCCTAAAGAACAAAGAGAAAAATTCACAATCTAACTCCGAAAAGATTCAATAGAACCTTAAAATCTCAAAAAAATTGGGAAAAATTGGTGAAAACCAAGTTTATTGATAAGGAGTTGATAAAATAATGATAAAAAACCCTAGAATATGCCTATTTATAGGCTATAGTAGTTTCCTAAGACAAAATAAAGAAAAATAGTAGAAAAATAAGAAAAACTACAAAAAATCGTAAATCCCATTCTTGACAGTAAACTTCTTGACATAAGGCGTGGGCACGCTATATTGAAAGAAGTCTTCTGGTCGACTGGCAACAGAAATCGACATAAGACGTGGACACGCTCTAACGAAGAAAGTCTTATGATCAATAACGTCAGTACCTAATTATGCAATCCGTCCAACCAACCTTCTTCCCCTCTTTTCATGCTCCTCGCCGACGACAATAACAATCATAAAAATTTTACTAAGATAAATAAAAATAACACTAAAATCATAGAAAATAACCTATCTTAAATCCTAAAACTAATACAAACAAATAATATGAAAAACTTGAAAATCTTGTTCCACATCATGTTGTGAGATAAAAAATTGGTGGAAAATATAAAAAATTGTTGAAAAACATATTTAAAAAATATTTCAGGATAATTTTCTAAAAAATAAACTTGGCCTAACAGATCCTAGGCATTGGTTGATGTGAAAAACAAGAGAAAATTCCCTATGACATGTATGACATTGTGGCTAGAAAGTACAATGGGGTACCCCTAGCTATTGAACAGCTAATAGTAATTGTAATACTGCTCATCTAGTATAACTAGAAGCACTAAACTATAACATCGAAAACTACTATATCAACTGTGATTTGCTAATACATTAGTTTCAATATTTGTTCGTTTTGCTATATTTTCACCTAGTGTGGAGAAAAATCATATGCTAATGATGATAAAAAATTTTATGTTTCTAATGATTTGTTATTTTCCAATCATTAATCTCTTCCATGTCTTTCCATAACCAAATATATATTAATCTAGAAAAGACCTTAATTTTATATTTTTGTGTTAATTGAGGACATTAGTAAATTTGTCCATATGTTGTGTGTTGAAATGTTGAGGATGTAATTGTGGTCTCAGATTTATAAGCTGCTGATATTTTTAGCTACGATAACATCAGCTTTTAGCCTTGCTTCTCTTTTCTTCAATTACCAAAGGGATCAATTTGATTTGTCCATGCATGCAAAGTTAATGTGTCCCTCATCTTTGTTGAGAAAGGGACCAAAATCGAAAAGAAAATGAAAAGAAAAAAGATTGGTGAGTATTTGATTGTTCATTCTACTGCAGGTATTGGAGAGTAAATCAGTATGAGCACTATGATGACCTAGAACTGTGAACATGGTCATTCTTTCTATCAATTTCTGTTGTAATTTTACTTTTGTGAGGTGTCAAAACAATATTTAACCATTTTAAATAAAATAGTAACCATATCATCATAGTAAAATACCTTTTATACCAAGAAACAAATGAGTCCATAATCCATGAATTTCACTTTTTGTTCACAACTATGTTAACAATGGATCACCATTGTGTTTTATTACTTAATTTATACTCTGCACAATTGTTCCAATTCAACGTAGAATATTGATTTTACACTAAAAGAAGTATAGCCGTATCTTGGTTTAAGTGAAGAATATATTGAATTCTACAGCTCAGTGTGAAAAATACCTTCATATGTCTTGTTAATACGTGTTCTGCGATTTGCGCATGCTTTTGTGAAGGAACTCCAAATCTGTGCCTCTTCTCAAAGCTCTATAATTTAAGTTGGCAGTAAATTCTTTGAGGTCTGCAACTGTATGTAGTTCTTTACTGGATTCCTTTTCTTCTCTACATTCTCTCTCTCTCACCTTCGGAATGAAGTTCCAAACCATTGAGCATTCACTGCGGAAACACCAAACTAGAAAGAAGATACCAAAGATAGCATCACTTATAGCCCTAGCCATTCTATTATCAATTATCTCCATTTATTCCCCTTCAATACGATATAATACAACAAAAATATCTAAAGATCCTTCTAAGTTTGATTCTTTGGAGGAATCTATAAAGCCAACTGCTCGTTCGGACCTCCTTGTGGAGGCATGTCATAATGAAGATGATGGTTCTGAGCCCTGCAACCATAGAGAAAATGAAGTAGAGGACCAAAAAATAACAACAAGGGATAAGGAGGAGTCACCAAGGCTAAAAGAAGAGGAACTTAGAGAAAATGAAGTAGAGGACCAAAAAGTAACAATAAGGGATAAGGAGGAGCCACCAGGGCTAAAAGAAGAGGAACTTGAGGCTTCAAAATCAGCAGAAATAGAAGCACGGGGATCACCAGAAGAAGGATACTGTGACTTATTCTCGGGGGATTGGGTTTGGAACCCTGAGGCACCATACTACACCAATTCGTGTTATGGAATTCAAGAACATCAGAATTGCATGAAATATGGAAGGCCTGATACAGAGTTCTTGAAATGGAGGTGGAAACCAGATGGCTGTGAGTTGCCTATATTCAATCCACACCAGTTCCTTGAACTCGTCAGAGGAAAATCTATTGCCTTTGTTGGAGATTCTGTGGCACGGAATCACCTGCAGTCATTGATGTGCCTCTTGTCCAGGGTAAGTTTTTCTTCAATATCGCCTTTTACCATATTTGCTAATGCTACGTGTTGTCTGAGATTTGATTCTAATCACTTCATAGATTTCCATTCTGTTTTGTTCAAGTCGTGATTGTTGGAGGACTGGGTCTTGAAAAAATTATTGTAAGGGTTTATGATAATTGATAGTCACCAGACAAACATATATTTAATCTGTAATTGCTGGACTCCATGGGGTCTACTATAACAGATTGAGTGCTTGAGAGTCACGTTTGGCATAACATTACACATATTAGTTTATTGGAAGTAAAATCCTAGTGCAAATCTTTAGTAACATGGTAGATTACAAAATAATATACACCAGACAGAAGAAAGACCAATTTTTTTTTCCAATTTAACGGTATGCAAATTAAACTTCTTATTGTGAGGTGGATAAATTACAAATCTTTTGTCATGTTATATCTAGGTGCTTTATCCTCGAGAAATTTCAAATTCAACAGACGAGAACAGGCAATGGGAATATGCAGGATTCAACTTCACGATGTCAATTTTTTGGGCACCCTATTTGGTAAGGTCAGTGGAAATAACTAGACCCAATGACAAAGCCCGCTCCTTCAGTCTATATCTCGATGAGTTCGACGAAAATTGGACAACCAAAATTGAAGAATATGACTACGTTATCATCTCAGCTGGCCACTGGTTCTTCCGACCAACCATGTTCTATGAAGAGGGCCATCTAGTCGGCTGTCAATACTGTCCACAGGAGAATGTCACTCGTTTGACAACATATTTTAGCTATCAAAGAGCTTTCAGAACAGCATTCAGAGCCATTAATAGCCTGCAAAATTTTAAGGGCGTAACGTTTCTGAGGACTTTTGCTCCCTCGCACTTTGAAAATGGGACATGGGATAGCGGTGGAAACTGTCCTAGGACGGGGCCTTTCAAGAGAAACGAAGCCGTTTTAGAGGGTTACAAGTTAGAGTTGTACAATATCCAATTAAAGGAACTTAAAATTGCACAAGAAGAAGGAAGAAAACGAGGGATGAAGTTTAGGTTATTTGATGCAACGAATGTTATGTTGCTGAGACCAGATGGTCACCCCAGTACATATGGCCATTTGCCATCTCAGAGGCTGGACTTGCCTAGAGATTGTGTGCATTGGTGTTTGCCTGGACCAATTGACTCGTGGAACGATTTTTTGCTTGAGTTATTAAAGAGGGAGGAATCAGACAAATCTGTTGCAAAAAACTTTACCAAATTCAATTGAGAGAACAATATCCATACCTCCAAAAGTTGTTGTAATATATACTCATAGTGGGGCAAATCCAATATGGATCCCATTTATTTTCTTTTCTAATAATCAGTGTTTTTCTTTTTACTTTTTTTCTCTAAGTGCTTCCTCTTTATTTATCTCTTTCTTTTCTTCCTTTCTTTCGCTCAAGCAATCCCTGAATACACAACGGATGATCCGTTACAGGTTCAATTACGGATGAGACTGTTTTGGTTGATTGTGATATGCCGAAAATGAAGACATTCCACTTTAAAAAAAAAAAAAAAAAGGAAAATCCTTCTTATCTGGCGTGGGCTTGGGTTGCATGATGGGTACACTTGTTTTCGACCCCACCTATGCTTGATGGGCCCATATTCATTTATGGCACTTCATTGGACCACACTGTTGATGTTAACCTTTAGACATTTCGGCTTGGGCTCAAAGGAGAGACACATTTGTCCAGAAAAACCTTTCTTGGTCCATTGTTTCTGCGCCTGTAGCCTTTGGACAACGAAATAGCCAGTATTTCACCGAGTAGTCCATGAAAGATGAATCGGGAACAAAAGAATTTCCCAGTCAATTTCTAGCTAATTCGGCTGCTGATACCGATCCTTCTTAGATTGCAAATATAAATTTGACTTGGAAAAGAAACTAATTTGTGTAGCCATAGACAATACTAAACTAGGAGCCAAATCTATTTACCGAAAACTTTTTCCTTAATGGCATCATACCTTAAAAAGACATCGTAGCTTTTTAGTAATTTTAGTTATCTTAATTTAGAAATTTAGATATTTCTTCAAATGATATCACTACATATGTGTCGTTATCAAGAGATGGTCCTACTGTGGCGACTAAATAAAAAAACTCACGAATTACAACAAAAATTACAAATTTTATGCAAAAATAGTAAGGTTTTTTTAGTCTAAAGAATTACAAAATAAAATGCATAAATCATTTCTCAAATATACATATGTTTATATATGCATTTATATCAGCATATACGTATATATTTAATTCCTTTTGATATAAGACATTGACATTTCACTCATTTCATACTTTGTTACAAATTGACAAAGTTAATAAAGTGCCAATATCAAAAAATAGAGTGTCAATATCTCTCTCTCTCTCTCTTTTTTATTTTAAGTAGAATATATATGCATTTTGTTGACGAGTTCATAGCAAGACTGCTCGTGCTCTATTATGTCACCATGTGACAAGGGAATAAAATGCCCCATTACCACAAATGTCGCAGCTGGACAAGATTATATGCATCCCATTTCACAATAGCAGGCCATCAATTGTACCAGCATCCTAAGCAATATACAAATCAATTGGAATTATACATAAACAAATGCTATTCATATTGTAATGCCCGTTTTGAAGTCGGTGGCCGTTGATTAAGCAACTCACCGAAGCGCAAACGTAGCTTAGTCCGGATTAAAAAGGAAGAAAAAAATTTTGTGGCAAAATATCTAATTTAAAAATACTTATAAAATATCACCAAATAATTTTAGAAGTACTTAATTTAGTAAATCAGACATTAAAATACTTTACAACTTTTCACCTATTATACAATCTACAGGTACAAGGATGCATTAAATTACTAGTTAATTTGGATATGCTAAAGTGATTTTTTTTCCTGCTGGTATGTGTTTATATGGAAGTGTAAAAAAAAGAAGAGATCATTATTCACCGATAACTGTAAATGTTTCTATGGTTCCTATTCTTATGGTTATCTGTAATTTAGCACATGTGCATCGATAGCTACTTTAACCACGGTATGGGGAAAAAGAATTATCTTTTTCCTTAGTGGGTCTAGTCTAGATATAATGACGAGGTCCGCCAAATTGGCAATGCTGCTTTGTCTTGTCAAAAATCTAAATGCAAGAATTGCAATACCCACCAACCTTCTTCCATATAAGAAAGTTATAAACAAGATAATTAAAGAACAGTGACTAGTTTTAGGCATGGAATAGTTGTTTAAATAAAAAGGAGTATTTTTTTCGAATTAAGTAGAGGAAATAATTTAAATTAGGATCTCGCCTGCAGCCAGCCAGCTATAGCTGGAATTTACGAGTAGCGTAATGAATCACGCAAAGACCTGCAATGCCAATAACGACAGAGGGTCTGCCTTAATGCAAAAGCAACAACATCATTAACATATCAGCCATACTATTATTATTAGCTGTCTTATACGATAATTCTTGTTCCATTATTCTTCTTCGTCCGTGTACATAAGAGGTAAATATGGGCATCTGCCGATCTAAATTTCTTAAAATTAACTCACCGATATGGCTCGTCGATTATCGACTTGTCTAGATTTCTGAAGTTAAAGAGTCTGAACCCAAAATATAGAAATTGGCTGTAACTCTTGTATATCTCTGTGCTCTTGGTCCGAAAACAAGCGACTCAAATCAACGTTTTATTGAGTCCTTTATTGTGGCTTTAGCCAATGAATTATGACTCATTGGAATCGGTTTTCTATTGCTTTGACTCGGAGAAACATCTTATTATTACCTACTTGAACCATTTGATAACAAGAACAAGAACTAGACACGCGCACATGAATTATGCGTATGCAAATTTCACATCCACCATGGGTAGGCACGCCGGTCGAATTCAATAAAATGGAGGATTTTGTAATGTCGCTATTCAATGTATACTTGTCACTATTTATTATTAAAATTTATAATAGTAACAGGATTGCCAAGTCAACTTGTGAATGCCATATGGTGACAATCATTTTATTTACCAACCCCAAAATATATATATATATATATATATATATATATATATATATATGGTGAACAGCCATTCTTATTTACGACGCATTATTAATTCTTTTTAATATTTGAATCACGAAGGTTTTCCTTTTTCGCTGGCCAGGGCAATGATATTTGCAGTTGAAAAATATTTCTTACAAATATTTAAAGTTAAAGTTGATATTTTAAAAAAAATTAATTTTATATTAAACACAATTGGTTCAAAAAAGAAAAAATATTTGAAGTGCAGTTGAATGTTGACAGTGACTTCTCCTCTTTGACCAAATCCGTTTTAACATGTCCGTTGGGTTTTGGGGCTTTTGAGCTTATTAGTTGAATACTTCATCCAGGAAAGCGTGCCTACATGTTCTTCAAATTTGCTATTTTTTTTTTTTTTATTGGGACAAGGGATTAAGGGAATGTCTCCAATTACTTGACCGAAGCACGAATTTAAAGACTGTTTATCTTTTGTAAGTAAAAATCCCTAGGTGGCTTCCCGTTGTTCCGTTCTCTGTCTCGAAGAAAAGTCGACTCGACTCCCATCTTTTTTGCTTTCCCTCCAGGGCCACCACCTCCTCGGCCACGATCGTCAATGAAACTCCATGCCGTTGAGTATTCCTTACAGCAAAAGCTACGAAAGATACCAAAAGTAGCCTTCTCGCTCATCGCCCTGACTGTTCTTTTATCACTTATTATTTCTGTATATTCTTCTTCTTCGTTCTGGTACAATCTCACCAAACTATCTGAAGGAGAGTCAATCATATGGAGTTCTAAAGATGCCCATTTTAAGGCTACCACGGAGTCCGGGAGCCACAAAGCTCGAGACAACTCAACTGCTGGCGGCAGCAGCACGCCCGCAGTTCCAAGTACACAAAATCTAACAGGTTCTCATGAAAAAAACAACTGCGATTTGTTTTCAGGGGAATGGGTTCCCAACCTAGAGGGACCGTATTATACCAACGTCACGTGTCATAGGATTCAAGAACATCAGAATTGCATGAAATTTGGGAGGCCTGACACGGATTTCTTGAAGTGGAGGTGGAAACCAGATGGGTGTGAGCTGCCCATATTTGATCCACACCAATTCTTGGAACTGGTTAGAGGAAAGTCAATTGCCTTTGTTGGAGACTCTGTCGCAAGGAATCATATGCAGTCATTGATTTGTCTCTTATCCAGGGTAATTGATTGAGTCCATTCCATCTTCTTCATTTTTAATTTCCATCTCCAATCCATCTTAATTTGCCCACTCAATGCATCCTTCTGAGATTTCACGGATATTAGTATATACTCTGCTTCCCTAATTTACTTTCTTTTGTCATTTCTTGAAATTTCAATGGAAGAATAGTCATGAAAATTAAGTCTCCCTATTCCCTAGTGGCTTAGTAATGGTCCCTTGGTTAGGTGATGGTGTCTACATATTTTGGCAATTGGCACCCAAATGGTTTTGAATGTTTCAACACGGTTTTAGATTTTCATAGTGGATATTCTTTGTTAGTATTTTTCTTTTAATTCTTCTGGATGGGATCAATTTTTCAATATTTGCACCCCCAAGTAACAAAGATTTAGGTAATTAGCAGATACATATAATCACTGTTTGACATTTCTTGCATTTTCCGCATGAGGAAACTGTGGCATTGCTGGACAGTTATATTTTGGGTTTTACCATGAAATGAGTATCTGCAGACTAGGATTTTCAAGGTTTATCACAAATATTGACCTAGACGACTAAACCAATTGATATGTCGATGACTACAATAGAGTTAAACAATTACCTCAAGACCTAAAAATTACTGTAGGGTACGTGGCAATATCATATTCTTTCAAATTCTATTGATATATATTATAAGTCAATTATTCATGTTGCTTCTCAAGTTGGGTGCTTTAAAGATTGTATCTGTAACTCGGATTATCTTTCCATTTATTAAACTCGAAATAAGTATATTAACTGCCTGAAAAACATTAAGAAATTGTGTAAGACTTGATTTTCATGAATTTTGCAGTGGGGAATCATTTCATTTTTCATTTGGTCTCTCGGTGTGTCATTGCCATCAGACAGAGTTATATTAGAACTGAGATAAAAGAGAAAAACATTGGGAACATATCATTCATACAACAACATTAATTGATGATGCATGGGGATGGGACTAAACAAATTTTCGTGTATTTTCAGGTTATTGATCCTCTGGATGCATCAACTACAAATTACGATAACCAACATTTGGTGTACAAGGATTATAACTTCAATATTTCCATTTTTTCGGCTCCATATTTGGTAAGGTCTGAAAGAACTGATCCCAACGATGTAACCCGCCCCTTTAATCTATATCTTGATGAGTTTGATGAAAACTGGACAACCAAGGTTGAAGAGTACGACTACATTATTATCTCAGCAGGGCAATGGTTCTTCCGGCCAACGATTTTCTATGAAAATCGCACTCTCATTGGCTGTTTTTCCTGTCACCTAGACAATGTCACTCACTTCAGAACGAACTTTAGCTATGAAAGAGCTTTCAGAACTGCTTTTAGAGCCATTAACAGCTTAAAAAATTTTAAGGGCGTGACATTCCTTAGGACCATTACCCAGTCACACTTCGTAGGAGGATCTTGGGACAAAGGTGGAGACTGTGTTAGAACGAGGCCTTTTAAGAGAAATGAGATTGTTTTGGAGGACTACAATGCAGAAATGTACAAGATTCAACTGCAGGAACTCAGAATTGCACAAGAGGAAGGAAGCAGAAGAGGTTTAAAGTTTAGGTTACTTGATGCAACACAACCTATGTTACTGAGACCAGATGGTCACCCTAGTAAATATGGCCACTGGCCAAATGAGAAAATGGCTAATGATTGCGTGCATTGGTGTTTGCCTGGACCTATTGACACATGGAATGACTTCTTGCAAGAGTTAATAAAAAGGGAGGAAGCAAGAAAATCATTGTAGTATTTGCCTAGACCTTTTTGGAATTCATTTTGAAGAACCAATTCACACAACTCGTCAACCCACAACCCTATTGAAAAGATAAATAGAATGAGTCAATTGGATGCCCAATATGTATTCAATGTTTTTTCAACGTTAATAGCAATGTTCTTTTCTTTTTTTTTTTTTTTATTTAATGCCTTATAGCAGTATTTTTTTTTCCCCTTTCTATTGTGCACTTCAGAGTGTGTATAAAAATGTCATTGGTCATGAGTTACTGCCAAGTGATGAATGCGACCTTAAGTTTACACATCCATTACAAGAAAAATGTTTATTAGCACAATTCAGAAAGCAAATCCAAGAATAATGAATAATGGTTGAAACACTCTATGTACACAATTATGAGAAAGTGTGCCGAAAAGCTTCAGGTCATACTAATAATTATCAGTTAAATATTTGTTCTCTGTCTAAACAATATGATAGTTATATATCTAGAGGAAAAAAAAAAACTGAGTAAAATTGGTTTCTTTTGATCATCTTTGATGCAACTTAATTACAGAACACAATTCATTTATTATTGACTTCACAAAAATTTTGATATCTGACTGATAAATTTTTTTTCACCAGCGCTGATTATTCACATCTTCCAATTGTTTTATAGGGTTTGGTAGAATCCCTATTGGGTACTAACAGGTGTAACTTCAATAAATACTTAATAGATAGCAAACTGCAAGTTCATAGGCCGGCTCAGTATTTGATTTCCGAAGAAGTTGAAATTGAATTCTACCCAAATATAACAGAAAAATTGTAATAATTTGACTGGAATATCTATATAGTCCATGTTCTTAATTCCTTTTTCTAAAGAAATAAAATATGTGTGATTAGAAAATAGTATGAAACCCAAAATATGAAAGTCTTTCTTTGTCAGCCAAACTAAATAAGTTTTTGATTAAAGCACCCAATTTATAGTCAGCTCTTGACATAGCTTAACAAGGTGGGAATTGAGAAGAAAGTGTGAAACAAACATTTTCGTTGTTTTCTATTCAGTTCTGTCCAGCCAGTTGTATTGAATTGTTGATTTACGTATTTTGGCGAAGAAGATTCCTGCGTCCAGCTAGTTGTTTCGGGCTTTCAGCTAAAAACTTCTATAATTGTCTTACACATGTACACCCATGTGATTCCTCAATTGCTAGCAAATTATGGATATTAGATTAAAACTTCTAGTCCCAAAAATAAAATAAAAAGTTATACACGCAATCTACCAATATTGACCCTGACCCAGACCCAAATTATTGCAGTTGTGTTGTGTCACTTTATTAATTTAATTCCTTCAACAGTGATGTTTCAACTTGTTATTCACAATAAGCTTTTTAGCAAACAAACCTATATGAGCAAACAAACCTATATGCATATTGCACCCAGTGACCAATACCAAGTGACCAAAAGCCACTGTAGAGTTTAGAGCAGAATGCTTCCCCTTTCCAAACCCTCATCAAAAATTAAAGATCATGGTGTTCATCGAAATCCCAAGAGCTCAATTTTCGATGCCAAAAAGACGTTTCATTTTGTTCGTTCCCATGTTTCTGTCTACCAATGTACATGGGCCCTCGTTATTTTTCTCTTGGAAATTTTTATCTTCCTAATTTTCACTAGAACCACTCGTGCTCCAAGTCCTCCGACGGCCGCCGACCAAATTTCACCTATCCATCTGCAAGAAAAGCAGCAACAACGACCGCCACCACCGGAAGAGGTAAGGATTATTCATCAGCTGCCCCTTCCTCCTCCTTCTAATCATCCTGATGGTGATGACCGAGTCCAATGTAAATATGGAAAGGTTTACGTCTACGAACTTCCCCCAATTTTTAACAAGAAATTATTAGAGAATTGTCAAGATTTAGATCCCCGGAAATCCCAGTGCGCGGTGGTGTCCAACGACGGATTTGGGCCAAACGCCACCACCCTCGCCAGCGTGGTCCCTCAGGAGCTTACTTATGCTTGGTACTGGACCGACCTTTTTGCCGGCGAGATTATGTTTCACGCGCGGATGTCAAACTACAAGTGCAGAACCACGGAGCCAGAATCCGCTGCGGCGTTCTACGTCCCTTTTTATGCTGGGCTAGCGGTGTCCAAATATCTATTCACCGACTCCGCTGCGGCCAAAGACCGGGATGCACCCTGCCAGAATTTCCTCGCCTGGATTAAGGATCAACCGTACTGGAAAAGATCGAACGGCTCAGATCATTTCCTTATGCTGGGCCGAAGTTCGTGGGATTTCAGACGGGCCCGTGATGAAGATTGGGGGACCAGCTTGGTTCTGATGCCCTTGATGAGACAAATGTTCCGTTTAACAATCGAACGATGTTTGGATGACCCACTGGAAGTCAGTGTACCGTATCCTTCGGGATTTCATCCCAGGTCCACATCTGACATCCACCAATGGCAGGAATTTGTGCGACGTCGTAATCGGTCTAGTCTTTTCACGTTTGTAGGTGGGAAACGTGGTTATATAAAGAACGATTTCAGGGCTTTGTTGTTGGATCACTGTATCAATGAATCCAGGTGGTGTAAGGCTGTGGACTGTGCCAAAACCCCATGCTTGGATGGGTCACCTGCGGTCATTGAAGCGTTTTTGGACTCCCACTTTTGTTTGCAGCCCAGAGGTGATTCCGTTACGAGGAGGTCCACGTTCGACTGCATGTTGGCCGGTTCGATTCCGGTTTTTTTCTGGGAAGGAACTGTTGGCGGTCAGTACGAGTCGTACATGTCGAATGAACCGGAGAGTTTTTCGGTTTTTATACATAGGGATAAAGTAAGAAATGGGACTTCGATAAGGAAGGTATTGGAGGGATACAGTGAAAAAGATATCAGAAGGATGAGGGACAAGGTAATTGACATGATTCCGAGGATTTCTTATGCTTTTTCTGGTGAAGGATTGGGCAATATCAAAGATGCCTTCGATATAGGTGTGGAGGAAGTTCTCAGAAGAATAGTCAAAAAGACAAGCGCCACGGGACCATCCTGAATCCCAATCGAAAAAATTGATATTCTTTCATGCTCGAGGTTGTCGCTGTTGCACTCAATTTATTGTTCTTTTCACCTACACATACTCAGTGATTCTTGATTAATTTGTTCAATTATTTAGTTTTTGTTTCTAAACAGTAATTTTTGTATCCAATTTAGGGAAAGAATTATGCCACATGTATCCTTGGCGTGTTGTATGTATTCAGGATTCGGTTATATAATACAAGAAAGATTCTTTTGTTTCAGCCCAAGAAACAAAAAGGTAAAAAGCATACCGTAGAGTGTTAAAAATATAAATAGTCTATTTTGGTTTTTTGATTGTATATCGACTGTCTCATGAGATCTTGAAATGCTTCATACTGTCAATTGATTTTAAACTGTAAATCATCGATTTGTTATTCTTATGTGTATTGCATTTGGCATCATAGATTTTCGCCTCACCAACAATTCTTGTTCATTCTCTATGTATCTGCTTGAAAAATATTAATATTTTACATCAGTTCTTTTATGTGCTTATCAACTATCTAATAAGATCTTGAGTTACTCTTTTACTCAACAGAGATTGAGTTTTGAGATGAAATACCAATTTCTTATATAAAGTTTGATATACCTAAACAATTAAATTAATGTGGCAGACAAATGGATGGCAGAATGAGAGATGTCACTGCATGAGAAAGCCCCGGGAATATTGAATATAAAAGTAATATGCTCCTTAAGTGTGATTAAGCATACACAAACATAATTTATTAGCTAAGAACTATTGAATTAACGAACGGCGTGTTTCAGCTTATTAAGTTAAAGCTATGGCTTTGCATCTTTTTTATTTTATTCAAGTTTAATATACCCCATCATAAATTTCGGCCAAGGCAAAAAGGTTTCGCTGCGACTTGATCCAACAAAATCTGCCAAGGTCCAGCTGCGAAGTTTTGGGCCATGTCCAGCATTTACTAGGTTATGCAATCTGGGCTTTTTCATCAGTGTAGGCCTTTGTTACGGAGAAACTTCGAGATATCCTTTTTTTTTTTTTTTTGGGTTGTTTTGTTGCTGTTGTTGTTGTTTTTTTGTTTGCTGGGCCGCGGGCCGCCCCCGCCGCGGCAGGTTCCTGCTTATGTAGCAAGCTTATTAAACCGGTAACCGATGAAAGAAAATTTTATTTTTTTGGAAGTCGATATAAATAATATTTTAAGACGATAATTAGCGCTTGGTTATGTAGTCATTTGTTCTTGAAATATTATTTTTCTTTAGTGTCCATAGCTTCTTCTTTTTTTTTTCCCTGCTAAAAAATTTATCCTACAGTTCATCATTTCTTCCAATACTTATCACTGTTCTGCTCTTTTGAAATTAAATTAACATGTGCTGGAAAAAAAAGTAGTTTCACAAGTGTTGATTTAAAGTTTTTAGCAACCTGTCAATCTTCATAAAAGGAAAGACAAAATAGAGAGAGCGATTGGTACTCGTATCCAATTCAACAAATGAAAACAAAAGGCTTGCAACTATGCATTAATAAAATTTAAAAGTTAAGAGTTTTGTTATTTATTTAAAAAATGCATTAATTTATATCGCTAGGATAAAATCGAATATATATATATATATTGTGGCTACCTTACGTTTGTTCTAATCTACACATTGTATAACCATTTAGATGCTTCGCGTGCTGCGTAGAGTCAGCCGGAATCCTACCTAAAAGAAGAAACAGAAAAAAGAAAAAATTTCTCACGTAGTAGAATCATAATTAAAATAACAAATTTGTAATTTAATTATATGCTCAATTCAGAGTAAAACGGACTTATTTTAATTATGTGTACTACTCGAGTACATTTTGACATTCTTTTTTTTGGACAAAACTTAGGAATGAAGAAGGGTTTAAATACAAAATGACTGGAAGAGAAATTTTTCTTTAAGCTCCAGTGGAAAAGTGAAATGAGTATCCACAGAACAGAAAAGGAAAAAGATAAGTGACAAATCAGAAACTTCGTGTGCAATATTATGTTTAGAACATGTGGTCCTCTTAAGTTTCGACAAGTTGAGATGCTCCAGTTGAGCCACTGTAGATTTCCAAGAAGCTCTTCAATTAATTAACTGTAATACATTTTACATAGAAAAGTACAGATATAAGACAGCTAAATCTGAAAGCAATTGATTTTGGAATTTCAATGTTGTCCATGTGCATCGTTCTTTTCAGAAAGAAACACACGACAGACAAAGTTACACGCGTTTAAATTACATAGGAGCCATATTAATGTTAGTCAACCTAATTCATAACATTTCTCATTCTCAAATGTCCTCAGTGCTCCCCCTTATTTCTGAACTCAACTAGCAACTCCTCCAATTTTCTTTCTTTCTTTTTTTTTTTTTTTGGTCAAAAGAAAAAAAAATGGAAAAAAGCAACTCCTCCAATTGAATTACTCGATATGTAGTCAACGCTTGATAGAATGCTCAACTATTGGGAAATGAGAGAAAGATAATAAATTAAGAAATGTTTTCTTCTTTCCCCCAACCTCGTTTCGTGGCGAAGATGCCTCCATTCAGCATGCTGGTTTTAGGCTTCCAGCTGAACTTCATAAATTTCTGTTACGATTGTCAACCATTTACATCCGTGTGCTGAATCAGTCGGTGAAGAATCTATCAACCAAAAGGACTTGAGAATATTGTTCAAATAAATTGTGCATAGAATAGAAAACCTCCAATAAGGACATAAAGTTTTAACAGTTACAAGTTGTTAATATATGTAAATGACCCTACATAATTATTCAAATGTTAGACTAAGTGGTTGTTACTAATTCCCAGTTGTATTGTATTGTATTGCTCCAACTATTTAACGTTTTAAGCAAACAAGCAAGCCTGCCTTAGCCGCCCCTATCCAACAAAAAACTAAGGGCAGAATGAGTCCCTTTTTCAAATTCCCATCGCGAGTTAAAAAGGGCCATAATTTTCTTGACAAACTCCCCGAGAAGAAGACTATTGATCTGAAGAAAATGTTGAGGTTTGTGAAATCCCATGTTTCCTTATACCATTGTTCGTGGCTCCTCGTCGTTCTTCTTCTCCAGGTTTTTATCCTCTTAGTCTTCCTCACCACTCGTCGCGGTTCTATTCCTCCTCATCAATTTTCACACATCCACCCACAAGAGAAACACCACCACCAACAGCAAGAGGGGCAGCAACAAGGAGTTATTCATCAGGTGGCTCCTACCCCTCCTTCTGATGAAAAACAAATACAAGTAGTAATACAACAGCAACGACCAGAAGAAGTTAATCAACAGCTAATTCCTCCTCCTCCTCCTGATGATGATGGTGATAATACGAACCAATCAGTACAAGTAGAACAAGTTATTAGCCATCAAGCTCCTCCTCCTCCTGAAGATGATCACGATAATAAGGATGAAATATGCAAATTTGGAAAGGTTTACTTGTACGACATTCCTCCAAAGTTTAACAAGGACTTGATGAACAATTGTGACGACTTAGATCCTTGGAAATCCAAATGCGATGCGGTTTGTAACGATGGATTGGGCCCAAACGCCACCTCCCTCGCCGGGACCGTCCCACAGGAGCTCACTCAGTCGTGGTGGTGGACCGACATGTTTGCCAGTGAAATCATCTATCACATTCGGATGTCAAACTACAAGTGCAGAACCATGGACCCAGAATCCGCTACGGCCTTCTACGTCCCGTTTTACGCTGGACTCGCAATCTCAAAATATTTGTTCACCAACTACACCCCAGAAGAGCGGGATCATCGGTGCAAGAAATTCCTAGGCTGGATGAAGGATCAGCCTTATTGGAAGAGATCCAACGGCTCAGATCATTTTCTTGTGCTGGGGAGGATTACATGGGATTTCAGACGGAAAACCGATGATGACTGGGGTAGCAGGTTTCTTTTCATGCCCTTGATGAAAAATATGTTAAAGCTTGTGGTTGAACAAAATATTTGGGACCCACTGGAAATCAGTATACCATATCCCACGGGATTCCATCCCAGGTCCGCGTCCGAAATAGAGCAATGGCAAGAATTTGTGAGAAGTCGTAATCGGACCAACCTCTTCACGTTTGTTGGGGCAAAACGTCTGAAAGTCAAGAACGATTTTAGGGCTTTGTTGTTTGATCACTGTTACAACGAGTCTGATTCGTGCAAGCTCGTGGACTGTGCCAAGACCCCGTGTTCTGACGGCTCTTCCGCGATTTTTGAAACGTTCTTGCATTCAGACTTCTGTTTGCAGCCCAAAGGCGACTCGGAAACGAGGAAATCGATGTTTGATTGCATGTTGTCCGGCTCAATACCGGTTTATTTCTGGGAAGGGAGTTTCCGTGGTCAGTACAAGTTGTTCCTCCCGGGTGAACCGGAGAGTTATTCGGTTTTTATAAACCATGAAGAGGTAAGAAATGGGAGTTCAGTAAGAAGAGTGCTGGAGGGATACAGTAAAGAAGATATTAAAAGGATGAGGGACAACATAATTGACTTTATTCCAAGGTTTTTGTATGGTTTTCCTAGGGAAGGATTGGGTAATGCCAAAGATGCCTTCGACATAGCCGTCGAGGAAGTGCTACAAAGAATGGTCAAAAAGCCAAGCGTCACGGGACAATGAATTAATATTCACCAAAACGAGTTGCTGATTTTTTGCCAAGATTTTATTAGTTTTGATTTGATTGGAGAATTCGATTTATTTATTTTTTTCTTTTGAGTAAGTTTTTGGTGGGATAGGTTGCTAGAATGCGACTCTTCAATAGTCATCAGTCCAGATACAGCCATGGTTACTTACCCTCAAGCGGCACACAGGAAACAATACGGAGTACAAAAACTCAATCCATTGTTCTTTCTTTCCTCTAATGCCCAATAAAAATGTTGATTTGTTAATTGTTGTTAAGAAAAGAACTGAATATATAAGTATAGGATTATTCATGTGTTTTGCTTTTACAATTGTTGTTAGCCTTCTCCTTGTACCAATGTTTGTTTTGTTTCCCATAGTACAAAAGAGAAAAAGAAAAAACTAGTAAATAGCGTAAAGTGTCAAACTGTACATCAAGGATTAGATCCACCAAAGTGGTAGACAATGGACGGCGATAATGCGACACAATCACTTTAATCATCTTGTCATGTTTGCGTCTCGCTTTGAATATTTTTGTCTTTAGCCGATGAAGGATGATTAGATAAGCAAAGTATTTATCTTTAAATTAAGACTCTTCAATTGGGATCTTTAAGATAAAATATTGTAAGATGCCCTCAGTGTGAGTAAACAGATTAATAACATTAGAAGGTTGTTGTGTATTAAAAAATGTGCTCCATGGACCGGAATTTATAGAACCTTCCCAAGCATTTTGAACTTCCAGGGACGGCAACAGCATCCGGTTGATTGGTGCGTACATCCAGCTGTAATTTAAAATCCCGAAAACTGATGTATTGACTATGACTAACAATTAGCATTGTTAACATTTTGGTTTCGTAAGAAAAACGTTTGCCTATGAAACGAGATAAATCTCGCTTTCACCATGCGAAGGCAGTGATTTTATTTCTGTTGTTTTCTTTTCTTTAAGTTTAAAATTGCTCCAAAAAAAAAAATGTGTGCTTCAAAATTGATCTAAAAATTTCTTTGTATGCACTGTGCGAAGGATTGATTTTGCAGCTACATATGTGGAAGTGTAGAAATCAACTGTTATTAATTTGATTGTAAAAGACGTGCAGGGAGTGATGGCTGGAGAACTGTTGTTAAATCTCGGAAGAATCCGGATCTATCTACAGAATTAGAAGTTCTAGTTTCCATTTTTGCTGCATTTGTGGTAGTTGGCTCTAATTTCAGTGTGGATTTTTTTTTTGGTTATATTTTTATGGGGGGTTCATCCCTCTGTGATTCCTTGTGTACATTTTCCTGCTGTCTGAATAAAAGAAGGATAAATGTTACTACTCATTAGTGAAATATCACCTCCCACTTGAACAACCTAGTTACCTAACACAAAACATCGTTTGGGCATGTGAATTTGCTTTTGTGTAACTCTCAGCCAAACGATCACTGGAATCGGGTTTGGAGCTGTTTATGGTCCAAATCAGATCGTGATTTCATGCCCCAACTCCATCTGTTCGTTTCGATTTTTGCTAAAAGAATTTTGCTCGCCCGCTTATTTCTTTAGTCCAATCTCAGCCAAAAATGGCATGGTTGAGGAGGAATGACAAATTGTTAAAATCGATTACGCTAACAATCATTAGTGCCGCTACTTTACATCTCGCCTTCCAGATTTAACCTCACAGCCCTAACACGAGCGAAAAATTGTCCATTTTGGAAGGGTTTCGCAGCTACTTCAACTGGCATTAAAGCCCATTGGGGACCCTTGGGAATGGTCACCCTTTGCCATCCTAGTCTGACTTTCCTACTGGGCCTCATGATCAGTCATAGTCATTAATTGGCTGTAGAGGCAACAAAAAGGAAAAAATTATAAGAACTTGAAAAAAAAGAAAAAAAATGTACCCAAAAGGAAATATTTGCAGGTAGATTTAACTATGGTACAAAGTTGAATTAACTTTGTACCATGCAAAAATCCATTGATCGAATGAGAATAAAAAGAGCGAATTCACATAAATTGTTAATTTAATTTGTACATAGACGGGCTTATATTAGTGGTTAAAATTTTATTTGTTTTTTGCAAATTTATTCTATGTACGATAGAAGTGTCCTATGTGCCGGCAACTTGAAGTTTTGAAGCCAGAACACGCTTTAATGTTTCACTCGCATTTATTGACTTGTCTAACTAAATTAACTATTTTGTTACTCAAAAATATACTAAAAAAAAAAACTGAAAAAACAACCAGTGATAATTCAATGCTTTGAACTAACATGTGACCCGAGTGAGTATTGCGTGCACCACGCGCGCCACGTGACGTGTCACGTGGTGCACTAGAATCAATCACACATCGCCAAATAATACAAGGTATGACCCACCATTACCACATGACGATAAATTATTGAGTTCTAGTACACCACGTGACAATACACGTGGTGTATTGTATACTTTTCCCACGTGACCCTCGTCTCGGAGAAGGACGTTGTTCAAGCCCTTGTACTTAACGGTCCGGGTTTGTGACGTTAGACATCTTCTCCTGAATTTTCCGCGGAAGCTTATGCCGTAATTTCAGCTAATGAGTCGACCAAAGGGGAAAGCACTCCGCACTCACGCCTTGATCACTGGAGAAAATTCCAATCTCAAAAATTTTCTTGTCAATCCACAGCCACCGACATGTCAAGTTTTTTGATAAACTTTAGTATTAGTTAAATTTATAGAGGTATTTTTTCATTGATATGTTTGCAAAAAAGAAAAATTAATGGTCAACGATAGCTGTTCTTATCTAGACTAGTACAAAATCGGAGGAGTCTAAGTGGAAATAATTCTTTAAGAACACACACACGCTGGCTCTTCTACTCGAAGCTCTTCAAAGCATTTAACGAAGCACGTAAATACATAAGATATTTTCTTCAGTGTTTTCCTCCTTTTCATAGCTAAAGCCAAGTCCTTGATTTTGGGCATGGATGGCCACAAGGCAAATGCCGAATCACATGAATTTCAGTCCAAAAAAAAAAACTAAACAGCTTCTAGTAAGTAGGTCAGTGATTCGGTGGAGTGATTTCTGGGGGAGAGGAACACAGCCGATTAATCATCGAGCACATTATGCTTTTTTTTCCCAAATCTTGCTAAAATCTCTTTAAGATTTAGACTACAGACAAGGACCCTACTTGAAAATTACTACTTTCTTTCTCGACACTCTTTCTCTACCTACTTTAACACAGTACTTGCGTCCACCCCACAACAAAGTTGTAAAGATTTATGATAGTCTTTCGCAAAAACTTGAATCTCTTAATCAAAATTTTGAAGAAGAGGAGATTTCTTGCATCATTCATTAACCTCGTATTACTGAATTCAATAATAATATATGAACATCATAAAGTGTATGATTCAGTAAACTATACCTTGTCCCTGTCGCTTGCAACCTCCCTCATGCAATCAAACCTATCTCTACTACCATAGGGCCTAAAAGAAGATATTGCAAAATTATGATACTACATAGCAAGGACTTAATTTACTTACTAAAATGTTACAAAACAACATTTATAGAGAAAGGCGTAAAAAGGCCTAAGTATTCATTTAAGATAAACTGATCTATCATCTATAGAATTGAGTGCATGATTCTTGTAAAGGAATGGTTCATTATTCAAGATTCAATTCATTTATTTCTCATATTTAATTCTCATACAGTAATTTACTCACTCCTCAGGAAGCCTAAGTATTTTAATAATGACAACATCCCTTGCAACACCTCACCCAAGGGAAGGTGCAAGTTGCCAGCTCGCTGTGATCAGACTAAAAATTCAGAAGGATAAAAAACTGGTGTAATGAAAAAAGCACAATGAACTTCTGTCATGCTGAAAAGCACGGAAAACATGCTCAAATCAGTATTGGTCAAACAAAAAGTGAATGCAAAAGTCCAAAACTTGCATTCAACGGTGGAAACCGCATTAATCATTAAACAGAGGGAATTGGACTCAAGAACCGAAATCAAAATTTGCCCTAAACCCTTCACCAAATTCTTAAGAAGATGCACTGTTTAGTTTCTATTTAGGAAGTAAATTCCCCCTGGGACGTGCATGTGAGTACACGCAAGAAATACAGAGAATCAGATTCACTGGATGGAAATGCTTTCTAGGCAACAAAATGGAGAGATATGCATTTTCTTTCTTAAAAACCTTGTGAATTGACAGAGGTAACGAGTGATACATGACTTAAAGCTTAACGAGTAATACAAAAATGCATGTAATGTTTGCTCAAGAAAAAATAATCCTAAAAACTGGTACAAAATGGAAAGGATGCTTCTCTCTTGAAAGTTTTTAAAAGAATATATTCTGTATAAATGCGTCTAGGGGTGCTTTTCAGAAACAACTTCTTCATATGAAAATAATATAAAACTCAACAACAATAACTTAAGAAAACTTTTAGCATTCAAAAAACAAAATAAGTTAAGATAAACAAGGACACGCCACTTGAACAACATCCCCAACGATGCCATTCAGAAATGTTTTCCCAAATATTTCTCAGCTACAGGAAAAAGGAAGAGACAGGCAAAAGACTGCTAGAAATATATATACAACACAAATAGAAAGCACGCTTGTAACAACAACATATGAATCTCATCCTAGGTGGCAAAACAGAAATGTTCACCAGATCAGAAAACTATTGGGAGAAGTTCACTTTCCAAATATTTCGATATCCTTTCCCCTTGAACTCCTATCACAAATGAATCATAGCCATTTTTCTGCTTCAGCTATAACCTGTTTCCGCATCGAAAATATAACATCGTTTTTTCAGTCTTCCACTCTTTTATCTTTTTGGGCTCACAAAGAGGTGGGAGCATGGAAACTCTCAGGCATTTACGAGCAAAAAATAAATTTTACCCAGTCAGTACCCATAAACAACTTAAATCCCCCGCTTTTCCAATATATCATTCCAAATTAGTGCTCAATCGAGCCCTAATCCTCCTCTTTTCCTTTTGTCACGGATTAAACTAAACATATACTGTACAATACAATAGGACAAAATAACAAAATTCTTTACTTTCTTGATAGAACTTATCTGAAATACTAACAACCGCCAGACAAATGTCCTAATCAGAAAATTTTGCACAAAATTTCACTTCTAAGAGCTAAAGTTGGCGTCTTTAACCCAATCCAAATCCAGAAAATAACAACATTACATACATGATTTAAATAAAAAAAAAAAAGAAGAGAACCTTGCAAGCAAAAAACACTCCATTAATAAAGGGAGGGAGAAGAAATGAACCCGACTCATGGAGATAACGAAAGCCGAGATAATTCAGTTCGACGGAAGTGATGGAGGCCATTCCGGTGGAGTCCCACCGGAAGTCGGCAATGCTGTTGCAACTTCAGAATCATGTAAAACCGAAGCATTTGTTTGTTAAAAAAAAATATAGGTGTTGGTTGGTGGCCGGCGAGAAAATTCAGGTGGAATTCAGTTTAGTTTAGCGCTCTTGCCTTTAAGCCACAGGTGCTGCGCGGCGACGAGAGTGGAAGGGCCCGGTGGGATGGGAGGGGCACAAACGGTGACGCTTTGGGGAGAAATTCTGAACGGTTTAGTTAAGGAGCTACTGACTTAGTACAGCTCAGCACCAGTAGCGACAACTGAATAGTATATTTTATCCTTATCCAAATTCTAAACATGTTTTTATTCTTTAAAAAGTATATAAGAATTAAAGACTGGGGAAAATTTGTACAATTTTTTTTTTATATCCGCTATCATTTCATTCCTTTTTGTCACTCTTCCAAAATAGAATACTAACGCTTAGGTAATTCATTAAAAAATATATATTTTATTAAAAATAATAATTTAGTAAAGAAAATATCAACTTACATTTTTGAGTTATGATATTAAAAACATATTGTAACTAAACAAATATAAAATATTTTCAACAAGTTCTATGTTATCACAAATAATCTATAAAACTTTATAATGCAAGGATAAAAAGATAGGCAATATTCATAATGAATGAATAGTATATGTCAGCGAATCTGAATTTTTGTGATGTTATTTTTTATTTTTTTTTGACATAAGTGATGTTATTTGAATAATACGTTTCAATTTTTTTTTTAACTAAACATTACTTAGGAGGAGTTGTAGCCTGCCGTTCTCTGACTCTCTCAATAGATTAAGCGGCGCGTAATTTCAATTATTTGCATTTATGGCTCATGTGTATAGTGTGCAGACGAATTTTATATAGAAATAGGCTGTATCCATTGCTAAACAAAGTTAACATTGTCACAAATTTCTCTTCTTATTATAACCTGCAGGAGGGAAAATTCCAATTCAAGATTTAATTTTCCTTATTCAAATTTGTTTCTGTTAACAACTAGAGTTTGTTGTGTACGTATATAGCTCCCAAAGTCCACCAGCCCCCCCCCCAGCCCAGAAAGACCTAAATTCAGAATAGTCCATGATGAATTTTCAAATTAGCGATTTACAATCATAAGTCTGACACACCTCATTTTGGTCAAATTTGTAATATCCAATATTAGTAAAGGGCAAAAATGTCATTTGACCTAAAAAAAAAAAAAAAGAGAGAAGTCAGTCGGTGGGATTTTTCCCACAAAAGGCCAGCAGAGTTTCTGCAATAAAAAAAAAAGATAGAAGCAGCGAGAAGAAGAAAGAAAGAAAAGAGAGAAGAAAGAAAGAAAAGAAAAGAGAGAAGAAAGAAGAGAAGAAGAAGAAGAAGAAGAAGGAAAGGGGAGAAAGAGAGAGAGAAGTCCGGCCAGCAGGAGAGAGAGAGAGAGAGAGAGAGAGAGAGAGAGAGAGAGAGAGAGAGAGAGAGAGAGAGAGAGAAAGAGAGAGAGGAAGAAGAGAAATAGGGGAGAAAAAAAAAGAAAAGGAAGAAAAAAAAAAAGAAAATTTGGATTTAGCTAAATAAGGTAAATTTTTATGCTTTAATCTTGTTTATTAAATAGATTATGATAAGTACCTGATGTTTTTGGTAGAAATAATAGTATGCATGGAATAGAAATTGAGTAGATAGAATTTTAAAGTTTAGGAAATTTTAGGAAAATTTAGAGAAAAATGATTTCTTGGTATATCTAGAGTTAATAGTTTTATTATGGTGTTAATTTCTAGTAAGAGGAGGGAAAAGTTGATTTGAGAAATTAAAGTTGAGATTTGATTATGGTTTAGGCCGTGTAAGATGGGGAAATGATTGAGTTAAGCCTTGGGGCTAGATTAAAGTTAGAATATTATTTTTTTCTAATATATTTTTAGTGGTTAATTTTGATGGTTATGTTATATAATAGATTCAAGAGAGCAAGTGGCGGAGGAAACCGCTTAAGAAGGAGACTCTACTACGAGATTTTGGTATATAGCCTAATTGAGGTAAGTGTAATACATATTATGAATCACTAGTACTATGTATTGCTTGCAAAACATTTTGTGAGTATTTTAAAGTATGCAAATTGTATAAATTGAAATTGATATACATATTTGTTGTTAAATGGTTGTACTTTGAGAGAATGCATACAAAATAGTTTATTTTGTAAATGAAAGCTTAAATGAGATTGCAAAGTATTTAAAAGTTGTCGATTTATGTTGAGTTATGAGATAACGCATTTGGCATATTTCGAAGTTTATTTTCATATATTGTTACGATTTTGATATAAAGATTGATAAAGAAAATGATTGTTTATGACAATGATTTTTGTCAAATAAAGTTGAAAGAATTTTGGTTGTGAAAATGATTTAGAGGTAACTCTGTGCAGAGTTAACTAAAACTAACAGGGTTATTGTTAGTCTGGGTGCACCTAGTATATGCCGGCTAGGGAATGTCCGCAGTGATTCCCTCCCTTCGCGGGATAGTATACCCTTCGGGGGATAGCCCTTCGGGGAACAGCCCTTCGGGGAACAGAGACAGATACCCTTCGGGGGATAGCCCTTCGGGGACAGAGTTACCCTTCGGGGGATAGTAGGTTCTGCATAGTTGTGACTTCGAGAAATAATAAAAGTTGTTTTTTAAACCAAAAATGTGATTTATTTGAATATTTTATGTCATATGTGATGACTATAAGGTTTTTATACCAAAAGTGATGATTTTAAATAAATTGTTTACAATTGTTTATAATATGTATTATGCTTACTGAGTGTGAAAACTCACCCCTCAATAATTTTCAGTATTTTGTAGAAAGTGCAAGAGGTAGAACAAAAAGGAGAACCTCATAGCCACCCAATTCAGAGGTATTACCCGGTTATTTTTGTTGTTCCGGGTATAGGATCGTACAAGTATTATTATAGCACTCGTGGCCATGTAATATATTATTTGGTATTGTAAATGTTATTTTTGGAATAGTTGCTCCGTTGGTTGTAAGTTATTAATGTTGGGATATTTATATGAAATATATGAAATTCTTGTGGTCATATCTCTTTATGATTGAAATGGATGATTGATGGCTTGTGAATGAGGTGATATAGTGCATTGTGAATGTATTGGAATTGTTTGGGTTGGCTGAAATTTTGTGCAGGTATTTTTAAATTTTTGGAAAAGGTCCAAATACAGAGGAGATGCTGCCGAAATTTCGGTAGAATTAAAGGAAAGTTAGGCTTACGTGATTTGGGGCGGTTTATTCCACCTCGAACTACGTGCCGGTCATGGCCTTTAGGTTCGGGTCGTGACAAAATTACATCACGACTGACGACCAACCCCAGTTCGGCCAATTGAATGCATGCATGACGTGGGTGGAACTAGCAATCCCAATCAACAAACCTATAGAAATCGGAAAAGTCTGGAAGGAGATAGAACAACAAGAGAAAAATCGTAATCAAAGTGAGTAATTATATTAACTTGGAAAAGTCTTCTCAAACAGAAAAGGTCTGTTGTGATTTTGCTGCACTTCCATGTCAAATTTTGCCTCCTTAATTATGAAGTGAGGAGTAATATATATATATATAGAGACTCACAATCCTATGAAATATATACGAATTATTAGAATTCAATCTTATTATTCCAGAATATTAAATTGAGCATGGAAGAAGTTTGGCTATACACAGTTATTTCAGTTTTTCTTGATTTGCTGAGTGGAAAGTTTATCTCAAAATGGCGCAAAAACCTCCCGCCAAGTCCAGTACCAGCTGTTCCAATAATAGGTCATCTTCACCTTCTGAAACCACCTCTCCATAGGACCTTCTATAAACTTTCTCAAAAATACGGTCCCATTTTTTCCCTGCAATTCGGCAACCGCCTGGTGGTGGTGGCCTCGTCTCATTCCGTGGTGGAGGAATGCTTCGCCAAGAACGATATCGTCCTTGCCAACCGGCCTCGTTTCATTGGAGGAAAATACTTTGGCTACAATTACACCAACATGGGCACTTCCTCTTATGGTGATCATTGGCGGAATCTTCGCCGTTTGGGTGCAGTGGAAATATTCTCATCTAGTCGTTTAAACACATTCTTGCCCATTAGGAAAGACGAAATTAGAAGGTTGCTTCTGAAACTGGCTGAAAACTCCCGCCATGATTTTGCTAAGGTTGAAATGAAGTCCAGATTATCTGAGATGCAGTTCAATATTATCATGAGGATGGTGGCTGGAAAGCGGTATTTTGGCGAGGATGAAGATTATGACGAGGCAAAGCATTTCCGAGGGCTCATAAAAGAGGCGTTCAAATTTGGTGGTGCATCAAACCCTGGAGATTTTCTACCGTTACTAAGGTGGATCGATTATCGAAACTTCGAGAAAAGATTGGCTAGTCTTTTTGGGAAAATCGATGTTTTTGTGTAGGGTTTGATTAATGAGCATCGTGGAAACAAGAAAAGTAATACGATGATTAATCATCTACTTTCTTTGCAAGAATCAGAGCCAGAGTTACTATACGGACGAAATCATTAAAGGAATTATAGTGGTAAGCTTTCTTTCTTTCTTTCTTTCACCATTAGTCATCATTAGTCAAGCAATAATCAAACTAATAATTGACAAATATTGGGTGCCAGGTTATGCTGCTTGCTGGGACAGACACTTCATCAGTGACAACAGAATGGGGCAATTTTCTTAGAAAATTGTTGTTTTAAAAAAAACTTCCCAAATAGTGAACTATTTGGAGGAGTTTCTGAAAGTAGAGTTGCCGCACACATGGTGTGCGACACATGCAGGATTTTCTATTTTCTTTTTTTAAGTTAAGAGGTGCCGCACATCCTCTGTGCGGCACCAGTATTTATTTATTTTGAAGGACAATTGAAGGACAATGGGGGGCTGATTGTAATTATTGGAGGGCGAATTACAAATATGGGCAATTAAAAGTGTGCCGCACACGGCCTGTGCGGCACTTGCCACGTGGTAGTGTGCCGCACAAGCCGTGTGCGGCACTAGTTTTGTTTGTGGTCTTGAAAATTTGGTTTTGTAAATGTATTATTAAGCTCGTTCCGGACTTCTTGATAAACCAATTGGGCATTCGATGAATCTTTCTGGTCCAAGTACGTTATAATGATGCCAAAGTAATTCATTCATAGGAAAGCATGAACAATAATTATCTATTCCCAACGATAAGGAAAGGGGGCAAAAGAATTTGGTGATTTGCATTCATACGACAACAAAAATATCGTAAAAGGATGTTCTTCGACTCATTATTTATAACAATGTACATCTGTGCATCGAGTTAGAACTCACTGGTCTAAAGCTAGAACTCAATGTTCTTCGACTCATTATGTTAAAATTATTTTAGTTAAAATAATTTTAACATAATAATAAAGGTATTTTAACATAATAACTAATTTATTTTGTAAGGTAATATTAAATTTTTACATAACTAATTATCCATATAAAAATAAATATTCCTACGTTACTACATAAATTTAATCTTAGCATAATATAATATAATCACAATAATACATTTACAATAATTTTTACTAAAATTATTTTTAATGCAATAATAAAGTCATTGTACCATTTACCCTAAACCAAAGTTTCACCATTTTTACCATTAATGCAATAATATTTTACCATTTTTAACGCAATAATACATTTTCCAAATTTCCAGGAACAGTTACAAACTAGTGCCGCACACGGCCCATGCGGCACACTGCCACATGGCAAGTGCCGCACAGGCCGTGTGCGGCACACTTTTAATTGCCCATATTTGTAATTCGCCCTCTAATAATTACAATCAGCCCCCCATTGTCCTTCAATTGTCCTTCAAAATAAATAAATGCTGGTGCCGCACAGAGGGTGTGCGGCACCTCTTAACTTAAAAAAAAAAAATAGAAAATCCTGCATGTGCCGCACACCATGTGTGCGGCAACTCTACTTTCAGAAACTCCTCCAAATAGTTCACTATTTGGGAAGTTTTTTTTAAAACAACAATTTTCTAAGAAAATTGCCACAGAATGGGCCTTATCTCTTTTGCTAAACCACCCTGAGGTCTTACAGAAAGCCAAAGCTGAACTGGACGCCCATGTAGGGACTGATAGATTGGTCGATGAACATGATTTGTCCAATCTCCCTTATCTTCATAACATCATTTTAGAGACATTTCGATTGTTTCCAGCAGCGCCAATGCTATTGCCACATGAGTCGTCCGATGATTGTAAAATTGGGGGATACAATGTCCCACGAGGTACAATATTACTAGTCAATGCTTGGGCAGTTCACAGGGATCCTAAAATCTGGGATGAGCCAAAAAGCTTCAAGCCCGAGCGGTTTGAAGGGGTACAAGTTGAGCCGTCCAAGTTGATACCATTCGGGATGGGAAGGAGATCCTGCCCTGGTTCTGGCCTAGCACAGCGGGTGGTTGGTTTAGCCTTGGCATCTTTGATTCAGAGTTTTGAGTGGAAAAGGATTAGCGAGCAGGAAATTGATTGGCTGAAGGGACAGGTGCGTCCATGCCCAAAGCACAGCCGTTAGAAGCCATGTGCAAAGCTCGTGACATTGTTAACAAAATTGTTTAATCAGTGCTCAATTTCTTTTGTTTAATTGTTGTTTGTGCATGTATTGTATTTGTGTGCGCGGGCATGGCACTGTGAAGTATCTGGCGTCATTGACCGTGTACTTCGACATGGAATAAACATTAATTTATAATCTTTTTTTTATTCTCAGTGTGGCTCTTTTTGAGAGTTATAGTTTCATCCAGTTCTAATTTTTTAATTCATTTAATGACATTCTTGATTCCTGATATTTTATCAACTTAGATAGATTAAGCATTTATCAGTGGAAAAATACTATCATCACATTACATGAACATTACCCTTTTAGTGCAAATTGTAAAAAGTTCCAAAATGCGACAATATGACGCTTCAAATCTTTGCAAATGGGAAGGTCCACTACATGTTGTCCCACGAATTGATCAACATTCTGCTCCATCATCTTTGGCGTTTGTCAATGCAATTGGATCCTTAATCCAACGTTGGACTTATATGTTAATAATTATGTGTTGCAGACTGTCAAATGAAGTTAAGCCAAATTTAAAGTGATCAATTGTGATTTGGGCTTTAATGTGTCTAATAGGATGTGGGCTTTGATGTGTAGAGACTTAAAGGTTATTTCTATTTTAATGATGGGCTAAAATAGAAATACTAAAAAAATAATAAATGAGTTATCTATAAGTAGGGTTATGGTCCTTGGATCTCACGTATCGTTATTCAGTTGTTCTTTTCTTAATATCCTATCGTTAAGAAAGATACCAAAGAGAAAAAATTAAAGGACTCTCTCAAAGGATCAGAAAATACGTGTAGATCTGGAAGACCATCCCAAGTCACAAAGGATTCAAACAGCATATCAGTCAAACATAAATCCAAGCACGCCTTTTATGTTAAAGTTGTATTCAAATATCTAATATTGGATCTTGGAAAATTTCTAACAATTGGAGCATTCCTTGCTCCCGATCCGCCTCTAGTATAAATCTTGCTCTTGCAGGAAACAATGCTTCACTAGTAATTCAAAGGATTTACGTTGGAGGACTCACATTTGTTAGTTACATCTAATAAATGTATTTATTATTTAGAAAAAAGTATATTAAAAATTCTTTTGCCCCTGTGGTATTTAATTTCGTTTCCTACATATTAATATCACATCATATAGTTTCTAAGTTACTGATAGAGTTCAACAGGAAATAGACGGGAAAAAAAAAGTCATATTAGTTTGATAAAAAAAAAAAAAAAAAACTAACGAAGACTACTACATGCATGTGGATAGCTGTAAAAAGATATAGATTATTCTTTTATACAGTAACATTGAAGGGATTAGATTCATGACACATTATATAGAGATATTTAAGATATTATTATTGTTACACACGACATGCATCTAAACTTAATTGGGTAAAAATTTTACACAAGTTTGGTTCATGAAATATTAATCTAATCAAGTACATGCTAGCCTTTCACTATTTGTTGATGAACTACAGCGCTATTCTAATTGTTGATAAACTATTTTTTTTTTCAAATTAATGCACAATTTGGATTTTATTTTTTTTGGTCAAATGTCAACAAATATATTGATAGATGGGGGCTACTTGTGCAAGAACATCCTTCATTATTCGAGCGTAAGCGTCGAACTTGGGAGATTTTATACCATTTTTAAGGTGAATGGATTATCAGAACTATGAGAAGAAAGTAGCAATGATTAGTGGGAAAATGGATGCCTTCTTGGATAGATTAATTGATGAGCACCGCCTAACAAGCATACTAATACGATGATTGATCATCTTCTATCTTTGCAAGAATTGCAGCCAGAGTACTACACTT